>JAPVLO010000948.1:0-353312 GCA_027257055.1 Cephalopachus bancanus
ACATAACTATGCTTACAGAAATACACTTATTGGTTAATAGAATGTAATTTAAGTTTAACTTATCCTACACAATTTGGAACAAAAACTTGGCACATGGATTAAAATTTTTTAAAAGGATTTGCAATCTGGTTTATTTTTATCCATTACAAATGTATAAAAGATCCTCCATCAAATGCTACTAAAAAAGGCAACAAAAATTTTGGTATTTGTATTTCCCTTTTGGTTTTGCCTCAGAAAAAAACACGCATTGCACCTTATAGGTATGTAAAATTGGTGCAACATAATATTGTTGTAATGTTTCAATGCCAGCTTATGAAGTTCAACAACTAATGGATAAGGAAGGAGGTGGGAGGTAACCTATGTATACATGAGGTCATGTAAAAGTTATTTGATTTAGTTAATATTGCATGTAGATTGTAAATCTATACAAACCAAAATTCAGATCATTTCTTCAATCGGAGTTAACACTATCTGCTCACTTTATCAGCTGAGGTCAACAAGGAAATTGGGGCTAACTTTAAGTTTTTCTGATTTTGCACAAAATAAAAATTAAAATTCTTCCCCAGCTTTTGAGTACAGAAGTGACAATATGCTACAGTCAAGGTGTTCTTTCCATTGTCAGCATTCATAGAATGACATGCAGTGAGGTTTCAATTTGTATCAGCACTCATGTAAAATAGTCTCCAAAGTTGTGATATTTGCTGGAACTGTTTTAGAATCGTTTCATTTTATAGTCTTTCCTTCCCCCACACTGGATAGAATTGAAGATAAAATTTTCCCTTTTGGTAAGGTAACAAAAAAAGAACATGTTGTTTGTAAATTTATGTTTAGTAACTAGTGATAAACTTGAAATATTAGAATTCGTTATAGCCTTAATCCTAGGTAGTCTTATGTAAATGAATCTCTAAACTTTCTTTTGAAACTTCTATTCACATTGGTTTTCAAGATGTTTTAAGTTCTGTTTGTCCCTTGTTTTTCTCAGAGCCTCTTCTTATTTTGAGGCTACTTTTTAAATTGAGATGTAATTCATGAGAGTCTCCATGTTTTTTAAAAAATAAGACTTCTATAACTGTGGTTGGATGTTTTGTTCTAGTCTTCTTAGAAGGGTCATTTTATTTTTTGGAGATACTCTAAAGCCTTATAGTCACTTTCTAATTCAGTTTGATCCATCTTTTCGGGGAGGTCATGGGTACACAATAATTTATATATAATTCATTATAGTATACTATAATATGTGATTAAATCTGTTAACCACAGATCATTTTAATATAAATACTACTTATATCATTTTTAATATAAAAGTAATAACATATATCTTAGTAAGATGACATCAAATGAAAAAGTTTTCATTTTAAAATGTACTAGAATTATAAAAAGAGCACCACTCTACAAGGGCAACTTTTCCAGGTCCACTATACTACTGAGTTCATGTTTTTGTTTTTGATTTATAACATATTTTTGTTTATAATCCACTCTTTTCAAAAAATTCACGGAAAGAGAAATATCTTCTCTCTCTCTCTCTCTCTCTCTCTCTCTCTCTCCCCCCCCCACCTTCCTCCCTCCCTTCCTGTCTTTCTTTCTAGTATGGGTACAGGTGAGGATTTACTGCATAAGTAGGCTGCATGCAGGTAAAGTTTGGGCTTCTGGGTGGCTTTCACACACCCTGGTAATGAGCCAGGTACCCTGTGTGTTGTCAAGTGCCCCCCCCACACACACACTTCTCTCTCTCTCCTTCCCCTAGCAATGCCCAGTGATTGCAGATCACCCTTGTGCTAATGTGGTTAGTGATCAGGCCCCACTTATGAATGAGAACATGTGGTATTCATTTATTTGTTTCTATGATAGATCACTTAGTATGATGGGCTCCAGTTGCATCCAAGTTCCTGCAATGATTTAGTTCTTCTTTAGTTTCTGGCTGCATAATACTCCATCAGGTATATTACATTTTCTTTATCCAGTCCACTGCTGATGGCAATGGGGTTGGTTCCATGTTTTTGCTACTATGATTAGTGCAGCAATAAATGTGTGTGTAAGTGTCTTTCTGGTAGAGCAATTTATGTTCCTCTGGGTATATTCCCAGGAGAGGGATTACTGGATTGTAAGGAAGGTTAATTTTTGGTTCTTTTAGGAATTACCACACTGCTTTCCAAAGAAGTATCAGTTAGTTAATCTCACATATATGTGAATATCCATTTTAGATTGTAAAATAAATTTCTCTCAATTTCTTGACTGTTGCTTAACCTCAAAACATATTTTAATTAAGTAGATATTGCAATGTGCTTATCATGTTGTGATGAACCGAGAGATGGATCACACAGTTCCCTTCAAGGAAGAGCTTGTTGCCCTAGTTTTCTCTCCACCCTTCAGGTATTGTTTTAGCTGCCCCCTTCAAGGTCACACTTAACTCTGGCAGTCCATATCCAAGGGCAGCTTGGAATGTGTGTATTAGAGTTCGACCTTTTGGTCCCATGAGGGACAATGCTGAAGGACAATTCTTGTTCCAGAATTTCCCCCATTATATGGGTTGAGACTCTTAATGAGCGTGCCTCAGAACTGGACTTTTTTCTCTTTTCACAACTGTTGTCTTCTCCTCTCTTCTATGAATTTTGATCTCAAGGGTACTCCTGAATAAACAACCTGCAGACTAAACTTTGACCCAGAATCAGCTTCCACAGTTTGTTGCATAAGTAAAAAATCTTCTTTTAAAATTCACTACATTACAGCTGAATATCCATCAATAGTTACATAGGTATTTTTAGATGTCATAGTAGTTCTCTGCACCAAAGAAGATATTATCTAAAAATGACTTGTATAAAAACTTTAACTGATGTTGCCACATGTGAAAACTTGTGAGATTACTTCAATTAGGTACTATGAAATGATGCAGTCAAATGACACTTAAACTAGTGTACTAATCAATAATAAATGAATATGAAACATCTTGTTGCTTGTGAGAGAAAAGAAACTGCACTAATGCTATTTTTAAGGGATTCTAAATTATGAGATGAAAATTTTGAAATACTTTGATTCAAGCATCTATAATATATTGTTTTCCTTAATGTTCATAAAACTGACTATTATGAAGAAATTATTTATTTTTTCCAAAACAGATTTCTTTTTGAAATACAGACAGTGACAAAAAAATGTATACACATTTTAAGAAAGGAAAAACTGTAATACTCAATATATACCAATAACAAAAGATAAATACAAGTCACGTTTGACTTCTACAACTACAAGAAGTACTCACAGTGATTATCATCAGCATCCCAACACTTCTGATTATGGCAAACTTAAAGTAATCCATCAATAACATCTCTTAAAATCTGTATACATTTTGAATAGTGCTGAAGTAAACATACATGTGAAGGTATCTTTTTTGTAGAATGATTTGAGTTCCTCCTGGTATATTCCCAGTAGGGGGATTGCTAGGTCATATGGAAGGTCAATTTCTAGTTCTTTTAGAAATTGCCACACTGTTTGAACTAGTTAGCATTCCCAACAGCATTGTAGAAGCATTCCCTTTTCTTCGCATCCTGCCAGCCTCTGTTGTTTTTTGTTTTATTAATGATGGTCATTCTTACTGGGGTTAGGTGGTATCTCAGTGAGGTTTTTATTTACATTTCTCTGATGATTAAGTGAGGCTGAGCACTTTTTCGTGTGACTGTTGGCTGCCCGTATGTCTTCTTTTGAGAAGTGTCTATTCATGTCTTTTGCCCACTTTTTAATGGGGCTGTTTTTTTCCTTTTGGCACGTTTGATGTTAGGTCTTTGTCAGTTATACAGTTGGCAAATATTTTTTCCCATTTTGTGGTCTGTCTCCCCACTCTTCTTGAGGGTTTCTTTTGCTTTGCAGAAGCTTTCCAGTTTAATGAGGTCCCACCTGTGAATCTTATCTCTTATGGCATGAACATCTGGGGGCTTGATCAGGAATTGGTTGCCTACTCCGATTCCCATTTGGACACCCCCGGTACTTAAAATTGCTTATTAGTCAACAAAAAAGCAAAAAAAAAAAAAATAATGGAAAAACATTTTTACAACCAAACAAACTGATGATCAACAATGCATCTTAGATCCATTAGAGAACTGAGGTCAGAATGCAAACCATAGATCTGAAAACCAGAGAAAGAGAAACACACAGAAATTGAGCTTACCAGAAGCCAAAGCCATAGCTGAAGACTAGTAGTGTAATTGACTAATTTCTGTAGACATAATGGAAACTAATTTGAGAGATTAAAAACTCCTGGGAGGAGACTTGGGGTCCCCCATACTGGGAATTTTATGACCAGGTTTCTTGAGTGAAGATCAGAGAAAAATCTTCATATGCTTCCTGCAAGGGGAAGAGAAAAGTAACCATTTTAAAATTTGCCGCATGGGGTCTGTTCTCATTAAAAAAGGACTGCCCTTAAGGGAAACTATTTTACTGGTGCCTAGCCAACGTGGGTTTTAACAGAATTTAAGCGATAAGAGAGGAAAGAAATACCCAACTTCAGCCCCCATTTAGTTTTCCATATGGAGGAAGGGAAATACACTAATCCAGGTCACTCTATATTCCTGTATTATATAAAGAAGTTGAGAAGTCCCTGAGAAGATCATAGTCCAGGTAACCCCATGCCCACTAAAACACTTAGATCTCATCCTAGGAATATAGACTGCTTCTCCTCTGCCCCCGTACACCACATCAACAAATTACACCTGAAAAGAATATCAAAGCATAAACTCTGTTTAAGAAATCTCTAGGAAAGCTCAAATACCACAAGGGAGATAAAAACAAAGACACTAGCAGATATTTTAACCTCCAACACCCACAGCTATAGCAAACAGTTACACAGCCTAACATTCAACCAGATAAACCTAAAACTCCACACAAAAGACCTATTTACCTCAGTTCCTATTAAACTAATTCTATCTGACTTTCAACAGAAAAGTACAAGACATGGTAAAAGGCAAAAACCACAGCCTGAAGAAACAAACCAAGCATAAGAATCAGACTCAGGTGTAGCAGAAATACTGAAATTATCAAAGTAGGAATTTTAAATAACTATAGTCTATTAAGGGCTTTGATGGAAAAGTGGACACTATACAAGAACAGATGGATAACGTAAGTGGAGATGAAAATTCCAAGAAAGAATCAAAAGCAATGTTAAAATTGAAACTAAAACACAAATAAAGAATGCCTTTGATAGACCCATTGGTAGACAGAGCACACAGAAAAAGAAACAGTGAGCTTGCGGGTAAGTCAATAGAAACTTCCATAACTGAAAAGAAAGGAGAAAAATAATGACAAAATGGAACTGTGAAAAATTAAATACAAGAACTATGGAACAATTACAAAAAGTGTAACTTACATGCAAATGGGAACTCCAGAAGGAGAAGAAAGACAAAAAGGTGCAGTTTATTCTCTTTGGGATGATGGAAATGCTTTTAGAATAGCTACAGATGATGTAATTAATATTAATAAGCTGTGCACTTTAAATGGTTAAAATGACCAATTTTTTTATACTTTACCACAATTAAGAAAAAGAAAGGAAGGAGAAGTAAAGGCTTTCACAGACCAACAGAAATTGAAAAAATGTGTTGCCAGTAGACATGCCTTGCAAGAAATGTTAAAAGAATTTCTTCAGAGAGAAGGAAAATGGCATAGTTTAGAGACTTGTATCTACATGATAAAGGAATGAGCGTTACAGAAGGAAAAAATTAAAGCAAAATAAAATATTTGTTTTATTGACCTACCAGATAACAGTGTATTTAGAATAATAATAGCAACAAAATATTTATTGAGTATAGCTTATAGATAAGAAGAATGAATGACAGCAATGTTATAAAAGATGGGAGAGATGATTTGGAAATATTTTGTCATAAGTTACTCATAAGATCTGTGAAGTAGCATAGTGTTAATTGTAAGTGGAATGAAATTAGTTGTAAATGTATATGGCAAATTATAAGACAGCCACTATTTTTTTTTAAAAAGAAGCATAATTGATAAGCTAAGAAGGAAAGCAAATGAAATCATATAAAATGCCCAATTAAAATCAGAGAATGTGAAAAAGAGAGGAAGGCAAAAAAGAAAGAAAAAAGAAGGAAAGAAGGAGAGAGAGAGAGAAAGAGAGAGGGAAAGAGAAAAAGAAAAGGACAAGGAACAAATGCAAAACATTTTAAAATGTGCTTGATATTAATCCAACTATACCGACAACCACTTTAAACATAAATACATAGTCACTCTTAAACTTGCTTCAAGTATTTCCATTTCCTATCTTAACATTTTCTCAGTCTAAAATAATAAAAGTTATTTTGCCTAAGTTTATTGTAACCAACACTGCTCACATGGCAATATTATTCAAAAATTTTAAATGTTCAAAATCACCACCAACAACAAAGCTAAGTAAAATCAGGTGCCCTGTTTTGAGTGATTTGGAACAAGAAATTTCCCTGTGGAAAAAAAATGAAATAACGAAGTCTTTTTTTTTTTTTTTTTTTTTTGAGTCGGAGTCTCACTCTGTCGCCCAGACTGGAGTGGAGGGGCCGCTCCCGGCCACCGCAGCCTCGACCTGCTGGACTCCGGCGATCCTTCCGCCTCAGCCTTCCAAGTAGCCGGAACTACAGGCATGCGCTACCACGCCCGGCTGATTTTTTGATTTATGGCAGAGATGAGGTCTCCCTGCCCAGGCGGGTCTCGAACCCACGGGCTCAGGCAATCCACTCACCTCAGCCTCCCAAAGGCGCGGGGTTACAGGCTGAGCCACCGAACCCGGCTACGAAGTCTTTTTATACAGACTAAGGTATATGGTAAATTCAGCTGTTTATCAGAGTATACACATTGCCCGCTGATTAAAGAGTAACTCTATAGAATACAAATATATGTGTATATACAGTGGTTTTAGAAGTCTATTAATCTTGCTCATTTTATTTAATGCCAACTGAAAGATCAACGTTCAAAATTCATTAACAGCAAGTATCTGTCAGACATTCAGCTGGATTGGGGAACAAAATGTGGTAACATCTGAAAAGTTGTTCAACAATATTGAAGTTATTTTTTCCCACAAACTTCAGAGTTAAGTCTGAGTCACATGATGGAGTTCTGGTCAACAGCATGTGGAGATAACTAACATATGACACTTAATTCTGGCTACTAAACTATTTGCTAACCCCGGTGTTTGTTATCCTACCTTTGTCTTCGAGCATGCTATAGAAGACTTATAAGAGATGTCCAAGCCGGGCTCGGTGACTCAGCCTGTAATCCTGCGCCTTTGGGAGGCTGAGGTGAGTGGATTGCCTGAGCCCGCGGGTTCGAGACCCGCCTGGGCAGGCGAGACCTCATCTCTACAATAAATCAAAGAATTAGCCGGGCGTGGTAGCGTGCGCCTGTAATTCCGGCTCCTCAGAAGGCTGAGGCGGAAGGATCGCTGGAGCCCAGCAGGTCGGGCCACTCCCGGCCACCGCACTCCAGTCTGGGCGACAGAGTGAGACGCCAACTCAAAAAAAAAGAGATCTCCAAGACCCTAGAAATGATGGACCAACTGAATTAAAGGGATCTTTCATCCTGCTACTTTCTTTGTGACATAAGAAGAAATACATCTTCCTTTTGTTAAGTCACTGTGATCTGGGGATTGTTACAGCAGAAATTCTACCTTGGATAGGAGACAAAAAGGAGACATGTTCCATTTACTTGAGGTCCTTACTGTCTTAATGATAGAGAGCTCATACACAAATTTTATCATTGCCTATAATTGTCTTACTCCTCGACAGGAGAATTTCTTACTTCTGGAAATACACATAGGTCATAAACTCTTTTGTATTGCTTTTTTCATTAAATTATCTTTTTGTCTTCCTCTGAATATTTTAGGACACTTCAGGTATATCTTGTGTTATCAGTACCTATTTACAACTCCTGGTACCTGACAGGCACTTTATAAATATTTGATAAATAAATTATTGGATTAATTTGAAGTGGAATCTAAGTCTACAAAACAAAGAAAAACGTGAAAAACTCTCTCTAGGAATGACAGTGATGTAGTAACACTTAGAAGATAATTCTTCTCGCAAAATTTCTAAATTCTTATGTGTTACCTGTAACTCTATTTCCTTAAAGATTAAGACAAGTAACAATATAAAATTCAGGAGTATTTCCTGTTCCCATCGCTACTTAATCTCATCTTATCTGAATATTCAGAAATACGCCTTTTAAATTCTACACGTGGAGGAAGCTAGTCAAAAAATGTAACTGAGTTATTTTATGAAGGCGAAAACAGGCATATTAATACAGAATGCATAACTATGACCTGAACCTTCCTAGGTGTACACAGTAAAATCACCTACCTCATATTCCAGGTATATATCCTGATAATTTATCAAATGACAAAATATATAACTCAATTCAAAATGACATTTCTAAATCTATGCTTCATCCGTTCTATACTCTAAAACTTTATTTCAGTCAGTAACACAAAAATGAGTTCAGTCATCTTTTTTAAAAAAAGTTAACAGAAATTATTGACTTAGGTGCTGTTAGGAACTTGTTCCCTTCTATTAATTACTAAACATTAGCAAGTATAAAATAAACTTTATGCTTGCATTTCTTCTAATGTTACCATTTTTAAGAAACAGAAATCTAAGAGATAAGCTTAACAGAATTCAACATCAATAGTATTTTATTTGTTTGCATCGCAAACTTGACAGTTCAATGAGTAACTAATAGAGATAGATTTATAGAGTTAAAATACCAGGAATTTTATGGCAAACCAAAGAGGGCAGAAAGTAATTGGTCATAATTACAACACAAACCTAATGATTTTACTAATGCCTGAAATAAAAAATATGGTTTAGATAGTTTATAAGTTATACAAAGTAAGAAATATTTCATATTATGAATAGTTTCTTGTGATTCATATAGGAAATTAAGGCATAACAGAAGATATTTTAGGTAGCTTTTAGTCTCAATTTTATATTGACTTTGGGATTACATAGGTTTACTTAAAGAAGGATTCTATGGAATTCATTTACTGTGGTTTTTTTTTAAGGTTTTAATTGAATTTAACTTTGTAATTTTAAAATAAATTTCTTATATATATTCTTATATATATTTCTTACATTGACTTTATTATATTATCATTTTTACTTTATTTTTAGAGTATATAAAATTAAATAAACAAAAATAATTAAATTTTCCCATAAGCATATGAAATAAGTATCTTAAAGTCTTTATATGCCTCAGTTTCTTCATATGTAAAATAGGAACATTTTTGACTATTAAATTGATTGAGAGAATTAAATATGTGTAAACCAATTAGCACAATACCTGACATATATAAATATCTGATGACTGTCAGTAATTATAATTTGGTTTGTGCTGCAATTATAAATTGGGGAAAATGCTGTAAAATCAAAACAAAAATAAATCATATATAATCAGAATCAGGTAAGGGAGATTTGCATGCTAGGTACTTACAAATTAAATCATTGTCTTCCCTCAAGCCTCAGGTTTAGAGTGCATTTGTCATTATTTTAAAACTAATGATCATCAATAATTGAATACTCTGTGCTCATGTGAAAAACCTTAGTTTTGTTCTATAAATCTGTTTCAGAATTTAATTTAAACTTTAGATCACACAAAAGAGGAACTATTCAAAACATCATAATTAAATTATTTTAAAAATCTTATTGTTAGATAAGTTTCATATAGAGTTTTAGAGTGTGTTCACCCCTGAACAATATGACAGAATGGTAAATATTTGAAGCCAAGAAATACTTCTTTTCACATATTCATTTTTCTGACTGGAAGGAACATAAATTGGTAGGATACTGTAGCTCAGGGGCTGCCTTCTGTATAATGAGGATATTATCAAGGTGGATGTGGAACCCAATTTACAGTTTGATTTTTTTTTTTTTTTTTACTTTTCTATTATGTATTTACAAATATGGCACTCTGGTAAACAATTCAGATTGCTTATGTGTAGATGTTTTACTGGTAATTTCTGGTGGATTGGGAGCTACCTGTAATGCAATATGTATAAATATACCCCACCATTATTGTGAAGAAATAACTTTTTATTTCTAATTAAAAACCTTGTGTTCTGTTTAATTGTGTTTTTTAGAGTTCTGTCCTGTGGAAATAAACTAAGTTACAGAGGAACTGTGGAAGTCATTGTTATATAAACTATCAGAATTGCATCAAAGGACAAAGAGACAAGCAGGGGAGAAAAAATAATCTTTTGGTTTAGAAAAAGAACAGCCAAAAGATAAATATGCTGGCTTGGAAAGTAAATAAGTAGATTGAACTTTTTATTTTTGCTATTGGTTATGAATTTCAAAAAAAGTAGAATGAGGAGGAAATGGAGAAATGATATTTAGCTCTCAGATAGCCAAATTATATAAATCTATAAGATAATGAATTCGAACCACTCCTGAATTTGTTACCACACTCTGAAACATTACTTTCCTAACTATACAAATAATTAATAAAATATGTTATTTTATGTCAAATGTCAAGATAGGACAATCTGTATACTGATCGTGCCAAAGCAAAAATATAAAAGGTAGAATATCTCCATTACTATGCTTTTAGTGAATGAATCTCAAGTAAAGAATAACATTTTTTTTTTAATCTTACTAGTGACTTGAGAAGCAATCTAACAAAAGTGAGGCTGTGCATGCCCTACAACTCAGCATTTTTCACAGCTACATGCATAAAAGTATAAGAATACTTATAGCGCCGGGCTCGGTGGCTCAGCCTGTAATTCCGCGCCTTTGGGAGGCTGAGGTGAGTGGATTGCCTGAGCCCGCGGGTTCGAGACCCGCCTGGGCAGCGAGACCGCATCTATACAATAAATCAAAAAACTAGCCGGGCGTGGTAGCACACGCCTGTAATTCCGGCTACTCGGAAGGCTGAGCCGGAAGGATCGCCGGAGCCCAGCAGGTCGAGGCTGCGGCGGCCGGGAGTGGCCACTGCACTCCAGTCTGGGTGACAGAGTGAGACTCCGACTCAAAAAAAAAAAAAAAAAGAATACTTATAGCAACATTGTTTGTAGTATAAACAACTGGAAACAATGCAGTTAAAATGAATGAAATGATTTAGAGTAACTCTAAAAACTGGTTAATCTCTAAAAACTTTTGCACCAAAAAATAACAATTGGCCAATGGATAATTATAGTAAGATATTATTTGTATGAAGATAAAATTTGCATAAGAATAGTCTACAGTTCTTAGTACACATATATACGTAGTCAACATATAAGATAAGAATAATGAACAGCATTACAAGATAATGGATAATTCATAAGGGAAGGGAGGGAGATATGTAGGTATAGGGGAGTTCATGGAGTGTTCTATATTGTGAAATGTTTTATATCTTAAAGTAGATAATGAATATATGGGTGTTTGTTATTTTAATATTTATAAATATTCAGTATGTCTGAAAGTTGACACATAGAATACTAACCCATTAAAAATATTTGTGCTTAAGAAGAAAAGGGTGGTTGTTAACAACACACTCTAATTGTTTTAGTTATCTATTGCTGAATATCAAAATACCCCAAAACTTAGAAGTGTAACAAGTATTTTATTTGCACCTGCCACCTTTGTGATCCTTCATATAGCTTTTCTCCTCATGTGGCTTATTTGAGAGTCCTTATAGCAGGATTGCCTTAAGGTAGTTGTATGTCTTGTATGTGAAATTTTTCTAAGGAGGGAGCATTCCAAGCAATACTGTTTAGAGCTACAGATTTCTTAATGCCAGTTTCACAAGTTACACATTGTTTCTTCTGCCACATTCTATTGGAAAGTCCAGATTCTCGAGGAAAGGAAATAGACTCCACCTGCAGATGTGGGCAAGGCAAGTTCACATTGCAAAGAAGCATATGGAATGGGAGCTAGTGTTGCAGCTAACATCAGAAATACAATTTATCATATCACTGTTAAAAGCTGTTATTCTGGGCTGTGGGATTATGGATGCTTTCTTTTATTATTTTTCTTTTTTATTTTCAGCAGTCATCAGTATGTCTACAATTATCATACATACAAAGTATAAAAGACAAATTATCTAATGGGAAAATAAAGTTTTACGTTTGCAATAAAATTAACAATAGGTTAATATAGGTTATTAAACATTTCTTATTTGAATATACCTACCAAACATGTATAAACAGGATCTGGTATCTTATTTTCTAAACAATAAAATCAAATGCAAAAGTCAAAATAAAACAAATTCAAACAAAGCCTTCCTCTTGACTCCTTATCCTCCCCAACTAGTGTCTCCATTTTTTCTAGCTTTTGTTTTTTTTGTTTTGTTTTGTTGTGGTTTTTTTGGAGTCGGAGTCTCGCCCAGACTGGAGTGCGGTGGCTGCTCCCGGCCACCGCAGCCTCAACCTGCTGGGCTCCGGCGATCCTTCCGGCTCAGCCTTCCGAGTAGCCAGAATTACAGGCACATGCTACTATGCCCGGCTGATTTTTTAATTTATTGTAGAGATGAGGGCTCGCCAAGTTGCCCAGGCGGGTCTCGAACCCGTGGGCTCAGGCAATTTACTCACCTCAGCCTCCCATAGCGCGGGATTACAAGCTGAGCCACTGAGCCCGGCTTTTTCTAGCTTCTGAAGACAATCTTCTATCATTTTTGTCTCCATTCTCTTCTCATTAAACTTTAATCCTTGCCAAACTTCCATTTTGTACCAGCATTATATAAAATGCCATATTGAATATCATGAAACATTTAAGTAAAGACAATACTATGAACGAGAGAATAGTGACTCAACAAACAGAAGAAATTACATAAAAATACTTAATGCAACTACAAGTGCAGGCACTTAAAGCACATTTAGTTAATATCAATATTATATGCAAAAAAGGAGTTACTGTAAAACGTGCATCATTATTTACAAAAAACAATTTGAGATGGTGGTTAAGATAAATGGCATAATGGGCAGAGTGGAAAGCAGAGTGGAGAGATAGAAATTACACTCAAGTAATGAGTTTTTCCTCAAATGGAAATATAAACAAAAGAAAAAAATTGAAAGAGAATTTGATAAAGATTGATTTAAAAATTCCAAAATCTGTTTAAAAAGAAATTCAGTGAAACTGGAAGAGACAATGGCTTGCATAATTAACGTTTATATACCTAATCCTGAATTGTACCCCCACATCTTTATAATAAATAAATAAATTATTTTTTTAAAGAGACAATAGCTTAATTTGCCATGCTCAAAAGACATTCCCAGTGCTATTTATCTTCTAGATTTAATCATACTGTACTGTTAAAAATAGCCAGCCGGGCTCAGTGGCTCAGCCTTGTAATCCTGCGCCTTTGGGAGACTGAAGTGAGTGGATTGCCTGAGCCCGTGGGTTTGAGACCCGCCTGGGCAGCGAGACCTCATCTCTACAATAAATCAAAAAAATCAGCCAGGCGTGGTAACGCATGCCTGTAATTCCCGGCTACTTGGAAGGCTGAGAAGGAGGGATCTCCAGAGATCTGCAGGTCGAGGCTGCAGTGGCCGGGAGTGGCCACTGCACTCCAGTCTGGGCGACCAAGTGAGACTCCAACTCAAAAAAAAAAAAAAAAATAGCCATAATCCATTCAGTTACTTAAGTTAGAGATCTGAAAGTCACCTTTGATATCTTTTTTCACTCAGTGATCTCAGATCAAATATATCAACAAATGCTTCATAGCATCTCAAATCTCTCCATTCTCTGTCACTATTTTGTTCCAGTTTGCTAAAAATTTGTAAATAGTTTACATACACTTCTGCTTGAGTTCTATTCTGCATACCATATTTACTATACGTGTTCTGTGCATATGTATATATAATCTCTTCTTTTGTAAACTGCCAGGTCATATCCTTAATTTTCTATGCTTATATTTTCTTATTAATTAAAAATATTAACTCATTTTAGTAAATGTGCAGACAAGCACAGATGGTAATTGATTTTAAGCTGTTTTTGTTGTTCTCTTATTTACATACATCTTAAATTTGGGGGTAGCCACACCCAACTATTTATTTATCATGTGTGGTAAGTGATTATGGGTGTGTGTTTATATTTGCTTATTTCTGGACTTTATAATACTGCCATGTTAATTTTTCTGTTGTTTTGTTTGTGCCACACTTTGTAATTATTGTAAATTTATGATTCTTTTAAATATACTACTGTTATTTTAAACATGTATTTCTATCATTATGGATTTAATTCTACATTAAATACTTATATTTATTTATTTATACTTTTTTCACAATGTAGGATTTCATTTTATAAATTTCAAAATCAGACTGAAGGAATCTATGGGCCTAGAAGTCTATTCACTTCCTATCTTTGGCCTGGGCTGCTTCTAGTAGTGTCTGCATAGAGGAACAGAATGAGGGTCCAGGGGATCTCATCCAGCCCTGTTTCTCATGTTGGGCCTTGATTACATTGCTGTGGGCCCCTTGTGCAAATTCATCAGGCTGTCAACTTATGATCATGCACATTTCTGTAGAATATAGAGTTTCAATAAACTTTCTACAAGGAAAATAAGTGACTGATTCTTGGTCATGATTTTGTTCTGGTGTATATATTTAAAGTAGAAAGTTTAGCACAATTCAACTATGACTGGATTCACAACTAGGTTTTTTAAAACCTAATTTGAGTTAATTAAAATTTTTAAAAATAATCTGGAGCCAGGCATAGTGGCTCATGCCTATAATCACAGCACTTTGAAAGACAAAACGGGAGGATGTTTTGAGACCAGGAGTTCTAGATCCGCCTGAGTAGCAAAGTGAGATACCGTCTCTAAAATAAAAATAAAAATTTGCCAGGTGTGGTGACATGTGTCTATGATCTCAACTACTCAGAAGGCTGAGGTGAAAGGCTCACAGAAGCCAAGGAGTTAGAGGTTATAGCTATGATTAGGAGGTATGATTGTGCTATAGCACTTCAGCCTGGGAAACAGAGAGACCTTGTCTCTGAAAACAAATAAATTTTTAAAACTTTTTAAAATTGGAGGTTTCAGATTGAGATTATTGTTTGAAATAATATAATTATATTATGTCTTTATATTTCAGTAATTATTTCTAGGAGATAATCTGATTTTTCATCAAGTAGTAGTGGTTAAATAGATTCTATTAGAGTCTAAGAGAGAGTTTAGAAATGTTCATTCAGCTGATATTAAAACTAAAATCATACTACAATCCAATAATTTAATTCTCTTCTTATTTGGCCACAAATTCTCTGTTACTTGCTTTGACCAACAGAATTGACAGAAGACTTCTACATCTAAATCTCAAAAGGCCTTGAGAAGTTCTTAGAATTCCATTTCTTGGAATTATTTCTCAGTTGTGTGATAAAGTACAGGTTAGCTTGCTGAATATATATGACCCAGCTGATAGTAAGCAGTAACTTTTAGCAATGAGAGTTTAGATCATTAAGATCCAATTGAACTACCCAATGACTATAGCCATTTTAATGACAGTAGAAAAGACAGGCAGAACTCTACCTCTGAGGCCAATCCTTACTCATGACCTTCAGAACAGTGAACAAAAAATAAAATTGTTGATATTTTGAGCCACTAGGTTTTGAGATGAATTGTTTTTGCAGAATTAGGTCATTGATCCAGAAATTGTTACCTGAAAATGAAGAGGTGAAATAACAAAAAACCTGAAATATGTGGCATTGGCTTTAAAACTAAGTGGCAAGGGGAAGCTGGAAGAGCGTATTGCTTAATGAGATCCTGAGACAGAATGTTGAAAGTACCAATTGGGAGCTTCAAGTTCCTATAATAGGCACTGCAAGGGAGAAATGAACTAAAGAAGGGACTATATGGAATGCAACTCAGAACTTGCTGCTTTACATCTTCACTGTTTCCAGCTAACAAAAATATTTTAAGGTAAAATATACTCTTCATGTCAAAATCATACTCATTTTAAAGTCTTTATTTTCTTTTTCTTTTGAGTGTAAAGTACACATAGAGCTGCGGCTATAGTCTACAAGTACTCATTTTTATTTAATCTATAAAATATTAACTTCACGATACCCAAAATGCCAAATTCAATTAAGTATAACAGTTATCAATTTATTCCCTAACTCTCTTGTATATTTATAGGTTTAATGACTTAAAGCTTTAGTTCAAAATAATTGATTTGATTTTTAAAATGGCCTATACAAAGGTGATTTTTTTCAATAAAGAAACAAACAAAAAAGCAACTATATCTCATAGTTCAATATGTCTTATTATATGACTTCAGGTAGATAGTCTCTCACTCAAGGGAGATGCCAAAAATATTTCCTCTAATAAGGAATACTAATATATCTCATAGATGAAATCTTAAAAGGAAAATCCAAATACTGACACTCACAATTGATCAATTGGTCTCTTCTGGTAGTTTAGTGACTAAACAAAAAATTAAGTATAAAAAAGTCTATGCATACCAAGTAATGGCAGGTAGTGCTCTCATATTGGTAAACAGAATGTGGGAAAAACTGAACAAGCATGGGATTATCCTCTAATAATTTCTCATCTGTTTAAGCTTGCCCAAGGATATACCTCTCAAATGAGCCTGAGAACATAGGGAATGTAAAGGGAAGGTAGATTTCTTGGTTTTCTATTATACTTGATTATTTAGGGCATGTAAAGGCAAAGTCAATCTTCAAAACTTATACACTGAGTTTATATTAAGGGATAATAATTATTGAGGCAACTAATATTTCTACTACTATTGCTGTTAATATTAGAATAATAGCAACAATGTAAAATCTGATAGCAATTTTCATATTATTAATATATTGTATACAATTAAGTGGGAAATGCTTGTCTGTCAACCTCCAAAATTGATGAATAAACAATGCAAAACAAGAAACAACTTCACTATGGAAAAAAATCTTGTAGATTATTGTTCTTTATTTTGTGTAGGAGAATAAAAATAAGGAATTTAGCAGTGGAGCAATAAGAAACTGGAACAACAGAACACTGCACTGATCGTTAACCAGCCCATCCCACTCTTCAATGCCTGTGCAGAATCACTCTTTGAATCTGGTAGGTAATTAACTAAGAAACATTGAGCATCTGGGGAAAAAAAGAGACTTGACATCCAGGGGATGAAGGGACTTATTATTGACAGAGTCACAAAATCCATCTTGTATTCAAGATCACCAAATACTGGAGGACACTGTTATACATAAGATAAAATATTGTCCTACATGGTGGAGCTAGTGTTTTCGGTACCTTTCTCTTGAGCAGCACTTTGTTTTGTTTTTTTGTTGTTGTTTTTGTTTTTTTTTTTTTTTGAGTTGGAGTCTCATTCTGTCGCCCAGACTGGAGTGCAGTGGCCGCTTCCGGCCACCACAGCCTCGACCTGCTGGGCTCCGGCGATCCTTCCGCCTCAGCCTTCCAAGTAGCCGGAATTACAGGCATGCACTACCATGCCCGGCTGATTTTTTTTGATTTATTGTAGAGATGAGGTCTCGCTGCCCAGGCGGGTCTCGAACCCGCGGGCTCAGGCAATCCACTCACCTCAGCCTCCCAAAGGCGCGGGATTACAGGCTGAGCCACCGAGCCTGGCTTTTGTTTTGTTTTTTAATATATATTTTTTTATTTTAAAATTGTGGGGTACAGTTAAGGGTT
Source organism: Cephalopachus bancanus (assembly GCA_027257055.1). Taxonomy (NCBI): domain Eukaryota; kingdom Metazoa; phylum Chordata; class Mammalia; order Primates; family Tarsiidae; genus Cephalopachus; species Cephalopachus bancanus. The sequence goes on from JAPVLO010000948.1 coordinate 17,575, forward strand.
AGGTATACAAATATTCATTGTGCAGGTACCCGTGTTGATGAGGTGTGCCCCTCTTTCCCCAGACAGATATTGACTACCTTTAATCCCCACCTCCCTTCCCCTCCCTGCCCCCCCCATAGTTTCCTGCCACTGTCAATCCTTTTCATATGTATTATGGTAGTTGTTCAAGGCTCATTTATGAGTGAGAATATGCAATGCTCAGATCTTTGTTTCTGTGAGAGATCATTCAGTATTATAAACTCTAATTCCATCCAGGTTGGAGCAGCACTTTGATGCCTTTGCTGATAGTTGGAAATTTACCAATCCCTTTAGTTAAAGGCATTCCACTATACAACCCCTCCCAAAAATGACTCTTATTCTGCAAAGAATGACTAAAGGTACTGGGAAGTGAAAGGATGTGTTTGAACTGTTTTTTGATGTTTTGTAAGTAGTTAGAGAAGTTGCCAATTAAATCACATATAGAAAAATCACTTTGGATTCTAGTGTAAAGACTTTCCTTAGAAGGCTAATGTGAGGATAAAATACAAGATTCTTCTGAGATAGTAGATAAGGCCGACCTGGAAGGATAATGATCATTATTTGAGCTCGAGCTTCCTAGAAAGTCTGAGATTGAAGAAGAGCCTAATGCATTGAGGAAGTAATTTGTGAGATTTAAAAAGAGGGAAATAAACTAAACAAAGAAGAGGAAACAAGCATATATTACTGAGACAGTCACAGTATTCCAACATGTGCAGTGGTAGCTTGGTTGCCTAGAAGGGATGTTTCTCCCTGGTTTACAATTATTAGTGGTAAAAAGGGAGAATAATTTATATGCCATTTTGTCTTCCATGATTAAATATTGACCCACAAGGCATCAACTCCCTTGTACTACTTGTTTTCACCATTATATTTCTTCAGATTAAAAAAGTCAGACTCTAAGATAGTAGTGGCAGTTCCCACAACAAGGTTGTAACCAAGCTCAATACGTTTTTTTCTAGTGTAGCTTGAAACCTCTCTTCTATGACTTACAAGCATGATTGGTGATAGTCAATCCTCCTGGAGGGTCACGAGATAGCCAAACAAAAAACCATGGGCAAATTAATTTAGACGATGCATAAAATGTGTCAATACAAATGGTAATCAAAAGTTGAAGGTGTCTGTCTCTCGATTTATGATACAAAGTATGGTGGAAGCAGTTCTGAGCTAGTGCTCCTTATGCTGGTTGAAAGATAGATTTATATGCGAACTGAATGAGCCTTGAGTTGTGTTTAAGTTGGAACGCTTCTGAAAAGTTTCATGATGAAGCATGACATTTTCTCTGATGAAATGCTAAAAAAGAAAAAAAAAGGTTCATCTCAAGAAAAAAAATTTTGCCACTGAATTTGGGACCCAGTCTCTGCCAAGTTGTTCAAGAGCCAACAATCTCATACAACTAAGTTAGAACAAGCAGAATCTCACATTTCTTTGATATAAAACTTGAATTAGAGTGATTCTACTATGGGCCTATCCCCGAGAGCCTCACGATTTGCACCATGGGATGACTCAGTCCTATGTTGTCCAGAGTTAATGGTTCATTCTAGTCTGAATTGAATTTCCTTGGTCACGATGTCTGGAACCCCTGACCTTGACTCTGAATCTTGAATATTACCATATGGAGACCATGACAAATTAGGTATCATCAGTGGCCACTCAAGGAGTAAGAGGCTTTGTCCAATTTCATATTTTAGATGTGACTTGCCAAGGTTATATTTTCTTTAAGTTACAAAGATCCTCCATCACCAAGCCAGAGTGGATGCACTATACTAAGACACTTGAAAATATGAAGAATGTCTCAGTACATAACAAGACAAAGTTGCGAATATTGGAAGCAGATAAACTTCTGTAACTCTTGGTGTTATCAAAGGGTGGAGTTAGAAAGTGAAGAGCCAACAAAGGGAGGATGTAAAATAACTAACTTCTGGGCTATTAAAACTTGAATCTTAGTTATATCTGAAGCTCGTGTAGCAAAACACCAGTTATAGTACAGCTATCCTATCAACATATAATATTAATAAATCCCATAGAAACAAAGCGTGAAATAATACATACATTTAGCAAAATTAAAATCTATTTGTACTCAGATTTTTTTTTAACTGAGACATATTTATTCATAATGCAATTACTTAATTATCAATCTGAAAACGATATTTCTTTCAGTGCATTTATGTTCAAATTGATGTATGTATTTTAAGGCATATGCTTAAATGACTAGGAATATCGAAATTGCTTAAAGATAATTCAATATCTCATAAACTTTTTAATTTAAATGTTTATTGACTATTTTTACATTAAAACATATATTCACTTTGTCCAGTTTGCTTGGTTTCAAAAAAGATATTATATATGGATACTTTTACATTTTATCACATAATTATGTTCATAATATCTTTTTAATTTTATTTTAAAGGCATAATATCTTATGTGTGAACACAAACATTTACTTTGAAGAACTTAAAATGCAGTTGTATCTAGCTATTTGAATAGTTTCTATATTAAAATATCAAAAAATACTGCAGCCAAATTTATCATGATTGCCCATTTCCATAACAACCAAATAAAATTCAAAAAGATTCTTCAGATAGCAACTTGAAATATTTTTCCAAGTCTTGTGTATTTAAAAAGACAATCCCATTTAGATGATCCTATGTTCAGTATTAAAAGGAAAAACCATGAGGGTAGCTATACCCCACCCCACACACACACATTATTATGAATGTTGCAGCATAAAAATGATGCATTCTATGTGTTCATTTATTTTCCACATATTCAAGTTATCAAAGTATCACCACACAGATTTACATAAGTAAATACTGTTGAACTTGCACAGGTGGCACATTAGGAATCATGACAATCTCCAAAGCTCCCAGAATGATCCTGATCCCATCAGAACCACACAGTGTAAACTCGCTCTTATGTATAATAGCTCAGGAGTATTTTAGCCACCTTCCTGTTCTCCTCTCCCACCTTTGACTTCTTATGGATCAAATTAATTTAATCACTAACTGTTTTAGCAATATGGCTATAGAAATCTAAACAACCTTACACAATTAGCATCTCGGGAAAAACTAGCCCAGGGAAGATTCCAAAGCAAAGCAAGTGGTAAAACTATATTTTTCTTATTAAATTCATAGTCATTTGATACCAAAGAAACTTGATTGAGAATATTCATAAACTAAATTTAGTTTTATCATTAAATAATAGTCATAAAAACATCAGACATTTTTAATGAAATATGCATTAAAATTCTGTAGAAAACGTCTCTGAACTGTCATACAAAAATGTTGTTTTCTTCTTGGTTGTGGAAGAGTTCATTATTGGTGAGTGAAATATTGATATGCAATTGGTAAACAAAAAAGAAAGGTTTTAATTCTAAAGGTGGAACTTGCTTTCAAGTACTCAAATGACCAACTTGACTATTTCAAAATGAATTAAAAATATTGAGCTAGCAGCAGACTATGCTTCAGATTTGAACATGCATCAATTTATATCACATCTGGCAAGAAAATAACAAATAAAATAGTGTTCAGCAAAAAGATGAAAGGCTATTTGTTAGACTACGGTCTATATTTAATATACCCACTAATATTTTTGTAGAGGAAAAATAATTCAAATGGTCTATTAACTTGTGTCAAATCACGTCTTTGAAGCTCAGTATCTGGCAACATGTTTTCCTGACTAGTCTATAACAGTTTCTATATGTGTTGTTAGCGGGCCAACATCACCTGGGTAACTTGTTAGAAATACAAAATAATATTTTTCAGTCTTTAAAAAAAGAAGAAAACACTGCCGCATTTGGCAACATGGATGAAACTAGAAGATATTATGCTAGGTGAAATAAACCAGTCACAAAAAAAAATCTCATAAATAAAGTTAAAGATCTCATCATCTGACTTATATGTGGAATCTTTAAAAAGTTGAACCTTGGAATCAGAGGATAGAATGGTGGTTGTCTGGGACAGGGGCAGGATTTTGGTCAAGAGATATAAACTTTCAGTTATAAGATAAATAAATTCTCGAGAACTAACATAGCACAGTGACTACAGTTACTAATAGTATATTGTATACTTTAAATTTTCTGAAAGTAGATCCTAAGTGTTCTCACAACATACATAAATAATGGTAACTATGTCAGGTAATGGATATGCGAATTAATTTGATTGTGATCATCACTTCACAATGCATGCATTTATCAAAACGTCATGTTTATCCCTTAAGTAAATATATTCTTGTCAATTACACCTCAATAAAGCTGGAAGGAGAGAAGGTAAAAGAGAAGATATTGTGACATACTCAGAGAATATTTTTAAAAATAATGTTGGTAAAATTCAATCACTTGACAAACAAACCCCGAACCCTATGCAAGCCATTCAATAAAAGTCTACAAATGAACTAAAAATGAAATTAAAAAGAGAAATACAAATATCAAGCTATACAAGAGCTACTGAATTAAAAACTCTAGAGGTAGAGTTTTAACAAGCCCTCCATGTTTTCTTGATGTGTGCTCAAATTTGAAAAGCACTAGTCTAGAAGGATTGATATGGACCTGCTTTTTCCTCTTCTTACACCAAATTGCTAGTAGAAAGGTCCTATGACTGTCCACTTAATGATTTATTAATCAGACTACCGTTTATAACTGGGCCAAATACAATCTCATTTCTAGGATAACATTAGGTATGGAGGAAAAGAACCCCAACAAATATTCTACTTATTTGTTCTAGGCACTGTATTATACAATGGAAAAAACAGATTTATCACATGTAATCTGAAATATTTGAGTATTATTGGAATCACAGGCCACTAAAACTAAAGGAGACCATAGCACCTGGCAAATTCAGGATTTTCAGATAGATTTGATCTAATTTGGCAGCTCTGAATAATTTATTGTTCCTGCAGAATGATGTGATTAAAAGGATTCTGAGAATTGTCTAGGTTCAACCAGAATCATCTGTCACCATTATTATTTTATACATTTATACTGTCTGTAAATATACACATTTATTATATTTATACATTATACAAGTATATGCCTACATTATATTAATACAAATATACACTTTTGTATATTTGTATATTTTAAACATTAAAATGATGCTTATTTTATTTTACCCACAAATTAACCATTTTGTTTGCATTCTACTTTTTCCTTCATCTTTGTCTTTTCATTTGATATCATTTTCCTTCTCTCTGAAGAAATTTATTTAAAATGTATCTCACTGCTATCTCTCACTGCCAAATATTTAATGTTTAATTGTCTAAAAAATGTACTCACTTTGCTTTAATTCAAGGAGGATTATTATTTTTTTATTGGAAATATAATTCTAAACTGACCATGGTTTTCTTTTAATGCTTTAAAAGATAGTTTTTAGTTTCATTACTCTATTTCAAATCCTCAATTGAAAGTGTTTTTTAAATAATAAATAAATAAAAGAAGGAAGGAATAAGAAAGGTATAGAGGTAAGGAGAGTTGTGACGTCAGCTATGGCTCTGTGGTCTATCATTTATTTAAAGGGAAAATATTATTTTACTTCAGTTGCTTTTGAGCTTGTCTCATTCCTTTTATTTTGCATTTCCAACATGATATGACTGGGTATAAATATATCTATTATTTCTCTAATCTGGGATTATTTGATATTATCGTATCTGAAGATTTAACTTTCCATTTGTTCTGAAAACTTTTACTTTTTCTTTGAACTATTACTCTAAAACATTATTCTATCTTCTTCTGTTGGTATGTCATTAAAATTGTGATATGAAATTTCTTATTTTGTCTTTCAAATCTATTTTCCTTTCTTTAGTTCTGACTGATTTTTATTCTCCCAACTTCATTTATTAAAAATTCTCACCTAATTTCCAGTTAACTATTTCTGCCTTTAACTATGTCTTATCTTATTCTTCTTAGAATATTCTTTTATATATTTATTCATATATATGCACATATATAATTATATATATGTATGTTGTGGAAAATTTAATCTATTATGTTATAACCTTGAAGATAATAAGCATATTGAATTTTTTCCCATGCATGTACTAATATTTCCAAAAATAAAACTTCTGCAGATGTTTGCTAATATTTCTGCTGATTCTTTCTCATTGTGTCTTGTTCCCTTGTTAAACCGTTACCTTTAACTGTGCTTATTGTATCTGAAAATTTATTTATAGGAATAACTTTGACTCAATATAATATCTTTTCTTCACATATGATTTTTTTTTTCTTTCCATGAGGCATCCTAGAAATGTTAACAACAAGGGACCATTTAATCCAAACTCAAGGACTGAGGATTTGGGGAACCTAAGCATGACTAAAGATAAACTGAAAAGTCTCGCAAAGATTTGTTTACTTCTGATTTATCCTTAATCCTAGGAGATGACACTTCAGGATCCCATCTTAAAATGGGGGGTAGCGTGAGAAGTTAGCTGAATTCCTACTGTTGGTGGGCCCTGACTCCTACCTTTAGCCATTTCGATTTGCAAGGCTATCAAAAATAACATCTCAGACTTTCAGTAATTTCTTTTGGATTGGCATATACTTTTGGCCCAAGAGGAATCTTTAATGCTGGCTATACCCTTCACAGTCTTTTTTCTTTCCCAGATCTTTGTCTTATAATTCTTCACTATTGTTAGCTCTTTGCTTTAAGAAAAACATTTTAAAAGTTATCCAGCTTATTTTAGGTGAAATAATCACATATAAATGACCTGTTCTACCATAATTGCTAGGTGAAATATACTGGGCAGGAGGTGATTAGATGGCAGGCTGTGCATCTGCAATCATTGATAAAATTCACCCATACCAATTTTGTCCAGAGGGGTAAATCATACAAGATTATGCAGAGAGTTAGAAACAGCATCAGGGCTAAAACTCAGATCTTCTAACTGCCTATCAGAATGTTTCTTCTATAACTTGGAAAGTAGCATTTTTTATTTTTGAGATGATCAATAAATATTTATTGAGTTAAAGAATTAATATATTTATGTAACGTACCTTCATATAACTTTTCACAATACGAACAATGTTAAACTTCATTGGTTGATACTATTCATTGGGTTTTGAAAAAACAATGTGGAATTGTCCTCTGGATGGCACTCACTCGTTTTTTACTTAGAGAAAACAGCCAGCAGGATTGATTTATGCAATTTCAAACAGCTTCATATCCTATTCTGCTTTTACTTTGCTCTGCCAAAAGTGATATAATTATCTCTTGGCTTCTGCATTTTAAAGCCCAGGAGGAGAGTTTCCTTAAATGCAAATACAATTATTGCCCAAGTCCTAACTTCTAACAATGGACTAGATGCTATACAGAGCAAAATTTTAAAATTAGCCTTGCCTATGCTGAATATGAGCCTAAACCAACCTCATTGCTACATTTTACTTTGAAACACAAAGAAGTTACATTTAAAATCCTCTGGAAAAAGAACATCCCTGAATCATGTTATTGTTAGAGGTAAGTCAATTTCTTTTACTCACAAGGATTACCTTCTTCTGCCCAGAGTTTAGGAAGCTAAAAAGGCTGTCACTTTCACAATAACAATGAGAAAAAAAGCAGTGCCAACTATAAAATTATTAATTTTCTTGAACCCAGCAGAGATCTGAAGTGACAGAATAACTAACAAGCTAAGATCTTGGAAAGATAGGCACTTCTAAGGTGAAATGTAGCACAGCCATTGTCTCACCTATGGCAGAGCACAGGAGGAAGACAAGGTTGGCACAAAACTGTCTAAAATGATTTCAACTAAAATATTTTACAATTTGCAAAAGGCTGAGTGTAAGCTAGCATGAGATTATAGAATCCCTGAGAGCTGTAAACACAAAGGGAGACTGAATGCACTTGAAGGTTCTTCTCCAGGGACTTTACCATTTGCTGAAGAGAAAGTCTATGAGCTGGACTGAATATTGGAGAAAACATCCCTCAGTATAAAACAATCAAAGTAATTCATCATGTCAACAGACTAAAGCAGCAAGACAATGTGATAATCCAATAAATGTAGAAAAAGATTTAACAAATTTCAACATCCATTTAGGTTTAAAACTTTCAGAAAACTAGGAAAAGGAACTTCCTCTACCTAATAAAGGATATCTTTCAAAAGTCCTACAAGTAATACAATACTTAATGATGCAAAACTGAATACGTGCTTCACAATTTCAGGGACAAAAAAACAAGTAATTGTCACCAGTCCTATTTCAGATCCCAACTACAGTAAGACAGTACATACATAGATGCATGCACACATACATATGTGCATACATATATAAATGACATACAAATTGGATATAAAGAAATTAAATTATATCTACTTGTAAACATGATTTTCTGTGTTGAATACCCATGCACGTCTACAAAAAGCTACAAGGAACTAGTAAGTGAGTATAACAAGACTACATAAAAAGAGGTTAATGTAAAAAAAAATCCATTGTATTTCTATGTACTCAAGATGAAAAATCAGAAATTTAACTTTTAATAAATATCATCTAAAAAGTAACTCTATAGTGGAGTAAAAAGCAATCATTTTTCTAGAAATCAACAAATTGATTCTAAATTTACACGAAAATACAAAGGAATTAGAAGGGAAAAGGGGCATTTTTTTAAAGGAACAAAGTCGGAGGATACATTTTACCTGATTCCGATAAGCATCATAAAGTTACGCTAATCAGAAAATGTGATATTTGTGAAAGGATTAACAGGAACAGAAGAGAAAATTCTAATGTAGACCCCACATAGTTGGTCAATTGTGTTTTTATTATATATATTTAAAGTCTACAGTATAATGCTTTGTTATACATAATTGAGTTTATGCATAAATTCATAGCATTTTCTTCACTTGCCCATGGAATGCAAATGTTGCACGATGGTTGACTGGTCACAGTTCATCACATCTGCCAATTCTTGTTGACTGATGTGGATCATCATGGATTAAAGCATTTAAACAATCTTCACCAAAAGTCTGATGGTCTTCCTGAATGTGGAGAATCCCTCAGGTCCTCTTTGAAAAGACAAAGCCACTTTCTTGCTGTGCTTTTCCAGATGGCATTCTTCCCGTACATGGCAAAAATTTTGCAAGTCACCTGTGCTGCCTTTACTCCTCTGCTAAACACAAACAGAAGAAAATGTTGAAAGTGCTTTTTTTTTCACTTCACACTTCATCTTTTTCAACTCACAAGTGGCACTAACTTTCTTCAAATTCGCAAAATGCAAGGCGTATTCCCAAGCACAGCATTGTCACTCCAAACGACAAACAATAAACAAACACCCAACACCACAGTGTCTACAAGACCAAAACAAACAAACAAAACATTACAAACTTATGGCATCAATCTGATACATAGTGAAATTATTACTACCATCAAGCAAATAAACATATCCATGCTCTCGCATTGTCACTTTTTGTAGTAAGAGCACTTAAAATCTACTTTCTTAGAATATTTCTGCTATAGGATACAATATTATTCATTGTAGTACTCATGTTGTACATTCAATCTCTAGACTTATTCAATACTATATACCTGCAACCTCTGACCCACATCTCCCCATTTTCTCCCCTTCCCTGCCCTAGTAGCTACCGTTCAATTCTGATTTTATGTATTCATCATTTTTTAGTTTCCACATATGAGTGAGATCATGCAGTATTTGTCTTTCAGTGTCTGGCTTATTTCACTTAACATACCATCCTCCGGGTTCATGCATAGTATCCCAAATGGCAGGTTGTTCTTCTTTCATAAAGCTGATTTATATTCCTTTGTATATGTACCATAATTTATTGATATATTAATCCATTGACTGACACTTAGGTTGTTTCCTTATCTTGCCTATGGTGAACTTGGAAGTGCAGATATCTCATTTAAGCAATACTCATTTCAATTCCTTTGAGAGATATTACAGGATCAAAAAAGTAGTTCTATTTTTAATTTTTTAGGAACTTCCAAACTGTCTTCCATAATGACTGTACTAATTCACATTCCCACCAACAGTGTATGAGGTTTCCCTTTGCTCCATACTCTTGCCAACACTTTTTATCTCTTGGTCAACTGTTTTTTGTTTTTTTTCTTTTTTTAAGTGCAAGACAAGTCAATGGAGAAAAATATTTTCGATAAATATCCCTGCACCAATTAGGTATATATAAGGAAAATGTGAATCTCACTCAAACCTCACACACTACACAACAGTTAAATCAGCTTGAATCAGAAATCTAAATGTTAACCTGAGACCAGAAAACTCTTAGAAGAGTCATAGGAAGACATCTTTTGCACTTGAGGTAAGCAAACATTTCTTAAACACAACACAAAAAAAGTTTATTAATTAAAAAGTTTGTATTATACACAGAGAGCATGGGGGAGGGTCTAGAGGCTGGAGCTCACTCTTTGTTTCTGTGAGAGGTCACTCAGTATTATAGACTCTAGTTCCATCCAGGTTGCTGCGAAATTCATAAGAACCTTAGAAAATGAAGGAAATACCCTCATGGAAATCGGAACTGGCATCCAATTCCTGAACAAAACCCAAAACCCACAGGTCGTAAGAGAGAAGATAGACAAATGGGACCTTATTAAACTGACAAGCTTCTGCAAGGCCAAAGAAACCATCAAGAGAGCAGAGAGACAGCCTACAGACTGTGAAAAAATATTTGCCAACACCAGGTCTGACAAAGACTTAACATCCTGGATCCACAAAGAACTCAAACATGCTGAAAAGAAAAAAAAAAAACAACCCCATTATAAAATGGGCAGAAGATATGAACAGACACTTCACAAAGGAAGACATCCAAGCAGCCAACAGACATATGAAAAAATGTTCAACCTCACTAATCATCAGGGAGCTGCAAATCAAAACCACTCTGAAATACCACCTAACTCCAGTCAGAATGGCAATTATCAACAACTCAAAAAATAACAGCTGCTGGAGAGGGTGTGGAGAAAAGGGAACACTTCTACACTGTTGGTGGGAGTGTAAACTAGTGCAACTTCTGTGGAAAGCAGTGTGGCGATTCCTAAACGCTTTAAATATCAACCTCCCATACGACCCCACAATCCCCCTACTGGGAATATACCCTGAAGAACTCAAATCACTCTATAAAAAAGACACCTGCACACGTATGTTTATCGCAGCGTTGTTCACAATAGCAAGAACCTGGAAGCAACCATGCTGCCCATCAAAAGAGGACTGGATTTTAAAAATGTGGTACATATACACGATGGAATACTATGCAGCCATAAAAAAGAACAAAATCATGAATTTCACAGCAACCTGGATGGAACTAGAGTCTATAACACTGAGTGACCTCTCACAAAAACAAAGGTCTGAGTATCACATGTTCTCACTCATATAATGAACCTTGAACATCCAACCTAATACTATAAGAAAAAGACTGACAGTAGTGGGAAACTATGGGGGGGAGGGAGATGGGATTAACGAGCAAATATATGTCTGGGGATGGGGAAGCACCTCTAATCAATAGGGTGCCTGAATGAAACGTATTTGTATACCTAACCCTTAACTGTACCCCACAACATCATAATAAAAAAATATTGATAATAAAAAAATAAAAATAAATAAAAAATTTTAAAAATAACTTTTAAAAAATTAACCACATTGAAAAAAAGGTTGTATTATAGATCTACTATTCTGAAGATAATGTTAACAGAATGAAAGGAAAAGAAACACATTGCAGTAAATATTTATAATGCACACATCTGATAAAGGAAAGGAATTATTGTATCTAGGATAAATAAATAAATTTCAAAATTCAATAAAATAATGATAAGAAAATCAATACCCCAACTAAAATGGGCAAAAGATTTAAACAAACACTTCATGAGGAAGAGATATGCCTGACATTAGGTACAAGCAAAGGAGACGCTCAACGTCATTAAACCACCATGAGATACCACTACATACTGATTAGAATGCTAAAACAAAAATGAAACCAGAAACAAAGTACAACACCCAGATAAACAACCTGACAATGTCACAGGCTGGCAAAGAGGTTTAAGAACTAGAATTTTCACACATTGCTGCTCACTATGAAAACTGGCCCCTTCTTTAAATGTTAAATATCTAGTTAACCCATAGGGGGAAAAATTATCTTCACACAAGAACTTGTACATGAGTGTTAATGGTGGCTTTAGTCATAACTGCTAAAAACTGGAAGCAAACCAAATGGCCTTCAATGGAAATATGAATAAACTATCAGTGACAGAAGTATCACAGATGTCTACACAATCTGTGATACTTAGCAATAAAAACTAAACTAATAAATTCTTACCTGGTAAAGGAGATTCTGTGATCACAAAGGCAGTTTTCCTAGAGTGAGCCTTGTCTATTGCACTGGAGTTGTGCTGAACCCTGAGATTCTTCCCCATAAGAAACTCAACAGCAGAATTTGTGCTACAGAATTTGTGCTAGCAAAAAACAGCAACAACAAAAATAAACTAATACACATATCATGAATGAATCATAATGCAGGAAGCCTGACTCAAAGGGCTACAAAATTTATAATTCCATTTCTATGATATTCTGGAACTAGCAAAACTATAGGGACAGAAAAGAGATTAGTAGTTGCCAGGGGTTGGGATGAGAATAAGGGATTAACTAAAAAGGGGCATGGAGTAATGGGTGATGGAAGTGATTTATATCATGATTGTTGTAGTAGTTACACAACTGTACACAATTGTCAAATTTCACAAAACTGTACTCTGAAAAGGATACATTTTTCTATATGTAAGTTAGATCTTGATAAACCTAATTAAGTAAAATAAGATATTTTTAATCACAAGGCAAACACTAAATGCCATTCCATCTCTCTCCAACTTTGATCAGAGATCAGTTTTTGACCTGAAAATAAGAGTACAGATATTTTATCTCTGAAACTAAGGTTCGCCTCAGTTTTCTCCACTACTATGTTCTAGAGTCCCTTTTTCCTGTAAAATGACTTATTTCTCCTATCCTGCTTCTCAGGCTGTTACATAATATAACTATTCATCTGCCTGAGTTGCTAATCTAAATCCCTTGCAGTTGAACTTGTCTTGGTTTCTATCCACTTGCTTAGTTATAGCATTTGATTCCCCTAAGTTACTTGGGCTCTATAAGAAGTAATCCATAAATGCTTAAGGAATAACTGTCTTTCTTCACCATTCCACTTCAATTTAAACCAACAGATGCATTTACTGTATGAAACAGGCACTGTACTAGGAGTTAGACACGCATTGATGAACAAGAGAGATATTATCACCAGATATATCTCCTGCCTGCACAGAGCTTAAGGGGCTTATGGTAAAGAACACAACTTCAGTTACAATCTAATATAATGATAGATGGGTTGTTACTTGAGAACATGGAAGGGACACATAACAAGTTTAGTGGAGTCAGTCAAGACTTTTCAAAGTGATTTCTAAGTTAGGTTTTCTAAGTTAAGAGGATGAATAGGAATCACCCGAGGAAGTGAAGGTAGGGGAGGAGGAAAGTATTTCATACTTAAAGAGCACCATCTGAGCCGGGCTCGGTGGCTCAGCCTGTAATCCCGCGCCTTTGGGAGGCTGAGATGAGTGGATTGCCTGAGCCCGCGAGTTCGAGACCCGCCTGGGCACCGAGACTTCATCTCTACAATAAGTCAAAAAATCAGCCGGGCGTGGTAGCACGTGCCTGTAATTCCGGCTACTCGGAAGGCTGAGGCGGAAGGATCGCTGGAGCCCAGCAGGCGAGGCTGTGGTGGCCGGGAGCGGCCACTGCACTCCAATCTGGGCGACCGAGTGAGACTCCAACTCAAAAAAAAAAAAAAAAAAAAAAAAAAGAGTACCATCTGTAAAGGCCCAAAACTGAGACAAGGGGATTCAATCATCGAAAAGGGTTCCTTATTACAGAATTTTATGGTCACCTGGTTGCTGAAAGATGATGCTGGAAATACAAACAGAGATTGAGCTATTATGTGCCTAATATACTATATTAAAGGTTTTTTGTGTTTCCTGATTCTGTGCAGGTACAATTATAATATATTACAATTTTTTATTAATGTACACTAGGCTAATGTTTATAATAACTTGGGAAAGTTTACATGGTTCCCAATCAGGCTAGACCTCTAAATTCATCTTTTAGGACCTCTCCAAGGCTTGAGCCCTTTACATGCTTTTTTCTCTCATCTCCTAAACACACCTTATATTCTACAGGATTAATTGCTCTTCCTCCCTATTCTTCCTCACCCACCACAGAGAGTTTCACAAACAACTGGCTGATCATAGAATTCACACTGAGGAGCACTGAATCTTTAAAACTAAAGGCCATTGTCATTTGTTCTATTGTGACAATTGTTTTGCTACTTTCATTTTGCTTTTTGGTTTTCCACTGAAAATCTTTACTTACTGTTACGACTGTGATTGTCTAATATCTGAAAGACAGAGAGTAAAATAAATTGTGATAAAGTTAAAATGCTGCATAGCTCAAAATAAAATCACATTCTATGTAGTAAGTTTTTTTTTATTTTTAAAGTATTCCAAGTGCCAAATTTTTCTGATAAAGCTATTCTCCGACAGTCATAATCGTTAGAGACATTGACATTTCAGTCAATGCGATAAACAAAAGGTTTGGTAAAAAAAAAAAAAATCACAGAATAGAAAACAGACAGAGAAGGTCAATTTTAATTATGATGCCTGAATTGTCTGATCATTTATGTAGGTTTTGTTTCACAACGATTATTAAGTCAGAAAGAAATTAAATTAGGTGGGTGGTAGGAATTTTCAAAGTAGTAGTCTTTACTGTGCTATTTATATTCCAGTATTCCAATTGGGCAGATATTAATCATAGTGCTTTTATTATCTACTAATAACATTGGAAAACTTACTAAAATGTTATTATCATTATTATTCATAGTTAAATAAATGAGTTAGCAGTTAGCAGTGTTAAGAGAATAATTTACTCATTTATTACTATCATCACTCAACAGACATTATAGTCCTTGTCATTTGCCATGTGAAAAGCACTGAGGATTTAAAAGTAAGTAAGATAAAAATTTGTGAATTCATGGTCTCAGTTCATGTCAGGATTAAGAGGCAGATATGTCAGCAAAACAATAAATATGAAAAAAATATTTTAAAAGTCTTCAGGAAGCAAACATAATGAGTATTAAGATTGTTGACATACTCTTAACAATCACTCTAAAGTGGAAATAAAAATAATGCATGTACAGTGATCATTACTTACCTGTGAATCATCTAAGCTACAGCTGGCATCTTCTTGAATAGGAACCTTTCAACTCTGCTAAACATATGACAAGATTTTGACATGTGACAGATATTATTGTTGCAAAATAGCATTTTTATTTTTGTGGCAGGATGCAGAAAAAATTATTTTCCAAATCAAAAAGACTTTATAAATATGATCCAGAGACTTAAAGTGATGCTAAAGGAGAAAGCCAAAATGGGATTCAGGAATTACCTCCTATTATCAACATACTTCTCAATCTGTTTCTCTTGTGCCACCTGCAGGGGTGTTGACAGAACTAATTCCATGAGGGCATGGGTGCCAAAAATGGGCATTTCGGCCTTTTTGTAAATGACTTACATGAAAAGGGAATTTTCTACCTGCTCTATGTTAACAGCAAACATTTTCCCTATTTGTAAAATGTAGATGACTAAACTGGGCTTGGTGGCTCAGCCTGTAATCCCTTGCCTTTGGGAGGCTGAGGTGAGTGGATTGCCTGAGCCCGCGGGTTCGAGACCCACCTGGGCAGCGAGACCTCATCTCTACAATAAATCAAAAAGTCAGCTGGGTGTGGTAGCGCATGCCTGTAATTCCGACTACTCGGAAGGCTGAGGCGGAAGGATTGCTGGAGCCCAGCAGGTGGAAGCTGCGGTGGCCGGGAGCGGCCACTGCACTCCAGTCTGGGCGACAGAGTGAGACTCCAACTCAAAAAAAAAAAAAATGTAGATGGCTAAAAGAAATTTTGATCTCATTTTTATTTTAAAAATATTACACATCAGGAATATTTTCTATGATTTTTTAAATTATTTAGACAAAGATCATTTTCTACAATTTGGAGTAAATTATTAATGTCACAGATTAAATCAGTTGTGTGCATAGTTGCCTTATAGACCTAGCATACTAAACAGTATCCAAAAGACTTATAATTCTACAAAGGAAAAAGACTTTTAATTGCAGTGCAGCTGTACATTATATTTATCATCTGTTATGCAAATGGAGGTGAGAAACCCCAAATACCCAGGGCCTATTATTTATTTGTAATCATCATAATCACCATTAATACTTATTCATCAGCTCCTCAACATATTCTCTGTTCTTTTGAATATATGATTTGGCATTACTAAATATGTCATGTTTATTCTTGAGTACTGGATAAAATTGTATGGTTTATAGAGAAAATGTCAAAGGGACATATATCAGAGGATACATGTGTACATTTTCTTTAGTGTTAAATAAATATTTATGCTTAGATTCATGTACACGGAAAGTCATTATCCTTAAAAACACAAATGAGATTTTTTTCCCTGAAAAAATTATCATTTATTTTTATGCAGGATAAACATATAAGTTATATAACAGTTATAATAATGACATGAAAGAGTAAGGTAAGGGAGAAATTATACTACGTTGCTTCATTTATCTCTCTTTTAAAAAATCAAATGGCCCTAGGAAAATGACAATATAGGGCAGTTTGGGGGGGAAATTTGTATATGGAATTCTGAAAAGAGCATAAAGTAATTTGTGACAGTTGAAAATGAATATTTTTGTCACACAATATAATCCAAAAACTAATATGCTCCCAGAATAATTTTTTTCACAAATGACATAGTGAAAAGCAAAGTTTAATATTCTTCCCAAAGAATATTGGATGAGACAACTAAGCCAGTAAGCTGTGTCTGACAATAAATGCATTTCATCATTGCTCAATTTCCTTTCAGTGCCTAGTATCAATCCTGATTGTCCTTTACCTTTCTCTTGATAAGATGAAAGACATTCATAGTGCAACTCTTTCAAGGCCTAGCGAGATGAGAGTCAGAAGGAATAGTACTAGTTGCCCAAATTAATCATAAATATCCTGCAAGTAATTGTATTTACATTTAACTCTTTTATAGATGATTAATAAAGGTTTTTTTCAGGATGTTAAATTATTCCCTAATGAAGCTGATCAAATTCTTATCCTCAATAGGCCTAGTTTAGTCATCTGTAAAATGAGGCTGTTGAATTGGATCATCACTAAGTACTCTTCCAGCTCTAAAACATTATGATTTTATGGTAGGTTAGATTTCTCCCTGGAGCTTTTTATTGCATACTATGCCATGTAACCAGGTTTATAAAGATAAGGTATTTCAGTGGGTGTTAAATAAGATAAATATCATACAGGGAGCTCAGAGCATTTCCACGTATGTAGTGTTCAATGTCAGGGCTGATGCAAATAAGGATAGTAAGGATAGAAAGTAAAACTCAATAATAAAAACATTCTGGATCTGTACTAATCAATTAAAAATAGAGTAGATTTTGAAGATAAAAGGAAAAAGGAAGCTAAATTAGCTCTGTATATTATAAACAGACTCAAATTAGAGCATTTGAATTGGAATAACAAAACTAGTCCTAGTTATTATCTTAGACTACTTTGGTTCTTCCCTACCAGTTTTGCGTCTCTCTTTCTTAGCTTTATGGTTTTCACTGTATTTCTTCGTGCCAGCTGATCTCTGCATGGCTCAAATTTCTCTTTGGTCTCTTTCCTCCTCTCCTTAACATTACCATCACTATCCCTTTCCAAAAGTAAGCTTACAGACACATCATAACTTAACTGAGAGCCTTCTCAGGAAGAAACCAAGCAATGAATGCCATTATTTTCCCCATTTCAGCATCACTGTTGTTATTATCTTCATGAGTATAAGATATGGACGAAATATATTGAGCCCTACAAATCTCTAAAATCATGATTGAACAAGAAATAAGATAGATTGTTCCATTCACGTTGTCCATGGAGCTCTAGGAAATGGTATACTAACACTCAATATAGAATACAAATATATTGATGGTTTGTGTATAAACTATTTTTGAAGCAAAATAAGCTATTGTCTAACAAGAGACTACAATTTATATACCACAAAAAACTTGATTACATAACTAATTTTACTGAATTTGCCTTTCACAAACTTCAGTAAAACCTCAGCCTGAAAAACTTGTAATTGTATCCCTTGCCATTTTCATCCACTTTGTGAAAATGCCTTGAATTTGATGAATACTTTATTACTAAGGAAAGACAAATATTTAGAAAATTAAAGATGGCAGGCTCTTTTTGAGGTGTTTTCCTATAATTTGGTAGTCTTTGCCATTCATTACAATTAAAGAATTATTACAATTAATTTAATTTGTCAAAAATTGATAACACAATCTAAACTTCAAAATTAAGTGACCTAAACTGATTTGATTGTGCTGTATATTTTGTAACTGAATATTGGCCTCCATGAAAATTGAACTATAAGTTTGTATGTCTTCTTTAAACATGGCCTAGAAGATGAAGGTTCTGTTGATGTTTAGTAAACCAAAGAATTTTAAGATTTTGGGTCTCAGACTCTTTTACTCTCTTACAAATTACAGAAGAATTCAAAGACTCTTTTGGTAATGTAATATTTATTGATATTTGCCATATTAAAATGAGAACTGATCATTTTTAAATATTAAACTTATTTATTCAAAAATTAAAATAATTTCCTTGTATATTAAAATAACATACTTTATGAATTATAACTATCTTACAATAAAAAAGAATTGAGAAGAATAGCACTATTTTATATTTTTGCAAATATTAATATCTTCAGCATCTGGCTTAATAGATGATCACTGGACTCACAGACCTGCTTCTGAATTCACTCTTATTGAGATATCACACTCCATATAGCCTCTGGTAAACTCTACACTTGTGAGAAACGGCGTGAAAGGAGAAAACAATGTCCAAACATTATTATGGAAATATTTTTGATCTTGTGAACCCTTGAAAGGGTCTCAGTTTTAGCAGTGATTTCCTGGGACACATTTAAGAATCACTGTAGTGAAATATTAACTTATTTAACAATTCAGTTATTCAATAATAAAGTATTGAGCTGCTTCTGTGTGATAGACACCATTATAGTTGCTAAAAATATAATGCTCAAAACGATGTAATCTCTGGCCTCCAAGGGGATACACTTTAGTAGAGAATACTGAGGAGTAAATAGGTAACTACAATGCTCTATAGTAAGTTTAATCTGCAGGATGCTATTAGACAATGTTTTTATTCACATATATATTTTTGGGTTTTATATATGTGTGCATATGTGTGTGTGTTTATATATAATCAAAATAATGAAAATGACAAAATAATACAATTTTAGATATGGGGTAATTTAGATATCAAATCAAAACTTCAAATCGTTAGATGGAACAAATGGCTTTTTACAAATTTTAAGCAAAATCTTCATTGATTAGTATCTTGTACACTGATCTCCTGACTTCTTGACAAATACTCTGGTATGTCTATTCTTCAAAACTGTATGGAATATGCCAGGCATAAAATTAATAGGGGTTGGGGGAAGAAAAAATTGTCTTCACCTATATAAATTGCTATGGTAACTTTCCCCTCCTTGTTTTTCTTTTCTCATTGCAAATATGAGCAATTATTTTATCACCACCTGACTTAGGTTCTGCTTCAGAAATTTCAATCTTTATGTTTCTAATTTCTAATACTACCTTGACTTATTGTTTATGTGGTCTCTGTTTGACAAATTCCAATCAGAGCTAAGACTAACTAATCGCTTTCTTAGAACCTATTTGTGAATTATAGAATCTGCTATAGAATCTGGGACTTAGCCCTTAGTCATGCTAGAGAAGAATGCATATTCTCTACTTGGTGATTACAAGATCCTATACATAAATTGATGAGATCAACTTATTGTGTTGAACAAATATTTTCACTAGTATTTCTGTATTCAACATATAGATTGGTGAGAGAAAGATGTTGGAATCTTCCAATATAATTGTAGAACTGATCATTTCATTATTCAGTCATTCAGCTTTTATATGTTTTGATTCCATGCTTTTGGCAAGTACCATTTCAGAATTCTTTTTCTTTTTCTTTTTTTTTATAATTAATCAGTATTTTTTATTATCGTTTTGTGGTGTACAGTTAAGGGTTAGGTGTACAATTACGTTTCATTCAGGCACCCTGTTGATAAGAGGTGTTTTCCCATCCCCCGACAGATATTTGCTATTGTTAATCCCATTCCCCTCCCCCCCCATAATTTACAAGTACCGTCAGTCATATTCTTATAGTATTACATTGGATGTTCAAGGTCCATTATATGAGTCAGAACATGTGATATTCTGATCTTTGTTTCTGTGAGAGGTCACTCAGTAGTATAGACTCTAGTTCCATCCAGGTTACTGCGAAATTCATGATTTTGTTCTTTTTAGGGCTGCGTAGTATTCCATCGTGTATATGTACCACATTTTTTTAATCCAGTCCTCTTTTGATGGGCAGCATGGTTGTTTCCAGGTTCTTACTATTGTGAACAATGCTGCGATAAACACGTGTGCAGGTATCTTTTTTATAGAGTGATTTGTGTTCTTCAGGGTATATTCCCAGTAGGGGGATTGCAGGGTCATATGGAAGGTCAATTTTTAGAGCTTTTAGGAATCGCCACACTGCTTTCCACAGAGGTTGCACTAGTTTACGCTCCCACCAACAGTGTAGAAGTGTTCCCTTTTCACCACACCCTCTCCAGCAGCTGTTATTTTTTGAGTTGTTGATAATTGCCATTCTGACTGGAGTTAGGTGGTATCTCAGTGTGGTTTTGATTTGCATCTCCCTGATGATTAGTGAGGTTGAGCATTTCTTCATGTGTTTGTTGGCTGCTCGAATGTCTTCTTTTGTGAAGTGTCTGTTCATATCTTTTGCCCATTTTATAATGGGGTTGTTTGTTTTCTTCTTTTCAGTACGTTTCCGTTCCTTGTAGATCCAGGATGTTAAGCCTTTGTCAGACCTAGAGTTGGCAAATACTTTTACCCAGTCTGTCGGCTGTCTCCCTGCTCTCTTGATGGTTTCTTTGACTTTGCAGAAGCTTGTCAGTTTAATAAGGTCCCATTTGTCTATCTTCTCTCTTAAGTCCTGTGGGTTTCGGGTTTTCTACAGGAATTGGATGCCAGTTCCGATTTCCATGAGAGTATTTCCTTCCTTTTCTAAAGTTCTTATGGTTTGAGGTTTTACATTTAGGTCTCTGATCCATTTGGAATTAACCTTTGTGCATGGGGATAGATAGGGGTCCTGTTTCAATCTTCTGCATGTGGTCAGCCAGTTTTCCCAGCACCATTTACTGAATAGGTTCTCCTCTCCCCAGTGGTAGGTGGTGGGGGCTTGGTCGAAGATGAGTTGGTTGAGAAATTGAGGTTTTGCTTCTGGAATCTCAATTCTGTTCCACTGATCTATATGCCTGTTCCTGTACCAATACCAAGCTGTTTTGATGATTGTAGCTTTATAGTAAAGTTTGAAGTCTGGTATTGTGATACCACCTGCTTTGTTTTTTTTTGCTGAAGATTGTTCTGGCTATTCTTGGACGTTTGTGTTTCCATATGAATTCCTGTGTTGTTTTTTCTAGGTCTGAGAAGAATGTTGTTGGTAATTTAATGGGTATTTCATTGAATTTGTAGATTGCCTTAGGTAATATGGACATCTTCACAATGTTGATTCTTCCAATCCATGAGCATGGGATATTTTTCCACTTGTGTGTGTCATCTTTGATTTCTTTGAGCAGTGTTTTGTAATTTTCATTGTAAAGGTCTTTCACGTCTCTGGTTAGGAAGATACCAAGGTATTTCATTTTTTTTTGGCTATTGTGAATGGAATTGTGTTTTTTATTTGGGTTTCTGTTTGTTTATTATTGGTGTAGAGAATTGCGATTGTCTTTTGTACATTTATTTTGTATCCTGAGACTTTGCCAAAGGCCTTTATCAATGTAAGGAGGCCTTTGACAGATTCTCTTGGATTTTCAAGGTACACCATCATATCATCTGCATAGAGAGATAACTTGACTTCTTCTTTTCCTATTTGAATACCTCTGATTGCCTCATCTTCTCTGATTGCTCTAGCCAGGACTTCCAATACTATGTTGAACAGGAGGGGAGAGAGTGGACATCCTTGTCTAGTTCCAGTTTTCAGGGGAATTGGTTCCAATTTTTGTCCATTTAGGAGTATGCTGGCTGTGGGTTTCTCGTAGATGGCTTTTACTGTTTTGAGGTATGTTCCCCGTATGCCTAGATGTTCAAGGGTTTTTATCAAGAAGGGATGCTGGATTTTATCAAAAGCTTTTTCTGCATCTAATGATATGATCATGTGGTTTTTGTTTTGACATCTGTTGATGTATTTAATTACATTTATGGTTTTGCGAATGTTGAACCAGCCTTGCATGCCAGGAATGAAGCCTACTTGGTCATGGTGGATGATTTTTGAGATGTATTGCTGAATCCAGTTTGCTAGGATTTTGTTGAGAATTTTAGCATCTATGTTCATCAAAGATATTGGCCTGTAGTTCTCTTTCTTTGTTGGATCTTTACTTGGCTTGGGTATCAATGTGATGTTGGCTTCATAAAATGATTGGGGGAGAGTTCCATCTTTTTCAATCGCCTGGAATACCTTCAGTAGGATTGGTATCAGCTCCTCCTTAAATGTCTTGTAGAATTCTGCTGGAAAGCCATCTGGACCAGGGCTTTTTTTTTGTAGGAAGTTTTCTTATTATGTAGTCGATTTCTTTGATTGTTATTGGTCTATTTAGGGTCTCAATTTCTTCTTGTTCCAACCTAGGTAGGTTGTGTGCTGTCAGAAAGTCCTCCGTTTCCTTATGGTTTTCAAGTTTGTTTCCATACAAGTGTACGTAGTAGTCTCTAATGATCTTTTGTATTTCTTCAGGGTCAGATGTGACTTCATCTTTTGTGTTTCTGATTGTGCTTATTTGGTTTTTTTCTCATTTTTTCTTGGTCAGTCTAGCTAGGGGACCATCAATCTTGTTTACCCTTTCGAAGAAGCAGCTTTTTGTCTCATTGATTTTTTGTATTATCTTTTTGTCTTCTATGTCCTGGATTTGGGTTTTTATTTTGGTGATCTGGATTCTTCTGCTGAAATTAGAGTTTTTGTGGTCTTGCTTTTCCAGCTTCTTTAGGTGGCTTGTTAGGTTGTGAATTTCTGTTCCTTCCATTTTCTTCATGTGTGTTTGTAGGGATATAAATTCCGCTCTTACTACAGCTTTCAGGGCATCCCAGAGATTTTGGTAAGATGTTTCTTCATTTTCATTTGTTTCCAAGTATCTTTTGATCCCTGTTTTGATTTTGTCGTTGATCCAGGAGTTGTTTAGCATCATGCTGTTTAGTGTCCATGTCTTTGTGGGTTTTGGGGGGACTTTGTTGGTGTCAATGTTTATTTTAATTCCACTGTGGTCTGAGAAGGTGTTTGGTAGAAATTCGGTCCTTTTAAATTTGCTTATACTTGATTTATGGCCGAGTATGTGGTCGATCTTAGAATATGTTCCATGTGGTGATGAGTAGAATGTGTATTCTGTGGTCTTTGGATGGAGTGTTCTGTAGGTATCAATTAAGTCCATTTGGTCCAAAGTCACATTGAGGTTCCAGATCTCCTTGCTGTTTTTTTGTCCTGATGATCTGTCTAGGGTTGTGAGTGGGGTATTAAAGTCCCCAGTTATGATAGTGTTAGAGTCAATATCTTTCTTTAGTTTTCCAAGAAGTTGCTTTATGAAAGTTGGCACACTTATGTTGGGTGCATATATGTTTAGGACAGATATTTCTTGTTGATGGATTGAGCCTTTTATCATTATGTAGTGACCTTCTGTATCTTTTTTGATTTTTAATAGTTTGAAGGGTATTTTGTCTGAAATTAAGATGGCTACTCCTCCTTTCTTTTGTATTCCGTTCACCTGGAAGTTTGTTTCCCATACTCTTACTTTGAGTCTGTAGGTGTCCTTTCTAGTGAGGTGAGTCTCTTGAAGGCAATAGATTTGTTGCCTGATGATATTTTATGCATTTTGCCAATCTATGTCTTTTCAGTCGTGCATTTAGTCCATTTTCATTTAGGCTAATAATTGAAATGCAAGAGTTGATCCCTGTCATAAGGTTCTTACAGAGTTGTTCCTGTTTATTTGTTGTCTTTCTTTGGGTTTTGGAGTTGGTTCATGTGTGTTTTTAATCTTTTGCCTGTACTCTTGTGGAGAATGCTGTTGTTCTTTTTTCTTTTTCTTCTGTGTTCAGTACTTTCTTAAGTGTTTCTTGTAGAGGTGGTCTGCTGGCGGCGTAGGTTCTTAGGGATTGGATGTCTGGAAAAGATTTCAATTCCCCCTCACTAATGAAGCTTAGTTTGGCTGGGTAGGTTATTCTTGGTTGAAATTGTTTCTCTTTTAGAACTTTGAAGATAGGGCTCCAGGCTCTCCTGGCCTGAAGGGTTTCTGTAGATAAATCTGCTGCTATTCTAATTGGTTTTCCCTGGTAGGTAGTCTGGCCTTTTTCTCTTGCTGCTTTTAGGATTTTTCCTTTCATAGCTACTTTGTTTAGGTGAATTATTATGTGTCTGGGAATTGGTCTTCTCGTTTGTTGTCTTGCAGGGGTTCTCTGAATCTCTTGTGTTTGAATTTTTTCATCCTTAGTGAGATGAGGGAAGTTTTCATGAATGATTTCATGAAATGTTTGTTCCAGTGTGGCTTCTGTTTCTCTTTCTGCCTCGGAAGCCCAATTATTCTTAGGTTTAGTCTCTTGAAGTGATCATTCATATCTTGCAGGTTTTTTTCTGTCTTTTTGAGCTTCTTTTCTATGCTTTTGACAGTTTGGGTTAGTTCTGTGTTTTGGTCTTCGAGCTCTGAGATCTTTCTTCTGCTTGACTGATTCTGCTTTCCATGCTTATTAGTCTGTTGTTCATTTCCATCACAGTATTCTTTACTGCTGTCATTTCTGACAACAGCTCCTTCGTATTTTCCTCTTGTCTCTCCTCATATTTTTTAATTCTCTCCATTAATGTCTTGATTTCTGGGTTTGTTGCATGTAGCCAGTCATTCTGGGGACTCTTCATTGTCTGTGTTCCAGAATCTGTTTTCTCATTGTCTGATCTCCCAGGGGTCTGTGTAAGACCTATATTCTTCTTTTGGTTTTTCTTCATTTGTGCGGTTTTTTCCCCCTCCCTACTTTTTCCTTCCCTCCACGTCACCGTCTTCTTTAATTCTGTTATTCAGTGTTAAAGGGATTGGTTTTACTTCTGTTTGTTCAATCTCCTATTCTTTATGTATGTCCTCTTACTTTGTTCAATTCTGAAGCTGCACTGTAGGTTGGAGGTGGTCCTTTTTGCAGTTTTGAGATGTACTTAAGGGGAGAGCTGTGATTCAAAATCTGTCTGCAGGTCCTGGTATTCGCTGACAGGCGTGTGGATAATGTGGAACCCACTTCCCACTGCCCTGGAATCTGTCCGTGCAGTATGGCTGTAAGTTTACTCCCTGAAATAAAATGTGGTTAGCAGAGGGGAAAGAATGGAGCAGATAGTGGTTTGAAGAGGGGAGTGGAGAGATAGAGGAGTAAGGGGAGAAACAAATGAGTGTGCCAACAAATAGAGAGAGAGGCCTATACTGAAACAGATAAAAATGATAGACCACAGCTACAGTCGAACCAACTCTCATGCAAACAAAAATAAAACATATAGTGATGCTAACATACCAGTTATCTAGCCACCTTATTAGTGTGCTGTTCCTCTATACAAAGACATGGTTTACAGACAGAAGAAAAGAGAAGAAAAGGAAAAGGAAAAGAGAAAAAAGGGAATAATACAGTAGGAATAGAATTAAGTCATTAAACTAATAGAATCAATGAAGCACACTCTGAGACATTTCATTTAAGTCCAATGTCCTTTCAGGTCTGATTTCTAGTTTTCTTTTCAAGCTGGTAAATTAGTTTGCAGTTAGGGTCAGTTCCCCTGATCTGCTGTGAAAGACAGTTCAGATTAACCTCGGTTCAGAAGTTTGGTCTATGTCTTTATCAAGCTTGTTTCTCCTGTTTCGGTGTTGTTACCTTGAATCGCCAGCAGGTGGTGCTATCTCATCTGCTCGCCCCAGAGGGGGTGGGGCCGGACAGGAACAAGATGGGTGCCTGCCTCCGAGCAGGCAACAGGAGCCCCACGCCGGGCGAGCAGGACAGTCTCAGACACAGGAGAGGTGGCAGCGATCCCAGCAGATCTTCCTTGAAGTGGTTTGGTGTGGATATCCTCAGGCCGGGTTATGATGAGCTACCCGTCCCAGAGGCCACGGCGACGGGAGCGCTGGCGGCGGCGACAGGAGCGCTGGCAGGGGGAGGGGTTGCGGTGGCAGCGGAACACTGCAATGCAATAAAACTGTCCAGTTGTTGCGATGTTCCAGCAGTGGCGGTGGCCAAGCTCTGTCTGAAAAGCAGGCTGCAATGCTGGGGTCCCCAGCCCCCCGGGGCGAGAGTCAGAGACCCACTGCAGATCTCCCTTGCAGAGGGCTTCAGACGCCGTGTTGCCCGGTCGCCATCTTAAACCACCCCTAGAATTCTTTTTCTTTCTGGAAAGAAACAAGAAATAAACACAGATATATTGTTGTGTGATTTTTTTCCTCCATTTTCTTGGCTATAATTTTAGTAATCACTTTTAGTTTTAACTTTAGTGATCAGGCCTACTTTTTATATTCATTTTTTAAACTAATTATTGTATGTTCTTCTATTAAGTTTTGCACTAACATATTTTTGAGCTTCTTGAGTTGAAAGCTTAGTTTATTTCCAATCTTACTTGCTTTCTAATTCATACATTTAAAGCCACAACCTTCACTATTTATCAGTAAGTATTTCTTACTTCTTTGCTTATTATTGAATATAACATCATACATTTGTCTTCTTTTGCTTTTTTTTCTTCTTGGAGTAAATTCTTTAATAATTATTTCAAAACAGATATGTGGGAGAGACACTTTGATCTACATTATTTTAGCATGCAGTATTAAGAAGGTATTTTGCTTCTTATCTAACATACTTTTTGTGGAGATAATATCCTTGTTTCCCTCTCTAGGCTTTTCTTAGGAATTTTCTCTTTATTCTTGCTTTTCTGAAATTATGTGCTATGTAGGTTTGAAACCTAGTTGATATTTTTACATATTTATGATATTAGCCTATTTTGCAAGCAGGAGGTAATTTCAATCTTAAGATAACTGCAAAATATTTTTTTCTGCTACTTTGGTGGCCCTACTATTATTGCTTTAACATTTCCCTTTTAAAAATGCAATTGATTTTTTTTCTTGCAGACTTATTTGAGATCTTTGTTGATTCTGGATATTAGTCCTTTGTCAGATGTATCTCCCATTCCGTATCTCCCATTCTGTAGGTTGCCTGTTTGCTCTGTTGATTATTTCATTTGCTGTGCAGAAGCTTTTTAGTTTAACTAAGTTTCCCTTATTTGATTTAGTTGCACTTGCTTTCTGGATTTTAGTCATAAATTCTTTGCCTAGGCCAATGTCCATAAGAGTTTTTCCTAGGTTTTCTTCTGGGATTTTTATGACTTCAATGCTCATATTTAAATCTTTAATGCATCTTGAGTTAATTTTTATACATGGGGGGAGATAGGGATCAAATTTCATTTTCTGCATGTAGCTATCCAATTTTCCCAGCACCATTGGTTGAATAGGGTGTCGGTTCCCCAGCATATGTTTTTGTCAGTTTTGTCAAAGTGGTTGTGGGTACTTGGATTTATTTCCTTTGCAGCAACATGGATGGAGCAGGAGATCATCATCCTAAGTAAACTGACTCAGAAGCAGAAAACCAAGCACTGCATATTCTCACTCATATGTGGGAACAAATGGTCAAAGATGGAAATAGTAGACGCTGGGAACACAAATAAGAGGGGTTAGGGTTCAGAAGCTACCTAAAAGGCTCAATGTTCACTATCTTGAAAATGGTCCAACAGAGATCCAATTCCCTCCACTATACAATATGTCCATGTAATGAATACACATGAATACCCTCTGAATCTAAAATTAAAATAAAAATAAAAAAGTGTGACCGAGCTCAATGGCTCACTCTGTAATCCCAGCACTTTGGGAGGCTGAAGCGAGTTGATTGCTTGAGCCCGCTGGTTGGAGACCAGCCCTGGCAACTTGGCGAGCCCTCGTCTCTAAAATAAGCAAAAAATTAGCTTGGTGTGGTAAAGCACGTCTGTACTTCCAGCTATTTGGAAGGCTGAAGTGGAAGGATCGCCGGAGCCCAGCAGGTCAATGATGGGGTGGTGGAGGGCATGCCACTGCACTCCAACCTGGGCGAGGGGGTGAGACTCCAAAATATATATATATACATTTTGAGAGCATGATAATGGATTTATGACAGGATCTTCTCTGTATGCCTCTCATAGTGTACCCATGCCAGAGTAAATTGCAGCCTCAAACAATTGCCTCCTTAACTGTAAGCTGTGAGCATTGAAGGGATTTCACAGTGAATAATTTAAAATATATTTCTTTTCTTGGATTTTTCTCGGAATCTTACCCTTGATGCTTTATGCGATCATGTGAAATATTTAGTTTATTATCTCTACTTAATAATTCTATTATCTGAATGACTTAGGGCTCTAATTCTATTTGCTGATTCTCCTGACATTTACCTATGAAGAAGGATTCCTATTGTCTTTTCTAATTTTAGATTATGAACTCCTGTTCAACAGGGACCTAACAGGGAGAATCCCTTGAGGTTTGGTTTGAGGTATGTTTTCCTAAGGATTTTTGTATTTGTTGCTTTTAGGTGCACCGAGGATCATTAACAGTCCTGCACCAGATTCTATTTTACATTTTAAGCTTCAGGGTATCTAGTTGATGCAAGTAATATAAATTAAATTTCCAAACCTTCATTAAGGCAAGTATGTGGTACAAATGTTAATGTATGTTTTCTACTCAAAGTCCAGGTTAATAAAAACATTTTTTTCATCTTTGTTTATTTTCCCCCTAACATCTCATTTAAGGTATAGTCTTTTCTTGGACAAAATTTTTATAGGGTTTCATGTATGACTTCACTTTTAATTCTGTTTCTGTATAGCCATTACAACCCAAGTATATTTGGTTAGTAAAGCCAGTATATTGTTTTAGGGCAATCAAAGATTCTATATCAATTTACTACTGTGCCTCTCACTCACTTTCTCTGCATTTTTGATCTGTGGGGATTCCTTCTTAACTTATTGTAAATTCTACTCTGCATTTAAGGCTTTTAAAAATGTTTTATCAAAAAATCTAGATATTGTACAGCAGAAAATTATTCAAGTTATTCTAGTCCTTTATAGTATATGAAACATTCTCCTCAGCTTTCCATTTTTCAGGGTCTTTTATTGTTTTCTTTTCACATTTTATCTTGGTAGTGGATTGTAAAATAGATAGCTTTTCTGTTATTTACATGCATTTGAAGTAGGAGAGGAGACACCAGTATAATCCGTATATAACATCTTGGATTAGAAGCTCTAATTAGTATTTTATACTGTAGCCAAAATTATATTTTGTTGTAATAAAAAAATCAATCATGTCATGCTTGTGCTTAAAAGTCTTCAAAGTCTACTTATTGTGATTGTAGAATAGAATACAAAGTCTCCAAAGTGATTATAAGCCCTTTCAAATCAGGCAGCTGGTGAGAGAGAGCATTAGTTAAAACTGTCCTGAATGTAATGATGGTCCAGGGCCTGCCATAGCTTTCTCCCCTGAGCCTTAAAAGGGAATCAGCTAAGCAACTGCATTGTTCTTGAGGTGGCTGAAAACTTTGAGGATAGGAAGTGATCCATGTGATTTAGAAGGAGAAATGTTCCTGGACTCAAATTCAGAACAGTAGGAAAGTCTCCCAAGGAAAAAGGCCCATACTTATCTAGTTTATTTGGTATAGGAAGGACTTTTCCTTACTGGTCACCTCCTGGGTCGTAGAGGAGAAATATCTTGATCACTTGATGCTGCTTAACTCCTCTCCATTTAAACATACAGACCTGTGATAGATAGGAGGGGAAAGGGTGCTCCAGGTGAACCAAGAGTGGTTTCCTGTAAAGAAAAGGCATGGTGGAACCCAAAGGTACTAGGAGTACCTCCGTTGCATTGGTCATCTAGGGCACCAAGGTTTTGTCACTGAAAGTATAACAGTGTAGAACCCTCACATGGCTCCTGAGAATTTAAATAAGATTGATAGACCCCTGGCCAGATTGACAGAAAAAAAGAAAGAGAAAGTTTAAATACTCACAACTGGAAACACAAAAGGCAAAGTTACAACTGACAGAGATTATGGAAGCATAAACATGGTCTCTCAAACAACTCATTTTCAACAAAGCCACTAATAAAAATCACTGAAGAAAGAAGACCATATTTAGCAAATGGTGCTGGGAAAACTGAGTGACTATTTGCAGATAAATGAAACTGGAGCCCTACCTATCAACATATACAAAAATATTTTTTTTTAAATAGATCAGGCGTTCCGGTAAGATGGCAACAGCATAGGTGGACTTGTGAGATTCTCCGAACATAAGTTCCTAAAAAGACTCTTACTTTTCTTCCCCCATCCCCCTGCCTACCACCAACCACACTGGTCTGAGGCCCGGGGACCTTCTGTCCCATGCACAGGGCCGGATATTGCAGCCCCCGGCTGCTGCTCATCCACCATATGTGACTCCCGCTTGTGCAGGAGTCTCGGGTCTCGGCTCCCTCCCTGGCTATATTGTCTCTCGCCCAGCACCCAGCACCAAGCTGCTGGTCACTCAGGGAGGCTCTAGGCGCCCACCCCTCAGAGACACCGGTCCCCTTCCTGGCTCAAGTACCCTGTGGGGGGCCCAGGGCCACTCTTGCCACTCACCACCTGCCCTTTGGAGCTTTGGAGCTCTGGAGCTTTGGGCCAACCCTGGCTGAGGCACTCAGCACGTGACCCCAAGCTTGAGGACCCAGACAAGCGGAGAGAAACGATCTGCGAAAGTGAAACTGACACCTCAGCCATTTTCCAGGCAGAGATTTGCATTGCCTTGCCCCCCCATCAGCAGCCCCCACCTCGGTTCCTAAGGTAACATCACTAAACAGGAGACAAAGCCCGACCCATACACTGAATCAGACAAAAGCAACTAAGCATCACAAGCCTCACAGGCAGCAGGACTAAAAAAAAAACCCAAACTGCAAGTAAATCTAGCTGCCTGCAATGAAAAACAAAGAGAGAGGCTGGAGATCAGAGCTGAAGTGACTTTAGTCTGATCTCTTATTTTGACTTTTGATTTTATCATTTTGACTGTTGGTTTGATCACTTTTGTTGTTTGCTTTCTGACTTACATTGCTTCATGATTTTATTGGTCTGTCTCTGGGTAGCTACTAGTATTCTTTAGGGAATCTTTCTTATGTGTTTTTTTTTCACTTCTCTCCAGCCTTGTGTCTCTTTCTCACCTGTTAGGTGGTATGTATGTCTGTTTTCCATCTCATTCTTCTCTCTTTCTAACTTCCTATTGACCCCCCCTTCCTCCATTATTTTCCTCTTTTATACCTCCATTTAATCTAGGGACCAAGCCTCCATACCGCTGCACAGACAGATTGTAAGGCAGTGGGAAATAGGTTCCAGTGTGCTCATACACCTGTTGGTGGAAGCTAGAAGCAGCATATACATTGTGAACCACAGCTTCCCCCTCAATTAAGCCTCAAAAATGCAAAAAGTACAGCCTGCAGCCCACACTCCAACCTCAAAAGTGAACAAAGCCAGAAGACCCTCATAAGGAAGAACATGATATTGCAGAAGTGAAACAAAAGGAAACCCACCTTCCCTCAAAAACAGAATTAAAGAAGGGGAGGGAAAGGGAGAGAGAGAGAAAAATCTACACAAATGAAGAAAAACCAAAAGAAGTATATGGATCTCTCTCAGACCCCTGGGAGGGCAGACAGTGAGAAAACTGACTTTGGAATGCAAACAATGAGAGCCCCCAGAATGACTGGTCCCAAACTACAAACCTAGATATCAAGTCATTAATGGAGAGATTAAAAAGAATTGAGGAGACACAAGAAGAAACTAAGAAGGAGCTGATATCTGAGATAACAGTAATAAAGAATACTATGAATGAAATAAATAACAAACTGATAAGCATGGAAAGCAGAATTACCCAAGCAGAAGAAAGAATCTCACAGCTTGAGGACCAAAATATAGAACTAACCCAAACTCTTAAAATCACAGAAAATAAGATAAAAAAGACAGAACAAAACCTTCAAGAGATGAGCGATTACTTCAAGAGACCGAACCTAAGAGTAATTGGCCTTCCTGAGGCAGAAAGAGAGACAGAGACCACACTGGAACAAACTTTCGTGAGATCATTCAAGAAAACTTCCCTTATCTAATCAGTGATGCAAAAATTCAAACACAAGAGATTCAGAGAACCCCTGCAAGACAACAAATGAGAAAACCAACTCCTAGACACATAATAATTAGCCTAAACAAAGTAGGCATAAAAGAAAAAAAATGCTAAAAGCAGCAAGAGGAAAAGGCCAGATCACCTACCATGGAAGGCCAATCAGAATAGCAGTAAATTTATCTATAGAAACCCTGCAGGCTAGGAGAGCTTGGAGCCCTATCTTCAAAGTCCTAAAAGATAACAATTTCAACCAAGAATAACCTACCCGGCCAAGTTAAGCTTCATCAGCAAGGGAGAATTAAAATTTTTCACAAATATCCAGTCCCTAAAAACTTACGCTGCCACCAAACCACCTCTACATGAAACACTTAAGAAAGTACTAAACACAGAAGAAAAGGAAAAAAGAACAATGTTCTTCAAAAGAGTACAGGAAAAAGAATAAAATACACACGAACCAACCCCAAAACAAAAGAAAGACAAAAAAACCAAGTGGAAGAACAACAACTCTATAAGAACTCTATGATAGGGATGAACTCTCACATTTCAAAAATTAGCCTGAATGTGAATGGACTAAACGTACCACTGAAAAAACATAGAATGGCAAAATGGATAAAATATCACCAGGCAACAACATACTGCCTTCAAGAGACCCACTCACTAAAGGACATACACAGACTCAAAGTAAGAGGAGGGGAAAAAATTTTTTAGGTGAATGGAAACAAAAAAAAAGAGTCGCGACCCTAATTTCAGACAAAATCCCAAACTATCAAAAATTTAAAAAGATACAGAGGGCCACAACATAATAAAAAATGTTCACTCCCCCAACAAGAAATATCAATTTTAAACATATATGCCCCCAACTTTGGGGGCCCAATTTTCATAAAGCAACTTTAAAAACTAAAAAAGATATTGATCTAACACCATCATAATGAGGACTTTAACCCCACTAAACCCTAGACAGATCATCAGGCCCAAAAAACCCGCAATGAAATCGGGAAACCCTCAATGTGACTCATCAAATGGACTTAATTGAACCTTAGAACACTCCATCCAAAGCCCACAGAATACACATTCTATCATCACCCATGGAACGTATTCTAAGATCGACCACATACTTGGCCATAAAAAAGCATAAGAAAATTTTAAGACTGAAATTTTACCACACCTTCTAGACACAGTGGAATAAAAAAAACATTAAAACCCAAAAGGGTTTCCCCCAAAAACCCCCAAAGACATGGACACTAAACAGCATGATGCTAAACAACTCCCGGACAACAACGAAATCAAAACAGGGATCAAAAGATACCTGGAAACAAATGAAAATAAGAAACATCTTACCAAAATCTCTGGATGCCCCGAAAGCTGTAGTAAGAGGGGAATTTTTACCCCTACAAATGCACATGAAAAATGGAAGGATCACAAAATTTAAAAGCCTAACAAGCCACCTAAGGAAGCTGGAAAGCAAACCACAAAAACCCCAATTTCAGCAGAAGAATCCAGATCACAAAAATAAAGGCCCCAAAACCAGGACATAGAAGACAAAAAGATATTTCAAAAAATCAATGAAACAAAAAGTTTGGTTTTTCGAAAGATAAACAAGATCAAAGGTCCCCCAGCTATACTGACCAAGAACAAACAAGAAAAAACCCAAATAAGCACAATCAGAAACACAAAAGATGAAATCACATCTGACCCTGAAGAAATACAAAAGATCATTAGCGACTACTATGTACACTTGTGGAAACAAACTTGAAAACCTTAAGGAAATGGAGGACTTTCTGACATCACACAACTTGCCTAGGTTGAAACAAGAAGAAATTGAGACCCTAAATAGACCAATAACAATCAAGGAAATCGACTACGTATTAAGAAAACTACCTACAAAAAAAGCCCTGGTCCAGACGACTTTCCAGCAGAATTCGATAAGACATTTAAGGAGGAGTTGATACCAATCCTACCGAAGGTATTCCAGGCGATTGAAAAAGATGGAACTCTCCCCAAATCATTTTATGAAGCCAACATCACATTGATACCCAATCCAGGTAAAGATCCAACAAAGAAAGAGAACTACAGGCCAATATCTTTGATGAACATAGATGCTAAAATTCTCAACAAGATCCTAGCAAACCAGATTCAACAACACATCTCAAATATCATCTACATGATCAAGTAGGCTTCATACCTGGGACGCAAGCCTGTTTCAACATTCGTAAAATCATAAATGTAATTAAATACAAAAACAGATGTCAAAACAAAAACCACATGATTACATCATTAGATGCAGAAAAAGCTTTTGATAAAATCCAGCACCCCTTCTTGATAAAAACCCTCAAACATCTAGGTATACGGGGAACATACTTCAAAATAGTAAAAGCCATCTACAAGAAACCCACAGCCAGCATACTCCTAAATGGACAAAAATTGGAACAAGAAAAGGATGCCCACTCTCACCCCTCCTGTTCAACATAGTATTGGAAGTCCTGGCTTGAGCAATCAGAGAAGGGAAAAGGCAATCAGGGGTATCCAAACAGGAAAAGAGGAAGTCAATTTATCTCTCTTTGCTGATGATATGATTGTGTACCTTGAAAACTCAAGAGAAGCTGTCAAAAACCTCCTTACACTGATAAAGGCCTTTGGCAAACTCTCAGGATACAAAATAAATTTGCAAAAGACAATCTCATTTCTTTACACTAATAATAAACAAACAGAAACCCAAATAAAACCACAATTCCCTTCACAATAGTCACACACAAAAAAATGAAATACCTTGATATCTTCCTAACCAGAGACGTGAAAGACCTTTACAATGAAAACTACAAAACACTGCTCAAAGAAATCAACGATGACACAAACAAGTGGAAAAATATCCAATGCTCATGAATTGGAAGAATGAACATTGTGAAGATGTCCATCTTACCTAAGGCAATCTACAAATTCAATTCAATACCCATCAAATTACCAGCAACATTCTTCTCAGACCTAGAAAAAACAACACAGTAATTCATATGGAAACACAAACGTCCAAGAATAGCCAGAACAATCCTCAGCAAAAAAAAAACAAAGCAGGTGCTTTTACCAGACTTCAAACTTTACTATAAAGCTACAATCATCAAAACAGCTTGGTATTAGTATAGGAACAGGCATATAGATCAATGGAATAGAATTGAGATTCCAGAAGCAAAACCTCAATTTCTCAACCAAATTATCTTCGACAAAGCCTCCATCACCTACCACTGGGGAGAGGAGAACTTATTCAGTAAATAGTGTTGGGAAAACTGGCTGACCGCATGCAGAAGATTGAAACAGGACCCCTATCTATCCCCATACACAAAGGTTAACTCCAAATGGATCAGAGACCTAAATGTAAAACCTCAAACCATAAGAACCTTAGAAAATAAAGGACATACCCTCATGGAAATCGGACCTGGCATCCAATTACTGTAGAAAACCCGAAACCCACAGGACTTAAGGGAGAAGATAGACAAATGGGACCTTATTAAACTGACAAGCTTCTGCAAAGCCAAAGAAACCATCAAGAGAGCAGGGAGACAGCCTACAGACTGGGAAAAAGTATTTGCCAACTCCAGGTCTAACAAAGGCTTAACATCTTGGATCTGCAAGGAACTCAATCGTGCTGAAAAGAAAAAAACAAACAACCCCATTATAAAATGGGCAAAAGATATGAACAGACACTTCTCAAAGGAAGACATTCAAGCAGTCAACAGACACATGAAGATATGTTCAACCTCACTAATCATCAGGGAGATGCAAATCAAAACCACACTGAAATACCACCTAACTCCAGTCAGAATGGCAATTATCAACAACTCAAAAAATAACAGCTGCTGGAGAGGGTGTGGCAAAAAAGGAACACTTCTACACTGTTGGTGGGAGTGTAAACTAGTGCAACCTCTGTGGAAAGCAGTGTGGCGATTCCTAAAAGCTCTAAATATCAACCTCCCATATGACCCTGCAATTCCCCTACTGGTAATATATCCTGAAGAACTCAAATCACTCTATAAAAAAGATACCTGCACATGTATGTTTATCGCAGCATTGTTCACAATAGCATGAACCTGGAAGCAACCATGCTGTCCATCAAAAGAGGACTGGATTTTAAAAATGTGGTACATATACACGATGGAATACTATGCAGTCATAAAAAAGAACAAAATCATGAATTTCACAGCAACCTGGATGGAACTAGAGTCTATAATACTGAGTGACCTCTCACAGAAACAAAGATCCGAGTATCACATGTTCTCACTCTTATAGTGGACCGTGAACATCCAATGTAATACTATAAGAAAATGACTGACAGTAGTGGGAAACTATGGAGCAGGGGAGGGAGATGGGATTAACGGTAGTAAATATCTGTCTGGGGACGGGGAAACACCTCTTATCAACAAAGGTGCCTGAACAAAACATATTTATATACCTACCCCTTAACTTTATCCCACAATATCATAATAAAAAATATTGATTATAAAAAAATAAAATAAAATAAAAAATGGATCAAAGACCTACAACGAAAATCTCAAACTTTAAGACTATTAAAAGAAAACAAAGGAAACATCATTATGCACATCGAAGTAGGTAATAAATTCTTGACCAAAGTCCCAAAAGCGAGTGCCATAAAAGCTAAGACAATCCAGTCTACTTTCTTTTTCTCCCCTTTTATTTTAAAAATGTGGGATACAATTCAGGGTTAGGTATACAAATTCTCATTATGCAGGTACCCTTGTTGATGAGTTGTGGCCCTCCCTCCCCTGGCAGTTTCCCTCAACTGCCATTGCTACCCCCTCCCTCCCCTGGCAGTTCTCCTCAATTGCCATTCCCACCCCTCCCTCCCCTGGCAGTTTTGCACTACTGCCAATTGCTTTCTTATAGCATTATGATAATTGTTGAAGGTCCACTTATGAGTGAGATCATATGGTACTCTGTTCTTTGTTTATGTGACAAATCACTGAGTATGATAGACTTTAAATCCATCCAAGTTGCTGTGAAGTCCATATGTTTGTCCTTCTTTATGGCTACATAATATTCCATTGTGTGTAGGTGCTACATTTTTTTTATCCAGTCCAACTTCGATGGGCAGCATGGTGGTTCTATGTTTTTGCTATTGTGAATAGAGCTGCAACAAACGTGTGTGTGCATGGGCAGTAAAGTTGGTTCCGTTTTTTTGCTATTGTGAATAGTGCTGCAATAAACATATATGCACAGGCATCTTTTTTGTAAAATGATTTGAGTTCCTCTGGGTATATTCCCAGAAGCAGGATTGCTGGCTGTATGGAAAGTCGATTTTTAAATCTTTTAGGAATCGCCACTCTTTTCCACAGAGATTGTACTAATTTACATTCCCACCAACAGTGTAGACGTGTTCTCTTTTCCCCACATCCTCTTCAGCATCTGTTGTTTTTTTAGTTACTGATGATGGCCATCCTGACTGGAGTTAGGTGGTATCTCAGTGTAGTTTTAATTTATACTTCTTTGATGCTTAGGGCTGAGCACTTTTTCATGTATCTGTTGATAGCTTATATGTCTTCTTTTAAGTGTCTTTGCATATCTTTTGCCCACTTTTTAATAGGGCTGTTTGTTTGTTTTTGTTTTTGTTTTTGCTTTCGGCATGTTTGAGTTTCTAGTAGATCCTAGATGTTAGGCCTTTGTCAGTTACACAGTTGGCAAATATTTTTTACCATTCTGTGGGCTGTCTCCCCACTCTCCTGATAGTTTCTTTTGCTTTGCAGAAGCTTTTCAGTTTGCTGAGGTCCCACTTGTCTATCTTATGTCTTATGGCATGGACATTTGGGGTTTTGATCAAATGTGGTACATATACAAGATGGAATATTATGCAGCCATAAAGAAGGACAAAATTATGAACTTTGCGGCAACTTGGATGGATTTAGAGTCTATAATACTCAGTGATATATCACAGAAATGAAGAACTGAGTACAGTACCATATGTTCTCACTCATAAGTGGACCATGAACAATTATCATAACACTTTAAGAAAGGGATTG
This sequence comes from Cephalopachus bancanus, assembly GCA_027257055.1. NCBI lineage: Eukaryota > Metazoa > Chordata > Mammalia > Primates > Tarsiidae > Cephalopachus > Cephalopachus bancanus. Next base: position 55,977 of record JAPVLO010000948.1, read on the forward strand.
GCAGTAGTGGAAACTGTCAGGGAGCAGGAGATACACTTCATCAATAAGGGTACCTGATCTCAAACCAGGTGAAGTGGGGACCAAAGTGAGGGCCAAACTTTACCTGTATAATGACCATTTGCATACCTAACCCTGAATTGTACCCTACATTTTAAAAATAAAATAAAATATATTTTAAAAGCTAAGATAAGTGGCACTTCATAAAGCTTCTGCACAGCAAAAGAAACCATTAGGAGAGTAAAGAGAAAACCCACAAACTGGGAGAAAATATTTGCAAATTATGCCTCTGACAAAGGCTTAACATCCAGGATCCACAAGGAACTCAAATGAACTGAAATGGAAAAGTAAATAAGCAAGCCCATTAAAAAGTGGGCAAAGGACAGGAACAGACACCTCTCTTCTCAGAAGAAGATGTGCAAGTACCCAATAGACACATTTAAAAATGCTTAGCCTCACTAATCTTCCAAGAAATTCCAGTCTAAGCTATAATGAGATACCACCTAACTCTGGTAAGGATGGCTATCATTGATAAGTCAAAAAAACAACAGATGCTGGCATGGGTGTGGTGAAAGGAGAGTGCTTCTACATTGTTGATGGGAGTGCAAACTAGTTCAACCTCTATGGAAAGCACTGTGGTGATCCCTAAAAGAACTAAAAATTATCCTTCCATATAATCCAGCAATCTCTCCCCTGGGAATATACTGGGAGGAACATTCTACCAAAAATATACCTGCACACACATTTTTGTTCCTGTACTGTTCCCAACAGCTAAAAACATGGAACCAGCCCTACTGTCCTTCAAAAGTGAATTGGATAAAGAAAATATGGTAATTATATACAATGGAGTATTACACAGCCATAAAGAAGATGAAAATGGACTTCACAGCAAATTGGATAGAGTTGGAGACCATCATACTAAATGATCTATCACAGAAGCAAAGAACTGAATAGCACACATTCTCACTCATAAGTTGGCCCTGAACAATAATCACATGAACACAAGGGAGAGATTGGCAGTCACTGGGCATTGCTAGGGGAGGGAGGGAGTGAAAAGGGTAGGGGCACATGACAACACAAAGGGTACCGGGTCCACTACCAGGGGAAGTGAGAGTCAGTTGAAATCCCAGATTTCATCTGCATGCTGCCTACCTATGTAGTTAATCCTCACTTATACCTCACATCTCTATAATAAAATAAAATAAAATGACATCCATCATTGTATCTTCTTGATTTTAAAAAGCTCCCCAAGATTTTCTAATGTACAGCCTAGATTAAAAACCACTGTGCTAATTAATAGCATAATAATAAATTTCATATTCACAAAGAAGACTACACAGATAAAACTATGGTTATAAGTAAGCCCAAAGCCAAACACAAGCCCTGATTGGCCCATAGGATGATTGAACTGAATTTTAACTTATGTTTTTTATGTGTAAGTACATTTTATTTTTTGTGTATTTCCGTGACCTTATAGACATACTATTTTTTTTTAGAAAGAAGTATTTATGAAAGGACAGAAAAGCTCCCACAGTGGAAGGGAACCTGAGGGGTTTGCCTAACATACTATTTTGACTCTTAAAATACTTTAGTCCTTTTAGAGCAAGAACAATGGTATATTTTTCTTATGTACTACACATCATGACTATAATATTGAGATATGATTTATGATTAAAAATGTATGTTGAATAAAATAGATACACTTAGCAAATTAAGTACTCAATTTAATTTATGAGTATAATTTTATGAGTGACTTCTAAAGCATTATGAATTAGAAATCACATAAAAAAACATCACTATGAACAATTTATTCTGATGCCCCAGGAAATCATGCAAAATTTACTAAGAACATTATGCTTGTGTGGAATAATAACATACAATATCCTAAGTCATAGATAATAAAGGAGCATCTAAAAGTATAATGTACAATTAATGAAGGAAAATTAAACATGCAATTGAGTTACTCTTTCTCCTGGAAGGAGAAATCAAATATACAGGAAGCATTAGTTTCCATTTATCTTCAAGTTCTAATCTGTATTCACATACATGCATTTGCATTCACAAGTTCAGATTTAATCAGCAGAAATGATTATTTTAGGCCATAATTGATTATAGAAAGCCTACGAGGATCAGACTTTAAATGTAACCCTCACAATCCCTTGGAGTCGATCAAAACACAAATCACTGGACTTGTGCCTTACCACTTCTCTGTCTTCATTAACTGTACTATCGCCCTGGGCAAACCCCAACGTTAGCTGAAGCTACTTATAAGATGCCAACCTTTCCTGACTAAATATATTTTACCACCACCTTCTCAGACTGTTAGCCCAAATGAGGATCCTAGATAATGTTTTAATAGGTAAGACTTCTCATTCATTTCTGTTCTATATTTAAAATAACTTTTAAAATAAGGTACTGATATTTCTGCTACTTTGCATGCTACTTTTGGAGATATAGTAGTTTTGATGACAAAATACACATCTCTTGTTATGAGGGCAAATCATGTGACTTCCACTAAATTCATGATTCTCAAACTTGGCTACACATTAAAATCACCTGAGGAGATCTAGAAAGCACTCATGCCCAGGTCGCACTCCCAGAGATTCGGAGGTAATTGGTTCGAAGTTCAGCTTCCTGGGCATGGGATTTCTAAAAGCTCCCCAAGTGATTCGAATGGCAGCCAAGGTTGAAAACCACTGTGCTAATTAATAGAATAATAATGAATTGCCTGATCACAAAGACGACCACACAGATAAAACTATGGCTATAATTGGAAACCTATTGTTTTTGAAAAAGAATACTTTGAAGAAATGAAAAAATAGTAAATTTGAAGTTTGTGTAATTGTATGCATCCTCTATTTCATGGAATGCCGGACGAATATCCCAACAAATTATAATCAGGATACTTACTACTAATTTTGTTTTTATTTTCTTATGTAAGCAAAAAGTGAACTGAACAAGATTCATCTATTCATTAATTCAGCAAATATGTTTTGAGTCCTTACCATATGTTTGTCATTCTGCTTTATTGTCTCCTCCTGTAAAATAATTAGGAGGGACCTCATTGTTTATTTTCAACATCGATTAACCCTAATTCAAATAGAAGGGAAAAAATTATTAGAAGAGAGAACTTCTTAAACACATAGCTCACCATAACCTTCCACAAACCAGATAGGACAACTGAATTCAATTCTTTCTGTCAAAGGCACATAAAAACTAAGAGACTAAATAGGATGTTATATGTAAAAGTTCAGCACAGTAGGTAGCAGGTGCTCAATAAATATTGTCCCCTTAGCTTCTTCTAAAACCTGGATTGTTATTGAAATAATAACAATTTGAATATGTAACTAAAGTATCTCTTCCACTTCTAATTGTTACTTACATTATTGCCAAATTAGATTCACAAAATTGTACTTCTCAAAACATTTCAGAGGTATACGAAATAAAAGTAAAAAATCTGACTTCAACAGCAACATCCAATTTTCCTTCCTGAGAGTAACATTATTAAAAATGGGATATGTAACTTCCAGAATTTTCTTGCACATATGTACACATCTTTACATGTGTATACAACATGAGCATATATGTGTTTATACATATATGTGTATATGTATATAAACTTATTTATTTTGTCACTAAAAAGCTAAAGTTGTTTTACATTTTTAACAAATTAAGAAATGCTTCTTTAAGAAAAATACATTTGTATGCTGATGGGGATGATCCAGTAGAGTGAGATAAACTGATAATATGAGAGAGGGAAATTGATAAAATGCAGAAATTAAGTCTTTGAGATGCTGAGAGAGGGCAGGATCCAGAGGAACTGAGCTTTGATGCAAGCAATTTATTTCATTTAAAACGTGAGAAGAGGCAGTGAGTATGCACGCAGATGCAGATGATTTCAGAAAATTCTGGTGAGACTGGAGGATATTACTGTCTTTTTTTTTCTTTCAGTAAATTTTGAAAGGAAGACAAGTACAGAGTTTGTAGAAAAAAAGGCACTATGTTAAATAATCTTCTGGAAGAGGGGATATGTAAATACACCGAGGAAGTGTTGTGAAAATTCTGTCCAGCAGAGAGTACTACTTAAATATAAATAGTCATTAATTTAAAGGGCAATATATTCCCAATAATGTGCACTCGTTTCCAATCAGCATTCATCTGCTTAAGGAAAAAAACTACCAAGCAGAAAGTTATAGCCAAGATTGGACCTTTGCCAGTTATGTACAATGGAGGAAAGAAAAGGCAATGGAATTGAAATGAGTGACTAAAATTATAGAACACAAAATTCAAGTTAGATATTGAATGAAGGAAGTATATGAAAGGGTTCATATATAATAATTTAAAACATTTAGACTAAATCATTGGAAGTTTCAGTGAAGTAGAAAAATTATAGGAGATAAAATATTAGACCAAATAAGCCAGATAGAGGAAATCTTGGTTAGAGTATGAGATGACTGCAGTAGAAATTTTACAGTTATACCATTATTGGTGTCAATAAAGGCATGTGACTGAGGATATTGGAGGAAGCAATCAATGCAGCAGGATGTTCAGGAACTGTGACAACAAAGTAGGACAGAAATCATCCTTATGGATGTTGATTTATCTAAGTATGATGACACGAAAAGTGGTAGAAAGGAAGAGAGTAAGCTTGGTGCCGAACACAATGGTAAATGATAAGTGACCTAGTTGACTGGCAGACTTCAAAGTATTAAGAGACGTATAAACTCATGAAGACTCGAGGCATAAATTTCAGAAGAGCTGGGGTTTTGAAGGAAGGGACAGATAAAATGTTTAGAAACAGCAAGGAGAGCACAGACACTTCTTCTAAAGTTCCTGATTATCTGTGGGGTTGAAACTTTTCATACATTTACAACCCATACATATATACAACCCCAGGACTTATATATCTACCTGTGAGATATCAGCTAATCCTGTGTCTCATTTTCTGTTGTTTGCCTGTATTTATTTGCAGTGGTTGATTTTGTGTTTTGAATTCTAATACAGTGTTTTTTATATATGTTCAGACAACTTTCCCCAGGCTATCTTTGTCTTTTAAGTGTTTATGGCATCTTTTTTAAAAACAGAACATTTAATTTTGTGGTAGTTATATTTGTAAATTTTCTTGTTATAGTTTTTTTACCTTGCCAAAAGCAAACAACTCGTACTGGGGTTCAAGGATCAGTCCTGGATTCAGGTGGGGGATTGGCTTCGTTTCATGGTACTGTTCAGTCCTTTGGATTCCTTATCATTGAAAGTAGTTTAATATTCATCTTCTTTCTCTATTTCAGATATTGAAAAGCCTGGGCTTCAAGACTTTGGCCTCCTTCATTGATAAAAATTCCTGTATAATAGTGTGTGTGTGTGTGTGTGTGTGTGTGTGTGTGTGTGTGTGTACTTATACAATGAAGATCATTGTATTCGTTATTTATCTGTGCTTAATGTCATCACTTAACGTTGACAATAGGTTCTTGGAAACTATGATTCTAAGTGAAATGACATACAGCAGGTCCTCAAATAACACTGTTTTGTTCAATGTTGTTTCTTTATAATGTTGGTAAGAAAAAGAAATTAGTTTCATTATATGGTGTCTCACTTAGAGTCATAGTTTCCAAGAACCTATCCACAACATTGAGGACTTATATATCTATATCTATATATGTGTATGTGTCTGAATGTGTATATATATGTATATATATACACACACACACACACACACACACATATATATATATATTCATTCCACACATACCTACATACATCATGTTTTCTACAGTATACATATTTTCTCAATAATTTCTACATATTTATATCAGAAGAATGTAGGTTTTTTTCTCTCTCTTGTCACAACAGAGAATAGCTCCTTCAGTTAGAATGTAGTTTACAAGTACAGCTTCTCTACAAGAATAAGTGAAGAACTTTTAGTCCAAGAAAAATACCCCAAACTTTGCAGATCATAAACCTTTTCTCTAATGTGGTACACTTAATGTTCCCATATATGGTATAACTGATTGAATAGCACAATTATCTGAACACGCTAATAGAAAAGTCAACAAATTTCTGGGACTATTCTGAATTGCTAAATGATCAGTAATTATATATAAACTGTGAGAAAACACTAATTATCCAATGAAGGCATATTAAATTCAAAATGAAATATACCAACTGTGAAACTGGTGAAAATTTTTTTTTAAATTACTGCTCACAGGAGTTCCGGTTATTGGCAAATGGGTCCTCTTGACTTGACTACTAATAATTTACTTGCAAAAATTATCACACTTGTGTGCAAAGATGTGTACAGAATAAAGTTTATGACTCTGGTGTTTAAAATAACAAAAGTTTTAAAAAATTAATAATCAAAGGTAATTGGTAAACCAATGCAATAATATACAACCATTAAAACTAAATCTTAAAGAAGGATGTTTAATAACATTGTAAAATGATAATTCCATTAAGAGGTGGTAGGGGACAAGAAGGCTGCAGAGCAGTAAGATACCATTTACCAAAAACTGTGAGTGTGTGTTTATGTTCTTATGGCTAGAAGAACATACCCTCACAGTGGTAGTTAAATATAAGATATTTGTTTTGGTGGGGAGATGGTTGTATTTTCCATATACATATATATGCGTACATATATGTATATATACATAATATTTAAAATACGTTTTCATAGCTAAATTTAAAAGGCTGTTATCATTCTTTAAGAGTCAATTAAGTATAAAAAAGTATATATTTCCCAACGAAATATAAATATCATGTTCAGAAGAAAAACATTCAACGAGAGTTTAATGAAGAGACTATTTGCAAAGATGCGCCCAGTCTAAATAGATGCCATTAGGAATCCTGGGATTGTAACAGCAAAGATGTTACTAATTATAGGTCTGAAGTTATGAAGGAATAAAATGATAATCAGAACCCAAACCCACTGAATACAGAAGGCTTTCTTCAAAGGAAGCTTCTGATTGGAGTCTTTATATACATGTAATATATATATATTTATTTATTACTATTATTATTTTAAAACTGTAGGGTACAATTCAGAGTTAGGTATACAAATATTCATTGTGCAGATACCCTTGTTGATGAGGTGTGCTCCCCCCAGGCAGATTCCCACCTCCCCACCCCCCACACCCCCGCAGTTTCTTGCTACTGTCAATCCTCTTCTTATAGTATTACGATAGTTGTTCAAGATCCACTTATGAATGAGAACATGTGATACTCAGTTCTTTGTTTCTGTGAAAGATCACTCAGTATTATAGACCTGATTGGAGTCTTAAAATCTGATATCTTTACTTTGCATGGCAAAGTTTTACAAAAAAATTCTGACATCATGTTACTTATATGGCTAGATAAATGTGACATATCTGGATATAATGACAAGATTTTTGATTTTCAGTACTCAAGATTAGAGTTTCACAATGGAATACTATGCAGCCATAAGGAAGAACAAAATCATGTCCTTTGCAGCAGCATGGATGCAGCTGGAAACCATCATTCCAAGTGAAGTATCACAGAAACAAAAAAACTGAATGAATGTTTTATTCATAAATAGGACCTGATTACTGGACACAAAAGCACAAAGATGGGAACAACAGATGCTGGTCACTGCTAAAGGAGGGAGAGTAAGAGGGAAGAGGGATAAAGGGTACACAGCCACACATATGGCCTTCCAGGGGAAGAAAGGGTTCACTGGAAGGCCAAATCTCACCTGCATGAAATTTACTTATGTAGTAAATCCTCACCTATACTCCATAACTCTAAAATAAAATAGACACTAAATTTTTAAAAGATTAGTGCTTAAATGTCAATGGAAATCTACGCAATTATGTATCAGATAATTAGAAAAGCTTTTACATAACATGGCATTTGTTCCCATGAGATCAACTTTCTTACTGGAAGGATAATATCATCATTTTGGAGAAATGTCAGTGGTATGGGACTCAGAAGAAGTACATTTTGTTATGTTTTAGCGATAAAATTTGATGGCTTTCTTTTCCCTCATCTGAAGGAACTAAGTAAAAGACACATGGATTGATTAGGACTAGAATCAATTTTTAAGGAAGCCTCTAGATTTTGAAGTGTGAATATAATAGTTTGGGATCCTCCTACAGCACACCTCAGAATAAGAATTTATGTCAAAGTAGCTTGTTTGGAATGTGATCCTGGAAACACCTTTTGGGGAGGGGAGACATGACATAGGTAAGTAAAGGAAGCTAATAAAAGGTGTTTTTTATTGATCAAGTTTCTCCTTTGGGGTACTGTAATACAGTAACACCAAATCTGAGAGGGTTTGCATGTAATGTTTACCTGTACCAAAGAAGTAGCCCAGAGGTCCAGCAGGGAAAGACACTGACTGATTAAAATTTGTGGGAGGCACTGATGGTGGCAGATCGGTAAAGATTCATGCCTTGGAACAGTACAGCAAGCAGTTTTATAATCAAGTAAGTTAATTATTCAAATTGCTATTCAGTGTTTACAATTACATTGATTAAGAGTGCTGTTTACATTGTTTGCAGCTTTGCTCACCTTCATACCCATGACTCATACTGGGAATATGCATATCTTCAGAGACCAAGCCTGGCCAGAGGCCACTCCCTGATGGAGAGGACAGAAAAAAGTCAGGTATAGGGGGAAACAGCCCATGTCCGGACAATACCTTACAGCAACCAAGGCACAATCCATCCCACTGAGGAACTCTGAGACACTGCAAAACACGTCTCAAAGATACCCCACTTGAGAGCTAGGAAGTTTGGATATTTATCTCTAAATCTCTCTCATTATTGGGTGAGGACTGCTGTTAGGGGCATCAACCCAGTAAGAATTATAGCTCATCACACACATGGGATGAGAGGTAACAAGTGCTTCCAGTGGGATTCTGTAGGCTTTACAGGAATTGTGAATAACAAGAGAATATGGACAGAACATCTGTTGGAGAAAAAAATTTGATGGTTGTAACCTAAAAATTCAATGATCGTAACCTAAGAATACAACGTTTCCACAAATTTCCCATGCTCCTGCAATGTGTTGCCTTACTACCTAGTGTCTCCCTTATCACAGAACTTGTTACACTTTATATTTACCCTGTTTAATTTTCTAAATTCTCCACCAGATGTATGAAGACATACATCATGTAAATTCAGATAATGCATCAGGAATTAGCACAATACCTCAGCATAGTAGCTCCTTAATAAATAGTTGTTGAATGTATAATGTATAAATGAATGAACACTAATGACGTGGGAATGGAGCCTCATATTTACAAATATTCTATTAGAAACAACTAAAAGGACCAAAGATTGTCTTATAGGTTCTGAATTTGTGGGTTCTACATCTGTGGATTCAACCAACCATGGATTGAAATGTTTGTTTAAAAAATACAAATATAAATGCCCAAGAATAGCCAAAACAATCCTCAGCAAAAAACAAGCAAACAAAACAAAAAACAAAAAATAAAGCAGGAGGTATCATACTCCCAGACTTTAAGCTTTATTATAAAGCTACAATAATCAAAACAGCCTGGTATTGGTACCAGATCAGGCATATAGACCAATGGAATAGAATTGAGATTCCCAGAAGCAAAACCTCAAATTCTCAATCAACTCATCTTTGACAAAGCCCCCACCACCTATCACTGGGAAGATGAGAACCTATTCAGTAAATGGTGCTGGGAAAACTGGCTGACCACATGCAGAAGATTAAAACAGGACCCCTACCTATCCTCACACACAAAAATTAACTCTAAATACAGAGACCTAAAAGTAAAACCTCAAACTATAAGAACCTTAGAAGATGCAGGAGACACCCTTATGGAAGTTAGAACTGGCAGCCAATGTCTGAGCAAAACCCGAAATGCCCAGGCCATAAGAGATAAGATAGACAAATGGGACCTCATCAAACTGACAAGCTTCTGCAAAGCCAAAGAAACCATCAAAAGAACAGGGAGACAGTCCACAGACTGGGAAAAAATATTTGCCAACTCCATGTCTGACAAAGGCCTAACATCTATGATCCACAAGGAACTCAAATGTGCTGAAAAGAAAAAAAAACCAGCCCCATTATGAAGTGGGCAAAAGATATGAATAAACAGTTCTCAAAAGAAAACATACAAGCAGCCAACAGATACATGAAAAAATGTTCAGCCTCACTAGTCATCAAGGAGATGAAAATTAAAACTACACTGAGATACCACCCAACTCCAGTCAGAATGGCCATCATCAATAACTCAAAAAATAACAGATGCTGAAGAGGACGTGGCGAAAGGGGAACACTTCTACACTGTTGGTGGGAGTGCAAACTAGTACAGCTTCTGTGGAAAACAGTGTGGCGATTCCTAAAAGTTCTAAAAATCAACCTTCCATATAACTCTGCAATCCCCCTACTGGGAATATACCCAGAACTCAAATCACTCTATAAAAAAAACCATCTGCACACATATATTTATTGCAGCATTATTCACAATAGCAAGAACATGGAACCAAATTGTGCTGCCCATCAAAAGAGGACTAGATTTTTTTTTCAAATGTGGTACATATACACAATGAAATATTACGCAGACATAAAGAAGAACAAAATCAGGAACTTCAGAGCAACCTGGGTGGAATTAGAGTCTATAATACTGAGTGGTCTTTCAAAGAAACAAAGAACTGAGTATCACGTTATCATTCAAAAGTGGACCTTGAACAACTACCGCAATTCTGTAAGAAAAGGATTGACAGTAGCGGGAAACTGTGGAGGGGAGGGGGTGCGGGTAGGTGGGATTGACAGTAGTGGAAATCTGCCTGGGGAAGGGGAGCACACCTCATCAACAAGGGTACCTTCACAGTGAATATTTATATACCTAACCCTGAAATGTAGTCCACAATTTTAAAACTGAAAAATCTAATAAAAAATACAAATAATAAAATAATACAAATAAAACAATACAATGTATTAACTATATAGCATTTATATTGTATTCAGTAGCATAAGTAATTTGGACATGACTTAAATGATAAAGGAGGATGTGAATGGTTTATAAGCAAATACTACACCATTTCATATAAGGAACTTGAACATCTATGGATTTTGGTACTCATGGAGATAGGGGGCCCTGGAACCAATCCCCCACAGGGGAACGACTGTATGTGCTTCTTAGGAGTTTTTAGAGCAGCAGTTCCCAACCAGTTTCATGAAAGCAGTCAAACCTCACTGCTGATGTTCATCTGTATTTGCAGCTGCTCCCCAACACTAGCATCACTGCCTCAGCTCCACTTCAGATCATCAGGCATTATACTTTCATAAGGAGCGCTCAACCTAGATCTCTCACATGTGAAGTTCGCAGTAAGATTTGTATTACCATGAGAACCGAATGCCCTCACTGATCTTACAGAACATGGAGCTCAGGCAGTAATGACAGTGACGGGGAGTGGGTATAAATACGGAGGAAAATTCGCTCCCTGACCTGCTTGTCACCTTCTGCTGTGTGGCTCAGTTCCTAACAGGCCTGGGGATTGTAGACTCCTGTTTTAGAGGATTATAGTTACTCACCAAATATTTCTTCAATTGAATTGGAAAAAAATATGATTTATGAGGGGAAAAAGTCCCAAGTTGGGGTGACCTGTTTTTTCACCATGACAGTGCACCTGCCCACACTGCACTGTATTCAGCAGTTTTTGACCAAAAACAACATGACCGCCCATGCCCCACCCTCTTTATTCACCCCATCTCACCCCGAGCAACTTTTTTTGTTTCTTCGGATGAAAAGAGTCCTCAAAGGAAAATGTTTTGCCAACGTGAAAAAAGTGGGAAAAAATGGTAGAAACACTAAAAGACATCAAAATTGACAAGTTCAAAAAACTGTTTTGAGCAGTAGGCATCAAATGGAGAGTACCTTGAAGGTGACTAAAGTTTAAGCATGTAAGAATAAGTACACATTTTTAAAAAGAAATTCCGGTATTTTGGCGTCTTCCCTTGCATATCATCTAGTAATGATAACTAATAATTTAAGTTATGAACTTTTTTTTAATATCTATGGCACCCAGATGTTTAATATCTTATGCAGAAAAAATATAATATACGGTTATATTTGGTGGAACTTTTGTTAATTATAAATTTTTAAAATCTTACATTTTCTTTAGAAGTGTCAATTTTTAATTATGAAAAACCTCATAATTATACATAAATCAGTATATATGTTCTTATTTATCACTAGACAAATAGGTCTTACTTGAATGATTATGAATCTAGATCTTATTAAAAATAGAATAAATATCAGAATCTTCTTAAAATTAAAATCGACTTTTAGGGGCTTTCCAGTAATCCATGATTATTCTTCCTTTAATTTTGGGCAACATCATTACACAGCACTGCATTCTTGAAGAACTTTCATTAACCAAGGCAAATTATGCCAATTAATATTGATGTATTCAAAAAGGTATCCATTTTTTCCATGATATGATGGCAGAAATAAGCCTTTTATTTGATATGTCTGGGAGCCAAACCAGAATTAATATCCCCTGTCTATTTAAATATCAAATTAGGTCACATTGACATGACTGAAACACTAAACAAATGATTTCATCTGCAAAATGGAGATAGAAATAGCATACTGTCATGTTCAGGGCTCTTGGGTGGTCCTTGTTAATCAGCTTTCCCAGGGGCAACATTTCCCTTTAAGTCTGATTCATGTCAAAGGTAAGTCTTAGACACCATCTTACATTCAAGCAGTTTATTCTGGCAGTCTTTTATAAGATAGATAATGGAAACAGGCTTTTGTCATAGGCCAGATACAGTCAGGGTGTCAGATGACCAACTGACTGGGAAGCTCTTCATCTGGGGACCATTCTCAAATGATTCTTTTTCCTTTCCTATACCTGTGTTTAGTACAGGTCAATTATCACATATTTATTTCATATAGGGAGTTTAAGCTATTTTTGTAAGGCTAAACTTTTTTTAAGGTTTATGAGAGTTGCAAGTATGCTTAGGCTGACTTTTCTCCTGGAAATTTCTGGGCTAGGGTTGGCAAACCCCAGGCCAGTTTGCATCACAATGTAAGATGTCTGGGTGGACCTTAATTAAACTTATTAATTATAGTGAACCTGTCATTAGTCTTATAGTCACAAAATGTCTCTTACACTATACTACATATAACATGGAATTTCATTATATGAATTGAATACTAGGTAATATTGAATACTTACGTTAAGACTTTAATATGTCTTAACATTATCATCTGCAATAAAGAATTGAAATTAGAAGAAAATTTTCCATTAGTGGTTTGATAATTGTCAAAAAAATTATGATTTGGAGTAATTATCATTCTTTACTAAAATTCAAATTATATAAGAAAGAAACCAAATCAACAATAAATAAAAAGGGAAATATGTTAAATTAGTGAACAGTAAAAATACACGTGGAATTAAATGGCAGGTCAGAAATTAGCACAAATTGTTAATAAAATGAGTATCAAGAAACAGTATGTATGTCTGTGCTGGGATACAACTTTGAATGCTATGACAGTATTAGTAATGCAATAAAGAATAAAGGAATATTCATTGGAAGAGTACTACTCTAAGAAGAGCAAACAAGAACACTGAAACTCACCTGTTGCAACTCAGTAAATTTTCAAGCAGCTCAAGAGGTGTTTAAATTACATATGCCTGAAAACAGTGTATAAAAATAATAGCAAGGAAAGATAGAAACATGACTTTTTAAATGAAGTTCATCCGTATTAAAATAATGAAAAGGAGAAAGCTATATTTAACTTTTCCTTTGATTGCACCCCCACATCTGTCAGACTTTATCTTTCCTTTTCTCTTAGGCATTTAGAATGTGCAAGTTCTAACTCTCAGAGCCCTGGGTATTCCTAGAGATGCACCAGGGTGCCACTGCGAGGGAGGAAGGGGGTTCAGAATCCAAGAGGCTCCTACACCCTCAATTTTGCTGAGACAGATCCTCTTTTATCTATTTATATATAGTTTTTTCTAAGATCTCATTTTTAAAAAAACAGATGACACTGCTTTTAGGTGTGAAAAATACTATTCTAGCTCTCTTAAAATTCATCGACATGTGAAGATATTTTCTATTGATTTATCAAAGTAGTTTCTACACCACATTGTACTCTCTCATTCCTCTATGTAAGGAGAAAAACTTACATGTGTTTTTGCTTTTTTTTTTTTTTGAGTTGGAGTCTCAGTCTGTCACCCAGACTGGAGTGCAGTGGCCGCTGCCGGCCACTGCAGCCTTTACCTGCTGGGCTCCAGCGATCCTTCCGCCTCAGCCTTCCGAGTAGCTGAAACTACAGGCACGCACTACGACACCTGGCTAGTTTTTGACTTATTGTAGAGATGAGGTCTCACCAAGTTGCCCTGGCGGGTCTCGAACCCGCAGGCTCAGGCAATCCACTCACCTCAGCCTCCCAAAGCGCTGGGATTACAGGCTGAGCCACCAAGCCTGGCTGTGTTATTGCTTCTTAAAAAGTGTCTCAACATCAGAAAGCAAATGTATAAGGAATTTATTATAAAGAAAGAAGGTTTTTAATTTCAAGATCATTACACAGCACTGCAATGGAAACTCCATGTTCCTTCATTTAGACATGCTTAAAGTCATTTCCACGGAGCTCCAAGTCTTTATGAGCTTTGGTTTCCTTGTCTAAAACATAGAGAAATTGCTTATTTTTTTTTAGAGTTTGGGGAAGATTAAACGATATTAAAAGTCTTAGTGCAAAAGGACTATTCCGGGAGATGGGGCAAGATGGCGATGGCATAGGTGAACTGGTGAGATTCTCTGAACGTGAGTTCCCAAAAAGGCTATTACTTCTCTTCCCCCATCCCCCAGCCCACCACCAACCATGCTGGTGCCAGGCCTGGGAACTTCCCACCCAAGGCCAGATATTGTGCACCCCCCCACCACTGCTGCTGTTCTACTCGTGTGTGGAAGTCTCCAGTCCCAGCCCCCTCCAGATCCCTCCCCGGCTGCATTGTCTCCAGCCCGACACCCGGCACCCGGCACCGCCGGTCACACAGGGAGGCTCTGGGCGCCTGCCCCTCAGAGACTCCGGTCCCTTTCCTGGCCGAAGTACCCTGTAGGGGGCCCAGCGCCACTCTCGCCGTTCACCTCCTTCCCTTTGGAACTTTGGAGCTCTGGTACTCCGGATCCACCCTGGCTGAGGCACTCAGCGTGAGACCCCAAGCCGGAGGACCCAGACAAGTGGAGAAAAACAGATCTGCTTAAACTGCCTCGCCATTCTCCAGGCAGAGACTTCCATTGCACCGCCCACCTATCAACAAACTACCTCATTTCCTAAGGCCAGATATTGCAGTGTGCGGGGGAGTTTTGGGGTCCCTGCTCCTTCCGGCCCTCTCCCCGGCTCCATTGTCTCCAGCCTGACACCCAGCACCCAGCACCGCCGGTCACACAGGGAGGCTCTGGGCTCCCGCCCCTCAGAAACTCCAGTCCCTTTCCTGGCCGAAGTACCCTGTGGGAGGCCCAGAGCCACTCTCGCCACCCACTGCCTGCCCTTTGGAGCTTTGGAACTCTGGAACTCTGGGCCCACCCTGACTGAGGCACTCAGTGCGAGACCCCAAACCGGGGGACCCAGACAAGTGGAGAAAAACAGATCTGGGTAAACTACCTTGCTATTCTCCAGGCAGAGACTTCCATCACCCCGGCCACCTATCAACAAACTTTACCTCAGTTCCTAAGGCAACAGCGTGAAACAGGAGACAAAGTCCCACCACTACACTGCAACGAAAAACAAAGGGGAGAGGCAGGAATCAGAGATCACAGAAGTGACTCTAGTCTGATCGCTTATTTTGACTTATGACTTTATCATTGAAACTGTTGGTTTAGATTACATTTGGTGTTTACCTTCTGACTTAAACTGTTTCTTGATTTTATTGGCCTGTCTCTGTGTAACTACCAGCATTCTTTAGGGAATCTTTCTTACCTGTCTTTCTTCACTTCTCCCCAGCCCTGTGTCTCTCTCTCACCTGATAGTTGGTATGTATATCTGTTTTCCCTCTCGCACTTCTCTCTTTCTAACTCCCTATTGACCCCCCCTTCCTCCATTATTTTCCTCTTTTATATACCCCCTTTTTAAATCTAGGGACCAAGGCTGCATACTGCTGAATAGACAGACTGTAAAGCAGAGGGAAAAGTGAACAAAGCCAGAAGACCCGCATAAGGAAAAACAGGTCATTGCAGAAGAGAAATAAAAGCAACCCCACCTTCCCTCAAAAACAGAATTGAAGAGGGGGAGGGAAAGGGGGAGAGGGAGAAAAATCTACAGAAATGAAGAAAAACCAAAAGAAGAGTATGGGTCTCTCCCAGACACCTGGGAGAGCAGACATTGAGAAAACTGACTTTGGAATGCAAACAATGAAAAGTCCCCAGAATGAAGGGTCTCAAAATGCAAATGTAGATATCAAAACAATAATGGAGAGTTTAAAAAAAGAACTGAGGAGACACAAGAAGAAACTAGGAAGGAGCTGATATCTGAGATAACAGTAATAAAGAATACTGTGAATGAAATAAATAACAAATTGATAAGCATAGAAAGCAGAATTACCCAAGCAGAAGAAAGAATCTCAGAGCTTGAGGACCAAAATATAGAAATAACCCAAACTCTTAAAAACACAGAAAATAAGCTCAAAAAGACAGAACAAAACCTTCAAGAGATGAGTGATTACCTCAAGAGGCCTAACCTAAGAATAATCGGACTCCCTGAGGCAGAAAGAGAAACAGAGACCACATTAGAACAAACTTTCCATGAGATCATTCAAGAAAACTTCCCTTATCTAATCAGTGATGCAAAAATTCAAACACAAGAGATTCAGAGAACCCCCACAAGACAACAAATGAGAAGACCAACTCCTAGACACATAATAATTCACCTAAATAAAGTAGGCACAAAAGAAAAAATCCTAAAGGCAGCAAGAGAAAAAGGCCAGATCACCTACCATGAAAGACCAATCAGAATAGCAGCAGATTTATCTGCAGAAACCCTACAGGCTAGGAGAGCTTGGAGCCCTATATTCAAAGTCCTAAAAGATAAACAATTTCAACCAAGAATAACCTACCCGGCCAAGCTAAGCTTCGTCAGGGAGGGAGAATTAAAATCTTTCCCAGATATCCAATCCCTAAGAAATTATGCTGCCACCAAACCATCTCTACATGAAACACTTAAGAAAGTACTAAACACACAAGAAAAGGAAAAAAGAACAACATTCTTCACAAGAGTACAGGGAAAAGAATAAAATATACATAAACCCAAACCCCCAAAACCAAAAGAAAGACAAAAAAAGAAAAAGAAAAACCAAGTGGAAGAACAACAACTCAATAAGAACTCCATGATAGGGACGAACTCTCACATTTCAATAATTAGTCTGAATGTGAATGGACTAAATGCACCACTGAAAAGACATAGAATGACAAAATGGATAAAATATCACCAGGCAACAATATACTGCCTTCAAGAGACCAATCTCACTAGAAAGGACATACACAGACTCAAAGTAAGAGGATGGGAAACAAATTTTCAGGCGAATGGAACACAAAAGAAAGGAGGAGTCGCGATCCTAATTTCAGACAAAATACCATTTAAGCTATCAAAAATTAAAAAAGATACAGAAGGCCACTACATAATGTTAAAAGGTTCACTCCATCAACAAGAAATATCTATCCTAAACATATATGCACCCAACATAGGTGCGCCAACATTCATAAAGCAACTTCTAGGAAAACTAAAGAAAGACATTGATTCTAACACCATAATAACTGGGGACTTTAATACACCACTCACAACCTTAGACAGATCATCAGGAAAAAAAATCAGCAAGGAGATCTGGAACCTCAATGAGACTCTGGACCAAATGGACTTAATTGATACCTATAGAACACTCCATCCAAAGACCACAGAATACACATTCTACTCATCACCACATGGAACATATTCTAAGATCGACCACATAATTGGACACAAATCAAGTATAAGCAAATTTAAAAGGACTGAAATTCTACCATGCACCTTCTCAGAACACAGTGGAATAAAAATAAACATTGACACCAACAAAGTCCCCCCAAAACACACAAAGACATGGACACTAAACAGCATGATGCTTAATAACTCCTGGGTCAATGATGACAACAAAACAGAGATCAACAGATACCTGGAAACAAATGAAAATGAAGAAACATCTTACCAAAATCTCTGGGATGCCTTAAAAGCTGTAATAAGAGGGGAATTTATATCCCTACAAACACGCATGAGGAAAATGGAAGGAACAGAAATTAACAACCTAACAAGCCACCTAAAGAAGCTAGAAAAGCAAGATCACAAAAACCCTAATTTCAGCAGAAGAATCCAGATCACCAAAATAAAAGCCCAAATCCAGGACATAGAAGACAAAAAGATAATAGAAGAAATCAATGAAACAAAAAGCTGGTTCTTCGAAAGAATAAAGAAGATCGATGGTCCCCTAGCTAGACTGACCAAGAAAAAACGAGAAAAAAACCAAATAAGCACAATCAGAAACACAAAAGATGAAGTCACATCTGACCCTCATTAGAGACTACTACGTACAGTTGTATGGAAACAAACTTGAAAACCCTAAGGAAATGGAGGACTTTCTGACATCACACAACCTACCTAAGTTGGAACAAGAAGAAATTGAGACCCTAAATAAACCAATAACAATCAAGGACATCGACTACATAATAAGAAAACTTCCTACAAAAAAAAGCCCTGGACCAGATGGCTTTCCAGCAGAATTCTACAAGACATTTAAGGAGGAGCTGATACCAATCCTACTGAAGGTATTCCAGGCGATTGAAAAAGATGGAACACTCCCCAAATCATTTTACGAAGCCAACATCACAATGATACCCAAGCCAGGTAAAGATCCAACAAAGAAAGAGAACTACAGGCCAATATCTTTGATGAACATAGATGCTAAAATTCTCAACAAGATCCTAACAAACCGGATTCAGTAATACATCTCAAAAAGCGTCCATCATGACCAAGTAGGCTTCATTCCTGGGATGCAAGCCTGGTTCAACATTTGTAAAACCATAAATGTTATTAAATACATCAACAGATGTCAAAACAAAACCACATGATTATATCATTAGATGCAGAAAAAGCTTTTGATAAAATCCAGCACCCCTTCTTGATAAAAACCCTTGAACATCTAGGCATACAGGGAACATACCTCAAAATAGTAAAAGCCATCTACGAGAAACCCACAGCAAGAATACTCCTAAATGGACAAAAATTAGAACCATTTCCCCTGAAAACTGGAACAAGACAAGGATGCCCACTCTCACCCCTCCTGTTCAACATAGTATTGGAAGTCCTGGCTCGAACAATCAGAGAAGAGAAGGCAATCAGGGGTATTCAAATAGGAAAAGAGGAAGTCAATTTATCTCTCTTTGCAGACGACATGATTGTATACCTTGAAAACCCAAGAGAATCTGTCAAAAACCTCCTTACACTGATAAAGACCTTTGGCAAAGTCTCAGGATACAAAATAAATGTACAAAAGACAATCGCATTTCTCTACACCAGTAATAAACAAACAGAAACCCAAATAAAAAACACAATTCCATTCACAATAGCTGCAAAAAAAATGAAATACCTTGGCATCTTCCTAACCAGAGATGTGAAAGATCTTTACAAGGAAAACTACAAAACACTGCTCAAAGAAATCAAAGTTGACACAAACAAGTGGAAAAATATCCCATGCTCATAGAACGGAAGAATCAACATTGTGAAGATGTCCATCTTACCTAAGACAATCTACAAATTCAATGCAATACCCATCAATTTACCAGCCACATTCTTCTCAGACCTGAAAAAAACAATGCAGGAATTCATATGGAAACACAAACGTCCAAGAATAGCCAGAACAATCCTCAGCAAAAAAACAAAGCAGGTAGTATCACAATACCAGACTTCAAACTTTACTATAAAGCTACAATCATCAAAACAGCTTGGTATTGGTATAGGAACAGGCATATTAATCAATGGAATAGAATTGAGATTCCAGAAGCAAAACCTCAATTTCTCAACCGACTCATCTTTGACAAAGCCTCCACCACCTACCACTGGGGAGAGGAGAACCTATTCAGTAAATGGTGCGGGGAAAAACTGGCTGACCACATGCAGAAGATTGAAACAGGACCCCTATCTATCCCCATGCACAAAGGTTAATTCCAAATGGATCAGAGACCTAAATGTAAAACCTCAAACCATAAGAACCTTAGAAAATGAAGGAAAAACCCTCATGGAAATCGGAACTGGCATCCAATTCCTGAACAAAACCCAAAGCCCACAGCTCATAAGAGAGAAAATAGACAAGTGGGACCTTATTAAACTGACAAGCTTCTGCAAAGCCAAAGAAACCATCAAGAGAGCAGGGAGACAGCCTACAGACTTGGAAAAAGTATTTGCCAACTCCAGGTCCGACAAAGGCTTAACATCCTGGATCTACAAGGAACTCAAGTGTGCAGAAAAGAAAAAACAAACAACTCCATTATAAAATGGGCAAAAGATATGAACAGACACTTCACAAAGGAAGACATCCGAGCAGCCAACAAACACATGAAGAAATGTTCAACCTCACTAATCATCAGGAGATGCAAATCAAAACCACACTGAGATACCACCTAACCCCAGTCAGAATGGCAATTATCAACAACTCAAAAAATAACAGCTGCTGGAGAGGGTGTGGTGAAAAGGGAACACTTCTACACTGTTGGTGGGAGTGTAAACTAGTGCAACCTCTGTGGAAAGCAGTGTGGCGATTTTTAAGAGCTCTAAATACCAACCTCCCATATGACCCCGCAATCCCCCTACTGGGAATATATCCTGAAGAACACAAATCACTCTATAAAAAAGATACCTGCTCACGCATGTTTATCGCAGCATTGTTCACAATAGCAAGAACCTGGAAACAGCCATGCTGCCCGGCAAAGGAGGACTGGATTAAAAAAATGTGGTACATATACACGATGGAATACTACGCAGCCATAAAAAAGAACAAAATCATGAATTTTGCAGCAACCTGGATGGAACTAGAGTCTATAATACTGAGTGACCTCTCACAGAAACAAAGATCTGAGTATCACATGTTCTCACTCATATAATGGACCTTAAACATCCAATGCAATACTATACGAAAATGACTGACCGCACTGGGAAACTATGGTGGGGGGGGAGATGGGATTAACAGTAGCAAATATCTGTCTGAGTAGGGGGAAAAACATCCCATATCAACAGGGTGCCTGAATGAAACGCAATTGTATACCTAACCCTTAACTGTACCCCACAACTTCACAATAAAAAATATATATATAAAAATAAAATTAAAATTAAAATAAAATTAAAAAAGGACTATTTCATGCCCTCAAAACTGTTATGTACTTTCAGGAAAACAAACCACAAAGAAAACCCCTAACTTTATCTACATTTCTTTGAATGTCTTATTTCCACCTTTCATTTCTTAAAACACACACACATACACACACACACACACACACACACACACACACACACACACACACTTAAATAGTAAACAGAAAAAGGTGTAAAATATGAAAAGCATGGAAGAGCAACCACGTAGGAAAAACATAGTTATTTTTAAAAAGTTAGTTTGGGCGCCTCCCGCCCCGGCGCTCCCGGCGCCCCGGCGCCCCCGGGCGCCCCGGGGCTTGGCCCGCGCAGCTCATCACAACCCGGCCCGAGAGGAGATCCACACAAATCGGCTTCAAGGAAGATCTGCGGGGATTGCAGCCAAATCTCCTGTGTCTGAGACTGTGCTGCTGGCTCGCGTGGGCTTCTGTTGCCTGCTCGGAGGCAGGCAGCCATCTTGTTCCTGTCCGGCCCCACCCCCTCTGGGGTGAGCAGATGAGATAGCACCACCTGCTGGCGACTCAAGGGAGTAAACCTACAGCCCCACTGCACGGACAGACTCCAGGCAGTGGGAAGTGGGTTCCACATTATCCCCACGCCTTTCAGCGAACACCAGGACCCGCAGACAGATTTTGAATCACAGCTCTCCCTTAAATACATCTCAAAACTGCAAAAAGGGCCACCTCCCAAACCCACAGTGCAACTTCAAAATTGAGCAAAGTAAGACGACATACATAAAGAATGGGAGATTGAACGAACAGAAGTAAAACCAGTCCCTTTACCCCTGAAAAACAAAATTAAAGAAGACGGTGACGTGGAGGGAAGGAAGAAGTAGGGAAGTGGGAAAAAACCCCACAAATGAAGAAAAACCAAAAGAAGAATATAGGTCTTACACAGACCCCTGGGAGATCAGACAATGAGAAAACAGATTCTGGAACACAGACAATGAAGAGTCCCCAGAATGACTGGCTACATGCAACAAACCCAGACATCAAAACATTAATGGAGAGAATTAAAAAAATTGAGGAGAGACAAGAGGAAAATAGGAAGGAGCTGTTGTCAGATATGACAGCAGTAAAGAATACTGTGATGGAAATGAACAACAGACTAATAAGCATGGAAAGCAGAATCAGCCAAGCAGAAGAAAGAATCTCAGAGCTCGAAGACCAAAACACAGAACTAACCCAAACTGTCAAAAGCATAGAAAAGAAGCTCAAAAAGACAGAACAAAACCTGCAAGAGATGAATGATCACTTCAAGAGACCAAACCTGAGAATAATTGGGCTTCCTGAGGCAGAAAGAGAAACAGAAGCCACACTGGAACAAACATTCCATGAAATCATTCAAGAAAACTTCCCTCATCTCAGTAAAGATTAAAAAATTCAAACACAAGAGATTCAGAGAACCCCTGCAAGACAACAAACGAGAAGACCAACTCCCAGACACATAATAATTCGCCTAAACAAAGTACTATGAAAGGAAAAATCCTAAAGGCAGCAAGAGAAAAAGGCCAGACTACCTACCAGGGAAAACCAATCCGAATAGCAGCAGATTTATCCACAGAAACCCTTCAGGCCAGGGGAGCCTGGAGCCCTATCTTCAAAGTACTAAAGGGGAAACAATTTCAACCAAGAATAACCTACCCAGCTAAACTAAGCTTCATTAGTGAGGGAGAATTAAAATCTTTTCCAGACATCCAATCCCTAAGAACCTACGCTGCCACCAGACCACCGCTACAAGAAACACTTAAGAAAGTACTGAACACAGAAGAAAAAGAAAAAAGAACATCAGCATTCTTCACAAGAGTACAGGCAAAAGATTAAAAACACACCTGAACCAACTCCAAAAACCCCAAAAAAAGACAACAAATAAACAGTAACAACTCTGTAAGAACCCCTTTTGACAGGGATCAACTCTGGCATTTCAATTATTAGCCTAAATGTGAACGGACTAAATGGACCACTGAAAAGACATAGATTGGCAAAATGCATAAAATACCATCAGGCAACAATCTATTGCCTACAAGAGACTCACCTCACTAGAAAGGACACCCACAGACTCAAAGTAAGAGGATGGGAAACAATCTTTCAGGCGAACGGAATACAAAAGAAAGGAGGAGTAGCCATCTTAATTTCAGACAAAATATCCTTCAAACTATTAAAAATCAAAAAAGATACAGAAGGTCACTACATAATGATAAAAGGTTCAATCCATCAACAAGAAATATCTATCCTAAACATATATGCACCCAACATAGGTGCACCAACCTTCATAAAAGCAACTTCTTGGAAAACTAAAGAAAGATATTGACTCTACCACTATCATAACTGGGGGCTTTAATACCCCACTCACAACCCTAGACAGATCATCAGGACAAAAAATCAGCAAGGAGATCCGGGAAACCCCAATGTGACCTTGGACCAAATGGACTTAATTGATACTTACAGAACACTCCATCCAAAGACCACAGAATACACATTTTACTCATCACCACATGGAACATATTCTAAGATCGACCACATACTCGGCCATAAATCAAGTATAAGCAAATTTAAAAGGACCGAAATTCTACCAAACACCTTCTCGGACCACAGTGGAATAAAAATAAATATTGACACCAACAAAGTCCTCCCAAAACCCACAAAGACATGGACACTAAACAGTATGATGCTAAACAACTCCTGGGTCAATGACGAAATCAAAACAGGGATCAAAAGATACCTGGAAACAAATGAAAATGAAGAAACATCTTACCAAAATCTCTGGGATGCCCTGAAAGCTGTAGTAAGAGGGGAATTTATATCCCTACAAACACACATGAAGAAAATGGAAGGAACAGAAATTCACAATCTAACAAGCCACCTAAAGAAGCTGGAAAAGCAAGACCACAAAAACCCTAATTTCAGCAGAAGAATCCAGATCACCAAAATAAAAGCCCAAATCCAGGACATAGAAGAAAAAAAAGATAATTGAAAAAATCAATGAAACAAAAAGCTGGTTCTTCAAAAGAATAAACAAGATTGATGGTCCCCTAGCTAGACTGACCAAGAAAAAACGAGAAAAAAAACAAATAAGCATAATCAGAAACACAAAAGATGAAGTCACATCTGACCCTGAAGAAATACAAAAGATCATTAGAGACTACTATGTACACTTGTATGGAAACAAACTTGAAAACCACAAGGAAATGGAGGACTTTCTGACATCACACAATCTACCTAGGTTGGAACAAGAAGAAATTGAGACCCTAAATAGACCAATTACAATCAAGGAAATCGACTACGTAATAAGAAAACTTCCTACAAAAAAAAGCCCTGGTCCGGATGGCTTTCCAGCAGAATTCTACAAGACATTCAAGGAGGAGCTGATACCAATCCTACTGAAGGTATTCCAGGCGATAGAAAAAGATGGAACTCTCCCCAAATCATTTTATGAAGCCAACGTCACACTGATACCCAAGCCAGGTAAAGATCCAACAAAGAAAGAGAACTACAGGCCAATATCTTTGATGAACATAGATGCTAAAATTCTCAACAAAATCCTAGCAAACAGGATTCAACAATACATCTCAAAAATCATTCACCATGACCAAGTAGGCTTCATTCCTGGCATGCAAGGCTGGTTCAACATTCGTAAAACCATAAATGTAATTAAATACATCAACAGATGTCAAACAAAAACCACATGATCATATCATTTGATGCAGAAAAAGCTTTTGATAAAATCCAGCACCCCTTCTTGATAAAAACCCTTGAACATCTAGGCATACGGGGAACATACCTCAAAATAATAAAAGCCATCTACGAGAAACCTACAGCCTGCATACTCCTAAATGGACAAAAATTGGAACCAATTCCCCTGAAAACTGGAACTAGACAAGGATGCCCACTCTCTCCCCTCCTGTTCAACATAGTATTGGAAGTCCTGGCTAGAGCAATCAGAGAAGACGAGGCAATCAGAGTATTCAAATAGGAAAAGAGGAAGTCAACTTATCTCTCTATGCAGATGATATGATGGTGTACCTTGAAAACCCAAGAGAATCTGTTAAAGGCCTCCTTACATTGATAAAGGCCTTTTGGGAAAGTCTCAGGATACAAAATAAATGTACAAAAGACAATCGCATTTCTCTACACCAATAATAAACAAACAGAAACCCAAATAAAAAACACAATTCCATTCACAATAGCCACAAAAAAAATGAAATACCTTGCATCTTCCTAACCAGAGACGTGAAAGACCTTTACAATGCAAATTACAAAACACTGCTCAAAGAAATCAAAGCTAACATGAACAAGTGGAAAAATATCCCATGCTCATGGATCGGAAGAATCAACATTGTGAAGATGTCCATCTTACCTAAGGCAATCTACAAATTCAATGCAATACCCATTAAATTACCAATAACATTCTTCTCTGACCTAGAAAAAACAACACAGGAATTCATATGGAAACACAAACGTCCAAGAATAGCCAGAACAATCCTCAGCAAAAAAAACAAAGCAGGTGGTATCACAATACCAGACTTCAAACTTTACTATAAAGCTACAATCATCAAAACAGCTTGGGATTGGTACAAGAACAGGCATATAGATCAATGGAAGAGAATTGAGATTCCAGAAGCAAAACCTCAATTCCTCAACCAACTCTCTTCGACAAAGCCCCCACCACCTACCAATGGGGTGAGGAGAACCTATTCAGTAAATGGTGCTGGGAAAACTGGTTAACCACATGTAAAAGATTGAAACAGGACCCCTATCTATCCCCATGCACAAAGGTTAACTCCAAATGGATCAGAGACCTAAATGTAAAACCTCAAACCATAAGAACATTTGAAAAGGAAGGAAATACTCTCATGGAAATCGGAACAGGCATCCAACTCCTGTACAAAACCCAAAACCCACAGGACTTAAGAGAGAAGATAGACAAATGGGACCTTATTAAACTGACAAGCTTCTGCAAAACCAAAAAAAACCATCAAGAGAGTAGGGAGACAGCCTACAGACTGGGAAAAAGTATTTGCCAACTCTAGGTCTGACAAAGGCTTAACATCCTGGATCTACAAGGAACTGAAACGTACTGAAAAGAAGAAAGCAAGCAACCCCATTATAAAAAGGGCAAAAGATATGAACAGACACTTCACAAAAGAAGACATTCGAGCAGCCAACAAACACATGAAGAAATGCTCAACCTCACTAATCATCAGGGAGATGCAAATCAAAACCACACTGAGATATCACCTAACTCCAGTCAGAATGGCATTTATCAACAACTCAAAAATAACAGCTGCTGGAGAGGCTGTGATGAAAAGGGAACACTTCTACACTGTTGATGGGAGTGTAAGCTAGTGCAACCTCTGTGGAAAGCAGTTTGGCGATTCCTGAAAGCTCTAAATATTGACCTTCCTTATGACTCTGCAATCCCCCTACTGGGAATATACCCTGAAGAACACAAATCACTCTATAAAAAAATACCTGTACACGTATGTTTATCGCAGCGTTATTCACAATAGCAAGAACCTGGAAACAACCATGCTGCCCATCAAAAGAGGACTGGATTAAAAAAATGTGGTACATATACACGATGGAATACTATGCAGCCATGAAAAAGAACAAAATCATGGATTTCGCAGCTGCCTGGATGGAACTAGAGTCTATAATACTGAGTGACCTCTCACAGAAACAAAGATCAGAATATCACATGTTTTCACTCATATAATGGACCTTGAACATCCAATGTAATACTATAAGAAAATGACTGATGGTACTGGGAAATTATGGGGGGGGATGGGATTAACAGTAGCTAATATCTATCTGGGACTGGGAAAACACCTCTTATCAATAGGGTGCCTGAATGAAACGTAATTGTACACCTAACCCTTAACTGTACCCTACAAAACGATAATAAAAAATACTGATTATAAAATAAAAAATAAAAAAAAAAAAGTTAGTTGGTTACAATTAGTAAGAACTGCTTTTATGTGCCCTGCTATGATAACAATACTTATATCATAATTGAGAAGGCTGTGTACTATAAGCTGGGAGTATCATGATTCTGGGTGCTGATCAATTCTGACTAATAGGTCTTACTCTTGGAATTTATTTTGACAGTCACACCGGTTTTTCTGACTTATTTTGACCACTGCCCTTATTTAAACTTTGCTGTTTGGGTCTGATATTTCCTACAGTAATACTTCCATACTGCAAGTTCTGGGATTTTATTTTTTCTTGATTTTTCCCCTTCATTTTATTATTATTTTTTAATTTAAAGATGTGGGGCACATTTCAGGGTTAGGTACACAAGTGATCATCGTGCAGGTAAAATTTAGGTACCCTTATTGATGTTATATGCCACCCCCCCCCGTCCCTCCCCTGGCAGTGTCTCACTACTGTCAATCCCATTCTTATAGTATTATGATAATTGTTCAAGGTCTGCTTAGGAGTGAGTACATGTAGTACTCACATCTTTGTTTCTGTGATACATCACTGAGTATTATAAATTCTACATCCATCCAAGTTGCTGCAAAGTCCATAATTTTGTTTTTCTTTATGGCTGCATAATATTCTATCATGTATATGTACCACATTTGCTTTATCCAGTCCACTTTTGGTGGGCAGCACGGTTGGTTCCATGTTTTTGCTATTGTGAATAATGCTGCAATAAACATGTATAGAGTGATTTGAATTCCTCCACAATCTGGTATTTTCTACTACTGGTTTCCTTCCTTCCTTCCTTCCTTCCTTCCTTCCTTCCTTCCTTCCTTCCTTCCTTCCTTCCTTCTTTCCTTCCTTCCCTCCCTCCCTCCCTCCTTCCTTCCTTCTTTCCTCCTTTCCTTCCTTCCTTCTCTTCTTCTTTCCTGCCTGCTTATTTGCTCACTTGCCTTCCTTCCTTTCTTCCTTCCTTCTTTCCTTCCTTTTTCCCTTCATCCTTTCCTTATTTTGACTTCAAACCAAAATAAATTGAGAGCTTTCTATGTGTCGGGTACTGGAGATATACAATGGGAAATAAAATCAGATACAACTTCTGCTTGCATGGGGTATATGTTGAGTGCAGGTAAAATAATATTAAAAAAATATCCACACAAATAATTTTAAAATGTCAGCTGTACATGTGCTATAAGTAGAGCTAGACAGTGTAGTGAGAATTTTTAACAGAAATGTTTTACTTTGTGAGGCATCACTGGGAAAGTGACACTAAAGTTGAGTTTAGAAAGATATATAGGAGTAGCTTCTGTGAAGAGTAAGAGAAATAAAATACATTGACGGGAAGAAATGTGAATAAAGACCTTATGGTGGGCAGGAGTACTAGCTATGATATATATAATAAGTGAGAAACTAAATTTATGAGACATAAAATTTATGAGGCCATTGTGAATCCAGATGACATTTTTTTGTGGTCAGGGATCAAAGTTTACACTTTGCTCAAATGTTGATGCATACAAAGAGTCAAAATGAATTTATTTAACAACTATTTTTGAGGATTTTAGAGACCATTAGCGTTTCAAGCTTTTTTACCCCTTCAGCTAAGGTGATGCTAGAACTGGAAGTTGCAGTCACACAAAATGAGGAATATATGATGTTTTATTAAAAGACATTTATTACCTATGAAAGTATAGCTATTTCATTTTACAAAATGGAAGCTCAAAGAAGTTAAGAAATCTACATCAAATCACATTTCTGAGAAGCAGTTGATGTCATACCACCTATATTCTGCAAAAGCATGCTTGTCTACTAAGTGCTGGTCACAATTTTAAATACTGGAAATTCTGTGCTCATATAACTCAAAGTATTGTGAAGAACTCTACAAAATGCAATATTAACAGTTTATAATGTGGGAATTAGTTTGTAATGAGTGTACATTGATTAAATAGGCACTAACGAAATATGTTGCATTAATGAAGATTTCCTGAAAGAAGTGACATCCACTTTGAGACAGGGCAGATAGAGAAGCATAAGGTAGACAAGAGAGGGTTGTAATGGGAATATTTCAATGAGAGACAATAGGATATGAGAAGAACAAGAGTTGAGAGGAACAAGTGATAAAAAGCCAAATCATTCAGGAATTTGTTAGTCATGGTAAGGAACTTGGATTCGTACTAAGAGCAATGGGATTTTACTATGAAAGTAATAAAATCAGATTTGTATTTTAGAAGGATCCCTCTGGCTGCATTGGGAGGGTGGCGGGGAAATGGAGAGCACAGAAGCAAAACTGAGAAAGACAAATGTCAAGAAGTTGCTTAAATTACACAGGCAGGCAATGTGGTAATCTGTATTAGTATGAGAACAGTAAAGATGAGAGGTGGTTTCATTCCAGAGACGCTCAGAAGATGGAATCAATATTACCTGGTGATCAAATGCATCAAGGTAGCAGATGAGAAGATAGGGAGACAGGTGAAATTTTAAGAATAGCATTAGAGGTTTTACCATAAATCCTCCCAAGGACTATTTCTAAAGATGATGGTTTTAAATAACCACTAATTACATTTTCATTAGTTGCTTTCATGCATGTATTCCTAAACAATATATTCTTTAATTTTTCCAGTTTCTGAATTTTATGTAAATAGAATATTCTTCTGTGACTTGCTTCTTTCTCTAAGGATTATATATGTTTGATATTTATCTGTGTGGTTGGGGTTAACAATAGTTCGTTCAATTTCATGACTGCATAGTGTGTTGAATGGATAGATAAAAATTAATCTACTTATTATATGGGTGATACGCATTTGACTGTCTCCAGTTATTTTCTGTTATAAACAATGCTATGAGCATCATTTGTACATGTCTTCTGGTGTACATGTGCATACAGTTTCTTCAAGACAACCAACCAGGAGCAAAACTCTAGATTGTAAGTATTCCAGGGTTTATACTAATTTATGCTTTACTTAGAATTGTAAATTCCAGATGTGCCACATCCTTGCTTATGCCTGATATTGTCCGACTTTTCCTTTTCTCTCACTTTCTCCTTCCCTTGCTTTTTTCCTTCCCTTCCTTCCTACTCTTCCTTTCTTCTTTCCTTTCCTTTTTAATCTATTGACTGTTAAGAAAGTTAAACATTTTAATATATCCTGTGTTCATTTACATTTTTCAACTGAATTTTCTGTTCAAATTTTCTCATATGTTTTCTATTGAATTGTTTATCTTTTTCTTATTTAAAAATTTTTCTTTTTCTATTATGAACACTATTGATTTATCAGTCATATGTGTTGCAATTTCTCATCATTTGAGACATATTTTTCCCTTTAAAAAAATGTATCCTACCTGGAAGAGAAAGTTAAATTCCTTATGTTCTTACTCATGTGAAAGCTAAAAAAAAAAAAAGATTTCATAGAAGTAAAAAGTAGAACAGAGAATAACTAGAGACTGGAAAGGGAGGACAGGGAGATATTTGTTAAAAGATAAAAAATTACAACTAGATAGGAAGATTAAGTTCTAGAGTTCTACAGCACTGTAGAATGACTATAGTTCACAATAATACATTCTATAGTTTAAAATGGCTAGAAGGAGGGTATTGAATCCTCCCAATGCAAATAAATTATAAATGTGTGAAATGATGGATATCCAAATTACCCTGATCTGATCACTATACAGTATATGTATCGAAACATCACAATACACTCTATAAATATTTACAATTATTATGTGTCAGTTAAAAATAAAACAAGCCGGGCTCGGTGGCTCAGCCTGTAATCCCGCGCCTTGGGAGGCTGAGGTGAGTGGATTGCCTGAGCCCACAGGTTCGAGACCCGCCTGGGCAGCGAGACCTCATCTCTACAATAAATTTTTAAAAAATCAACCGGGCTTGGTATCGCATGCCTGTAATTCCGGCTACTCGGAAGGCTGAGGTGGAAGGATCACCGGAGCCCAGCAGGTTGACTGCACTCCAGTCTGGGCAACAGAGTGAGACTCCAACTCAAAAAAAAAAAAATAAAATAAAACAAAAATTTTCTAAAATGAAATTTGGGACTCCAACTGGTCTTCACGTCCCCTGGTTTGGAATCAAGTACCCTACACCTGAACATTCATTACTTATGTACCTAATCCTGACTTGTACCCAACATCTCTGTAATAAAATTAAGTAAAAAAAAGTTCCTTGAGATAAAAGATAATTTTAAACTTAACCTTTTTAATGTCTTTTATGCTTTCTGTGCTTACCTTAAAATACATACCTCTTTCGTGTGGTCATAAAGATAATGTCTATGTTGTCTTCTACAACTTTATAGATTTAGCTTTCTTATTAATACTATAATCTGCCAGATAATTATTTTCTTAATTATGGTATAGCTTCAGTCCCAATGTTTTTCCCTGTGGATATGTTGCTGTCAATTCATGTATAGCATAGGTTCATCTCAGCAAGTCTGGATTTACCACATACTTATCTCCAGGCAACCCTAGACCCTGGTACTGACTCTTGGCCAATGTTATGTAATACAATAACTAGAGGGAAATTATGTCTTATAATCATGAGAACCTGAATTTTTTGAGGGTAGAATGTAGCCAGCCTGTAAGCACTCTTAGGAATGATTGGATTTTAAATTTTCACCCAATTTCAATGAAGTAAGAGGCAAGAGGTTAATAGTTAAGGTCAATCTACATTCACATGCATATCAGTAGTGGTTTGAGATCTGGAGGCAAAGCAAGTCATATAAGACCAGTGATAGGACAAAGAAGCTTGTTCGTCATTCTCTGGACGCTTCAGTTCATAGCCTTCTCCTTCTGTTGCTATACTGTATCCTTTACTTCTAAAAAAGCTGTTTTATAAGTAGAACTGATGGACTCCCATGAGTTCTTTCAGCAGTTGAAAACGTAAGGCAATCGATATCTAATTAGTACGCTCCATTTATTGAGGCCCTTCAGTTCTGAGATAAATTAAGTTTTCATGTATGGTGAGTCTCATTCTAAGACTCATTTTATTTTTCCTTCCATTTACCTATTCCTTGCTGAGCATCCTGTTACCCTAACTAATGACTGCTTTACAATACTACTTAATACTTGGTAAAAAAAAAAAAAAAAAAAAAGTAATCCCCTCTCATGTTCTTACAGAATATCTTAGCAATTAGCTCTCCACATAAATTTGAGAGCCAGCTTGGCAAGTTTATTAAAAACAACCACAACAAAATAGTATAAAACTTCATGGTCCCAATGTTTTTTATTAATAGGAATATTTTCAAGTGGCAACTTAAATTTATTGGACTTAAAATTATTCAAATAGATAAAATATTTTTCATTCTGTATGAATGTTATTTTTTCCCATATACCCTTCACCAAGCTTTCTCTAACATCTTATACAGTCACGGTGCATTTATCACAACTAGTACATTATCATTACTACAACACTATTAACAAACCACAGGCTTGATACAGATTTCATCCGATTTTTCACTCTTTCAGAATCCAATCCAAAATCCACATCACACTTAGGGGGCTATTCGTTTTGAAAGCAAAGCAGAGCATCAACTCTTGACTACATTAATGTCAATAGTTCAGCTTACTAGAAAGGTTTTGCTGCCCTGGGGCCCAATAAGGGCTGGTTGGAACTTGCATAGCAGCAAACTGCTGGCAAACTCATCAAAAAGGAGAGATTTGCTTTCACCTGAAATTTTCACTTTTTCCGTAATACTTGCAGTTGACAGAAAAAGGATTCTTATTTTACTTAAAATTTTGTAATTTTTTTTTGGTAGAGATGGGGGTGGTGGACTCCCTATGTTGCCCAGGCTGCTTTTGAATCCCTAGTCTCAAGCAGTTCTCCTGCCTCAGCCTCCCAAAGTGTTGGGATTACAGGTGTGAACCACTACACTCAGCCTTCTTTGTTATTTACTTTTTTAAATTTTTTTGTTTTATTTGTTTATTTATTTATTATAGAGATGTTGGGTGCAATTCAGGGTTAGGTATATAAACATTAATCATGCAGGTACTCTTGTTGATGCGGTATGCCCCTCCCTCCCCGAGCAGTTTCCCTAAACTGCCAATCCCACCCCCCCGACTGTTTTCAACTACTGCCAATCACTTTCTTATAGCATTATAATTGTTCAAGGTCCATTTATGAGTGAGAACATATGGAACTCAGTTCTTTGTTTCTGTGATGAATCACTATGATCGACTCCAAATCCATCCAAGTTGTGGAAAGTCCATATATTTATTCTTCTTTATGGCTGCATAATATTCCATTGTGTATATGTACCACTTTTTAAAATCCAGTCCAGTTTTGATGGGCAACATGGTTGGTTCCATGTTTTTGCTAAGGTGAATAGAGCTTCAACAAACATACGTGTGCAGGTATGTTTGTCATAGAATGACCTGAGTTCTTCCGGGTATATTCCCAATAGGAGAATTGCTGGGTCATATGGAAGGTCAATTTCTAGTTCTTTCAGAAATCTCCACACTGTCTTCCAAAAAGGTTGCACTAGTCTGCATTCCCAGCAGCAGTGTAGAAGCATTCCTTTATCTCTGCATCTTCGCCAGCATCTGTTGTTATTTGTTTTATTAATAATGGCCATTCTTACAGGGGTTAGGTGGTATCTTGATGTGGTTTTGATTTGCATTTCTCTGATGATGAGTGAGGCTGAGCACTTTTTCATGTGTCTGTTGGCTGCCAGTATATCTTCTTTTGAGAAGTGTCTATTCATGTATTTTGTCCATGTTTTAAAGGGGCCGTTTGTTTTCTTCTTTTCGGCGTGTTTGAATTCCGTGTAGATCCTAAATGTTAGGCTTTTGTCAGATATACAGTTGACAAATATTTTTTTTTCCCATTCTGTGGACTGTCTTCCTGCTCTCTTGATGATTTGCTTTGCTTTGCAGAAGCTTGTTAATTTGATGAGGTCCCACTTGTCTATCTCATTTCTTAAGGTATTGGCCTTTAGGGTTCTGGATAGGAATTTGTTGCCAGTTTCAATTTCCAAAAGGGTATCTCCTGCATCTTCTAAGATTCTTATAGTTTGAGGTTTTACATTTCAATATTTGATCCATTTAGAGTTAATTTTTTTGTATGGTGATAGGTAGGGGTCCTGTTTCAGTCTTTGGCATGTGGTCAGCCAGTTTTCCCAGCACCACTTACTGAATAGGTTTTCCTCTCCCCAGTAGTTTTTGTTGGAGGCTTTGTCAAAGATGAGTTGGTTGAGGAAATGAGGCTTTACTTCCAGAATCTCTATCCTGTTCCATTGGTCTATGTGCCTGTTTTTATACCAATACCAAGCTGCTTTGATTACTGTAGCTTTACAGTAGAGTTTGAAGTCTGGAAGTGAGATATCTCCTGCTTTGTTTCTCTTGCTAAGGATTGTTTTGGCTATCCGTGGTCGTTTATGTTTCCATATGAATTTCTGTATTGTCGTTTCCAGATCTGAGAAGAATGATGTCGGTAACTTAATGTGTATTGTGTTGAATCTGTAAATTGCCTTTGGTAGGATGGACATCTTAACAATGTTGATTCTTCCTATCCATGAGCATGGAATATTTTTACATTTGTTTGTGTCTTCTTGGATTTCTTTGAGCAGTGTTTTGTAATTCTCATTGTAAAGGTCTTTCACTTCTCTGGTTGGGAAGATGCCGAGGTATTTCATTGTGTGTGTGTGTGTGTGTGTGTGTGTGTGTGTGTGTGTGTGTGTCTATCGTGAATGGGATTGTGCTTTTTATTTGGGTCTCTGCCTGCTTGTTGTTGTTATAGAGGAACGCAACTAACTTTTGCATGTTTATTTTGTACCCTGAGACTTTGCCAAAGTCCTTTATCAGTGTCAGCAGGTTTTTGATAGATTCTCTTGGATTTTCAAGGTATAGGATCATATCATCAGCAAAGAGGGATAACTTGACTTCCTCTTTTACTATTTGGATACCCCTGATTTCCTTCTCTTGTCTAATTGCCTGGGCTAGGACTTCCAACACAATATTGAACAAGAGGGGTGAGAGTGGGCAGCCTTGTCTTGTTCTAGTTTTCAGGGGAAATGTTTTAAGTTTCTGTTCATTTAGCAGTATGTTAGCTGTGGGTTTCTCATAAATGTCTCTTACTATTTTGAGATATGTTCCTTCTATGCCTAGGTGTTTAAGGGTTTTTATCAAGAAGGGATGCTGAATTTTATCAAAAGTTTTTTCTGCATCTAATGAGATAATCACGTGGTTCTTGTTTTTACATCTGTTGATGTATTTAATTACATTTATGATCTTGCAAATGTTGAACCAGCCCTGTATCCTAGGGATGAAGCCTACT
Source organism: Cephalopachus bancanus (assembly GCA_027257055.1). Classification (NCBI taxonomy): domain Eukaryota; kingdom Metazoa; phylum Chordata; class Mammalia; order Primates; family Tarsiidae; genus Cephalopachus; species Cephalopachus bancanus. The sequence continues at coordinate 91,549 of JAPVLO010000948.1, forward strand.
TGGTGATGGTGGATGATTTTTGAGATGTGCTTTTGGATCCAATTTGCTAGAATTTTGTTGAGGATTTTTGCATCTATGTTCATAAGGGATATTGGCCTGTAGTTCTCTTTCTTTGCTGCATCTTTACCTGGATTGGGTATCAGTGTAATGCTAGCTTCGTAAAATGATTTGGGGAGAATTCTATCTTTCTCAGTTGTAGAGGGCTATTTCTTAACTTCCAAATATAGTTGTTGGTATTGTTTAATTTGCAACTTAATTACCTTGTGTAAGTCATAGTCACCATGAAAACAATCTTTTGAAGCTCCTTAGACTGGCTTTTTGATTCAGATTATCAATGACTTTATATGTTCTTTCTATGTTTTTCTTGCTTGATATTTCAATTTCTGAGATACACTTTCAAAATCAATCTGATGTTTGTTATTTTGTCCAATTCTTCTAGTTCTCTCTGAGCTTTGTTTATTGGTAAACTCTGATGCACAGTGCAGTGCACATTGCAATAATCTTTATTGCTGCTTGTTTGCTTGTAACACTTATATACTTGTAATACTTAAACTCTAATTTACATGATATTAATAAAGCTACACTATATTTCTTAAGGCTGTTATTGTCTGGCACATCATTTTCCATGACTTATATGTTGAATTTTTCTCTGTGTTTATGTTGATTTCTTGTAAACAGCATTTAGTTAGATTTGTTTCTCTAAAATCAACTCTTCAATTTCTACTTGCATTTAAACATTGTAGTGTGTGTGTGTATGTGCAATTATTGATATATTTGTGGTTATATCTATGAACTTAATTTGTGTCTTCTTATTGTTCTTGCATGTCTAAGGTTTATTTCCACTTTCTTCACTTTTGCATTTATTGATTTATCTCAATCTAGTTAATATTTCCATTCCTGGTTTGGGATTTATATAATCTATTTCATTCTGCTAGCATTAATTCTTATAATTTTTTGAGTATCTCATTCTAGTTAACATTTCATTTGGATAAGTTATATTTTTCTAATACATTGGCATAAAATTATCCATAATATACTATTATTCTATCTCCATATTAGTATTATTTTTAAATGTACATCTGTTAATTCCTAACACTTATTGTTGGTCCTCTCTTTTATTGAACATTCTTGGGAGAAGTTTTATCAATTTTACTACTCATTTTACATAGTAAATTTGATTAATCTCATTTTAGTTAACATTCTCTTTCCTGTTTTTTAAATTTTTACAATCAGTTTAATTTTACTAGCATTAACTCTTAATTTGAGTATGTATAGCCCTAATTAATAAAATCTAAAATTAGCGTATTTTTACGGGATCTCCATGCAAAAGTCTTAGATTATATTACTCCATTTCTCTTTTGACCTCTTCCTGCCTTACATAAGCTTTATATTCTATTTTTATATTATTTGACATTCAAAGTTATTAATCTTCTATTATTTCATTTTTCTAATGTCTGTTTGATTTAATAAAATGTACCACTTTTCTTGCTTGTTCTTTCTTCTTGTATATCAAATCATGACAGCTCTCTTTTCTCCCTGAAGTAACTCCTTCAGAGTTTAGATTATAATGGATTTGTGAAATTTTCTGATTTTATCTAAAATTATCTTTATTTCACCTTCACTCTTTATATATGTTTTTGCTGATGTTGTAATTTTAGATTTGCTGTTATTTCTTTCAGTAAATTTCGGATATTATTCTTTCTTTCTGGGCAGTCAATGTTTCCTTTTGAGAAGATAATTGCTAATCTATTTTTTATTATTTTGTAATATCATCCCTTCTCTAGGCCTGCTTAGATGTTTCCCTTACCTTTTCTATACTTCATTTTTATTAACTTTTTTTAGGTGGAAATTAATTCACATTTATTGATCTTGAGATAGGACATTCTTAAGTGTTTCTGTATTTCTTTGCCACTAAATGATTTCAGTCATCTTTTCAATATTTTTCCAGTCCCATTCTTTCTTGTCCCTCTATATCTTCCATATCTCATACATTTTCATCTATAATTTTTTTAATGTGTCTTTTTGTATTGCATTTAAGACAAAATTACTTTCTTTTTTCTTGTCAGCAGCACCAACTTTATCAAGTTTCTATATATTAATAGATTTGATCTGGTCCATGTTTTATCTGTTCATTCATGTGCCAATCTGTCTTATTTTCCATTGCTTTATAATGATACTGATATACAAGAAACTTAGTCTTCTTAAATTATTCTCTTTTTGGAAACATACACACACATCATAGTTAGACATCTTCACCATTTTTGGATATTCAGTTTAGTAGTGTTAAGTATGCTTATACTGTTTTGAAATAGATACCCAGTTTTCCATCTTACAGAATTATTATTATAATTTTTTTTTGAGTTGGAGTCTCACTCGGTCACCCAGACTGGAGTGCAGTGGCCACTCCCGGCCACCGCAGCCTCCACCTGCTGGGCTCCGGCGATCCTTCTGCCTCAGTCATCCAAGTAGCCGGAATTACAGGTATGCGCTACCACGTCCAGCTAATTTTTTGATTTGTTGTAGAGATGAGGTCTCGCTTGCCCAGGCGGGTCTCGAACCCGTGGGCTCAGGCAACCCACTCACCTCAGCCTCCCAAAGGTGCGGGATTACAGGCTGAGCCACCAAGCCCGGCTCATCTTACAGAATTTAAACTCTGTGTTCATTAAGCTACAACTCTCCTTTTCTCCCTCCCCTAGCCTCTGGCACCCATGATTCTACTTTCTTTATCTATGAATTTGACTATTTTAGATGCTTTATATGAGTGGAATCATTCAGTATTTGTTCTTTTGTCACTGACTTATTTCATTTATCGTAATGCCCTCAAAACTCATCTGTGTTGTAGCATGAAATATAATTTCCGTCCTTTTTAAGGCTGCATAATATTCCTGTATGTATATAACACATTTTTATTTTCCATTCATTCATCAGTAAGCATTTAGATTGCTTCTACCTCTTGAATATTGTGAATACTGCTGTTATGAACATGGATGTGCCCTGCTTCCTATTCTTTTGACAATATACCCAGAAGTAAAATTGCTGGGTTATATGATTATATGGTATGAAGAAACACCATAGTATTTCCCATAGTAGTTTACACCATTTTACATTCCTACCAACAGTGCACATGAGGCCTAATTTCCTCATATTCCCATTAATACTTGTAATTTTCTGTTTTGTTTACAGTAACTATCTTAATGGTTATGGGATGCTATATCATTGTGTTTTTTATTTGCATTTATCTGGTGCTTAATGATGGTGAGCATATTTTCATGATTTTTGGTCATTTTTCTCCATATCATCTATGGAGAAATATCTATTCATATCCTTTGCCAATTTTATCTTATTTTTATTTTAATTTTTGAGTCAAGATTTCACTCTTTCACCCAGACTGGAGTGCAGTGGCACTATCACAACTCTCTGAAATCTTCAACTCCTGTACTCAAGCAATGCTCCCTTCTCAGCCTTCCAAGTAGCTGGAATTACAGGCACACCACCATGCCTGGCTAATTTTTTTTATTATTATTTTCTTGTAGAGATGAGGTCTCATTATGTTGCCTTGGCTTGTCTTGAACTCCTGGTCTCAAGCAGTCATCCAATCTTGACCTCCCAACATACTGGTATTACAGATATGAGACACCGTGCCCAATTCCTTTGCCCGTGTTTTAAATGGGTTATTTGATTTTGTTGTTGCTGTGTTATAGTAATTCTTCATATATTATGGAAATTAACTCCTTATCAGATAAATGTTTTAAAAATATTTTTCCCAATCCATAAATTGTCTCTTTACTCTGTTAATTGTGTTCTTTATGAGTAAACATTTTAAATTTTGATGTAGTTCCTTTTGTTCATTTTCTTTTGTTTTCTGTACTTTTGGTGTCATATTCAAAAAATCATTTCCAAATTCAATATTATGAAGTTTTCCCCCTATGTTTTCTTCTAGGAGTTTACAGTTTGTATCTTACATTTAGGTCTTTAAACCTGTTTATTAAATTTTGGTATATGATATAAAATAAGAATCCACCTATTTTTTGCATGGGGAGATATAAATTTTGAAGCAGCATCTGTTGAAGAGATGATGTTTTCCCCATTGAGTAGGCTTGGTACCAATGTAGAAGACCATTTGACCATAAACATAAGGGTTTGTTTCTTGACTATCTATGCTTTTTCTTGTATATATTTGTGTATGTGTGTGTATGTGTGTGTGTGTGTGTGTGTATGTGTGTGTGTGTGTGTGTGTGTGTGTGTGTGTGTGTGTGTGTGTGTGTATAAATATATAAAGAGAGATTATTTATTTATTTAAAGACAGGGTCTCACTCTGTTGCCCAGGCTGGAGTATAGTGCTGTAATCATAGCTCACTGTAACCTCAAATTCCTGGGGCCCAGGTGATCCTTCCATCTCTGCCTCCTGAATAGCTAGGGCTACAGTTATGTACCACACATGCCGTGTATTTTAACAAGAGAAAATGATAAGGGTATAACTAAATATATAAATGGGAGGGCAGGAAGTTGAGGTATACCTCACAAAAGTGTACCTATTTTACTGAGAAGCTGGAGACAAAGTCATCTGCTGAAAATGTGAAGTGAATTGTCAGCGTCAGAGCTTAGGATGCTTGCTGAAGTACTATGAAATTAATATGAATAACTTGAATAGAGTCTGAAGCAAAAATTTGGAGTGATGATATAGCCCAGTTATTTTGAAACTTTTCCAGCGATGTATATCAAGGGTAACTGATTAGAACTAAACAAGTTGTAAATCCAATATAGAAACTGCAACCAATTGGTGCAGGTTATCTCTCCAGGATTAATGAAAGCATATCTGTCTGAATAAAGTACATGAAAGAGAGCACAGAGACAAATACAGGAAATAAAATAACAAGGCTGAAGCTACAAACAAACAAAAAAAGAAACTAAGTGGTATAGAATGTCAAGAATCACAGCCAATTTGGAACAGGAAAACTGTGGTGAATTTTCAGAAGATATCTAAGAAAAAGTTCAGAACTTGCTATCTATAGTTGTTTGGAGTCTAGTCAGATAAAAACACCTAAATTTATAGATTCTAACAAATTCCAGTGCAGTCCTTAACCAAAATTAGGAATCAGTTCAGCAAGGAAAATGAGGTTTTATATATATATATATATATAGAGAGAGAGAGAGAGAGAGAGAGAGAGACAGAAAGAGATTTATATATACATATAGTACATTACATATATTAGTATTATAGTACTATAAAGTCTTTGGACTTTGAACACTTCTCTTACTCACTAGCTAAACACACAGACACAAAAACAAGAGAAGAATGTGTGTTCTTAGGCTCTCTTACAATGAATATTATATTTTCCTAAGGCAATATAATCATGTGGCTTTGCTGGACTCTATATAGCATTCCCTTATTCTCATAGACTGCTAAAGAAACATGCAGTGGATAAAACAAAGAGCCAAGGCAAGAATTAATTACACAGTTATCTTAGCCAGGATCACCAAACTAAAGAAGAGAACAGTAGAAAGAGAATCAGAGAAAGACATGCTGATTATTCTATGTTCCAGTCCAAAAAGACAATGACTACTAGAATACACAGACAGACTCACATCATATGAGGTATGTAGTACTTAATTAAATTAAGTATCTTTCATGGAATTTTAAAACTTATGGAATTTTAATGGTCAAAAGTTAGTGAAAATCATCCATAATCCAACTTTACCTCTTAGATCAGCAAACCTTTTATATAAATTCTAAATGTCATACACAATGTTTATACACTTTCCTTTTTACTTTTTTTTTCTTTTTTTATAAACAATATTTTTTATTATGACATTGTGGGGTACAGTTAAGGGTTAGGTATACAAATATGCTTTGTTCAGGCACCCTTGTTGATAAGAGGTGTCTCCCCATCCCCAGAAAGATGTTTACTACCATTAATCCCATCTCCCATCCCCTCCCTCCCATTCCCATAGTTTCCCACCACTGTCAGTCATTTTCTTATGGTAGTACGTTGGATGATCAAGATCCACTATATGAGTGAGAACATGTGATACTCAGATCTTTGTTTCTGTGAGAGGTCACTCAGTATTATAGACTCTAGTTCCATCCAGATTGCTGCGAAATTCATGATTTTGTTCTTTTTTATGGCTGCATAGTATTCCATCATATATATGTACCACATTTTTTAATTCAGTCCTCTTTTGATGGACAGCATGGTTGGTTCCAGATTCTTGCTATTGTGAACAATGCTGCGATAAACATTCGTGTACAGGTATTTTTTTATAGAGTGATTTGAGTTCTTTAGGATATATAACCAGTAGGAGGATTGTGGGGTCATATGGGAGGTCGATATTTAGAGCTTTTAGGCATCGCCACACTGCTTTCCACAGAGGTTGCACTAGTTTACACTCCCACTAACAGTGTAGAAGTGTTCCCTTTTCCCCACACCCTCTCCAGCAGCTGTTATTTTTTGAGTTATTGATAACGGCCATTCTGGTGGAGTTAGGTGGTATCTCAGTGTGGTTTTGATTTGCATCTCCTGGATGATTAGTGAGGTTGAACATTTCTTCATGTGTCTGTTGGCTGCTCATATGTCTTCCTTTGAGAAGTGTCTGTTCATATCTTTTGCCCACTTTATAATGAGGTTGTTTGTTTATTTCCTCTCAGCACGTTAGAGTTCCTTGTAGATCCAAGATGTTAAGCCTCTGTTGGACATAGAGTTGGCAACTACCTTTTCCTAGTCTGTAAGCTGTCTCCCTACTCTCTTGATGGTTTCTTTGGCTCTGCAGAAGCTTATCAGTTTATAGAGCTTCCACTTGTCTATCTTAACTCTTATGGCCTGTGGGTTTCGGGTTTTGTTCAGGAATTGAATGCCAGTTCCAACTTCCATGAGGGTATGTCCTTCATTTTCTAAGGTTCTTATGGTTTGAGAACCATAAGGTCTCTGATCCATTTGGGGTTAATTTTTGTTTATGGGGAGAGATAAGGGTCCTGTTTCAATCTTCTGCATGTGGTCAGTCAGTTTTCCCAGCACCATTTACTGAATAGGTTCTCCTCTCCCCAGTGGTAGGTGGTGGAGGCTTTGTCGAAGATGAGTTGGTTGAGAAATTGAGGTTTTGCTTCTGGAATCTCAACTGTATTCCATTGATCTATATGCCTGTTCCTATACCAATACCAAGCTGTTTTAATGATTATAGCTTTATAGTAAAGTTTGAAGTCTAGTAATGTGATACCACCTGCTTTGTATTTTTGCTGAAGATTGTTCTGGCTATTCTTGGTTGTTTGTGTTTCCATATGATTTCCTGTGTTGTTTTTTCTAGGTCCGAGAAGAATGTTGCTGGTAATTTGATGGGTATCACATTGAATCTTTAGATTGCCTTAGGTAAGATGGACATCTTCACAAGGTTGATTCTTCCAATCCATAAGCATGGCATATTTTTCCACTTGTTTGTGTCATCTTTGATTTCTTTGAGCAGTGTTTTGTAGTTTTCATTGTAAAGGTCTTTCACATCTCTAGTTAGGAAGATGCCAAGGCATTTCATTTTTTTTTGTGGCTATTGGGAATGGAATTGTGGTTCTTATTTGGGTTTCTGTTTGCTTATTATTGGTGTAAAGAAATGTGATTGTCTTTTACACATTTATTTTATATCCTGAGACTTTGCCAAAGGCCTTTATCAGTGTAAGGAGGTTTTTGACAGATTCTCTTGGGTTTTCAAGGTACACGATGATGTCATCTGCAAAGAGAGATAATTTGACTTCCTCTTTTCCTATTTGGATACCCCTGATTGCCTTCTCTTCTCTGATTGCTCTAGCCAGGACTTCCAATATTATATTGAACAGGAGAGGTGAGAGTGGGTATCCTTGTATTGTTCCAGTTTTCAGGGGAAATGGCTCCAATTTTTGTCCATTTAGGAGTATACTGGCTGTGGGTTTCTCGTAGACGGTTTTTACTCTTTTGAGGTATGTTCCCTGTATTTGTAGATATTCGAGGGTTTTTATCAAGAAAGGGTGCTGGATTTTATCAAAAGCTTTTTCTCCATCTAATGATATAATCATGTGGTTTTTGTTTTGACATCTGTTGATGTATTTAATTACATTTATGGTGTTATGAATGTTGAACCAGCCTTGCATCCTGGGGATGAAACTTACTTGGTCATGATGGATGATTTTTGAAATGTGTTGCTGAATCTGGTTTGTGAAGATCTTGTTGAGAATTTTAGCACCTATGTTCATCAAAGATATTGGCCTGTAGTTCTCTTTCTTTGTTGGGTCTTTACCTGGCTTGGGTATCAATGTGATGTTAGCTTTGTAAAATGATTTGGGGATAGTTCCGTCTTTCTCAATTGCCTGGAATACCTTCAGTAGGATTGGAATCAGCTCCTCCTTAAATGTCTTGTAGAATTCTACTGGAAAGCCATCTGGTCCAGGGCTTTTATTTATTTATTTTTTTGTAGGTAGTTTTCTTATTATGTAGTCAATTTCCTTGCCTGTCATTGGTCTATTTAGGGTCTCAATTTCTTCTTATTTCAACCTAGGGAGATTGTGTGATGACAGAAAGTCCTCCATTTCCTTAAGATTTTCAAGTTTGTTTCTATACAAGTGTACATAGTAGTCTCTAATGAACTTTTGTATTTCTTCAGAGTCATATGTGACTTCATCTTTTTTGTTTCTGATTGCACTTATTTCGGTTTTTTTTCTCTCTTTTTCTTGATCAGTCTAGCTAGGGGACCATCGATCTTGTTTATCCTTTTGAAGAACCAGCTTTTTGTTTCATTGATTTTTTTGTATTATGTTTTTGTCTTCTATGTCCTGGATTTGGGCTTTTATTTTGGTGATCTGGATTCTTCTGATGAAATTAGGGTTTTTGTGGTCTTGCTTTTCCAGCTTCCTTTGCTGGCTTGTTAGGCTGTTAATTTGTGATCCTTCCATTTTCTTCATGTGCGTTTGTAGGGATATAAATTCCCCTGTTACTACAGCTTTCATGACATCCCAGAGATTTTGGTAAGATGTTTCTTCATTTTCATTTGTTTCCAGGTATATTTTGATCTCTGTTTTGATTTCATCATTGACCCAGGAGTTGTTTAGCATCATGCTGTTTAGTGTCCATGTCTTTGTGGGTTTTGGGGGGACCTTGTTGGTGTCAATGTTTATTTTTATTCCACTGTGGTCCTAGAAGGAACATGGTAAAATTTCAGTCCTTTTAAATTTGCTTATGCTTGATTTATGGCCGAGTATGTGGTCGATCTTAGAATACGTTCCATGTGGTGATAAGTAGAATGTGTATTCTGTGGTCTTTGGATGGAGTGTTCTGAGGGTATTAATTAAGTCCATTAGTCAAGAGTCACATTGAGGTTCCAGATCTCATTGGTGATTTTTTGTCCTGATGATCTGTCTAGGGTTGTGAGTGAGATATTAAAGTTCCCAGTTATGATGGTGTTAGAGTAAATATCTTTCTTTAGTTTTCCTAGAAGCTGCTTTATGAAAGTTAGTGCACCTATGTTGGGTACATATATGTTTAGGATAGATATTTCTTGTTGATGGAGTGAACCTTTTATCATTATGCAGTGGCCCTCTGTATCTTTTTAAATTTTTGATAGCTTAAATGATATTTTGTCTGAAATTAGGATTGTGACTCCTCCTTTCTTTTGTATTCCATTAGTCTGAAAATTTATTTCCCATCCTCTTACTTTGAGTCTGTGTATGTTCTTTCTAGTGAGATGGGTCTCTTGAAGGCAGTATATTGTTGCCTGGTGATATTTTATCCATTTTGTCATTCTATGTCTTTTCAGTGGTGTGTTTAGTCCATTCACATTCAGGCTAATTATTGAAATATGAGAGTTTGTTCTTATCATAGAGTTCTTATAGAGTTGTTGTTCTTCCACTTGGTTTTTTGTCTTTCTTTTGGTTTTGGGGTTGGTTCATGTATATTTTATTCTTTTCCCTGTACTCTTGTGAAGAATGTTGTTCTTTTTTCCTTTTCTTCTGTGTTTAGTACCTTCTTAAGTGTTTCATGTAGAGGTGGTTTGGTGGCATCATAAGTTCTTAGGGATTGGATATCTGGGAAAGATTTTAATTCTCCCTCACTGATGAAGCTTAACTTGGCTAGGTAGGTTATTCTTGGTTGAAATTGTTTATGTTTTAGGAATTTGAAGATAGGGCTCCAAGGTCTCCTAACCTGCAGGGTTTCTGTAGATAAATCTGCTGCTATTATAATTGGTCTTCTCTTGCTGTGTTTAGGATTTTTTTCTTTTATGCCTACTTTGTTTAGGTGAATTATTATGTGTCTAAGAGTTGGTCTTCTCATTTGTTGTCTTGCAGTGGTTCTCTGAATCTCTTGTGTTTGAATTTTTGCATCACTGATTCGATAAGGGAAGTTTTCTTGAATGGTCTCATGGAAATTTTGTTCCAGTGTGGTGTGTCTTTCTTTCTGCCTCAGGAAGGCCAATTACTCTTAGGTTCAGAATCTTTTTTATCTTATTTTCTGTGTTTTTAAGAGTTTGGGTTAGTTCTATATTTTGGTCCTCAAGCTCTGAGATTCTTTCTTCTGCTTGGGTAATTCTGCTTTCCATGCTTATCAGTTTGTTATTTATTTCATTCACAGTATTCTTTATTACTGTTATCTCAGATATCAGCTCCTTCCTTGTTTCTTCTTGTCTCTCCTCAATTCTTTTTAATCTCTCCCTTAATGTCTTGATATCTAGGTTTGTATTTTGGGACCAGTCATTCTGGGGGCTCTTCATTGTTTGCATTCCAAACGTAGTTTTCTCACTGTCTGCCCTCCCAGGGTCTGGGAGAGAGCCATATTCTTCTTTTGGTTTTTCATTTTCTTCATTTCTTTCCCTCCCCTTCTTTAATTCTGTTTTTCAGGGAAGATGTGGTTGCTTTTGTTTCACTTGTGCAATCTCCTGTTTTTCCTTATGAGGGTCCTCTGGCTTTGTTCATTTTTGAGGTTGGAGTGTGGGCTGCAGGCTGTACTTCTTGCACTTTTGAGGTGTAATTGAGGCAGAAGCTGTAATTTAGAATCTATATGCTTATTCCAGCATCCACCAAAGGTGTATGAGCACCCTGGAACCTATTTCCCACTGCCTTGCAATCTGTCTGTGCAGTGGTATGTAGGTTTGGTCCCTGGATCAAAAGCAGGTACAAAAGAGGAAAATAATGGAGGAAGGGGGGGGTCAATAGGAAGTTAGAAAGAGAGGCGAGTGAGAGGGAAAACAGACATACATACCAACTAACAGGTGAAAAAGAGACACAAGACTGAAGAGAAGTGATAAAAACACGTGAGCAAAATTCCCTAAAGAATACTAGTAGCTACACAGAGACAGACCAATAAAATCACGAAACAGATAGTGTAAGTCAGAAAGCAAACAAAAGTGAGCAGAACAAATAGTCAAAATGATAAAATCAAAAGTCTAAATAAGAGATCAGACTAGCTCTGGAATCTTTCCTGAGTGTCTAAAGTCTCTTCAGCTCTGATCTCCAGCCTCTCCCCTTTGTTTTCAATTCAGTCAGCTAGATTTACTCACAGCTTGGGTTTGTTTTTTTTAGCCTGCTGCCTGGGAGGTCTGAGACGCTTAGTTGCCTTTGTCTAATTCAGGTAGGGGAGGAGCTTTGTCTCCTGTTTAGTGACGTTACCTTAGAAACCGAGGTGGAGGCTGCTGATAGGTGGGTGGGGCAATGTGAATGTCTGCCTGGAGAATGGCCAAGGTGGCAGCTTCACTTTCGTGGATCTTTTATCTCTGCTCATCTGGGTCCCTAGTCGATCCACTATGATGGACTGTGGTGGTGGGAGGCACCAGGAATCAGCTGAACAGCTGGGCGCTGGATCCAGAGTGCCACCTGCAGGCTGGGGTGTAGCAGGGTCAGGAGTTCCCTCCTCTGGAGCTGAGAGCCTCTGATCAGCACCTCCTTACAATGTACTATTCCCTTACACAATCATGGGATCGCACACTGCATGCCTCAGCCAGGGTGGGCCCAGAGCTCCAGAGCTCCAAAGCTCCAAAGGGCAGATGGTGGGTGGCAAGAGTGGCCCTGGGCCCCTCACAGGGTACTTCAGCCAGAAATGGGACCAGTATCTCTGAGGGGCGAGGCCCAGAGTCTCCCTGGGTGACCGGCGGCTTGGTGCTGGGTGCTGGGTGAGATGATGCAGCCAGGGAGGGAGCTGAGACCAGGACTCCCACATGGGCGGGAGTCACATACAGTGGAGCAGCAGCAGCCGGAGGCTGCAATATCTGGCCCTGCATGGGACCGAAGGTCTTTGGGCCTCGGACCAGTGCAGCTGGCAGTGGGCAGTGGGGTGGGGGAAGAAAAGTAAGAATCTTTTTGGGAACTCACGTTCAGAGAATCTCGCAAATCCACCTATGCCATCGCCATCTTACCAGAACTCCTACTTTTCTTTTTTCATTAGAAACTGAAGATGATCTTTAAAGCATTTTACTTTGAGATATTTATCCTATTTCAATACACATCTCTGGACAAATTCACATTTTTCACATTGATGCATTTTTACATTTTAAGCCTCTTTGGAAAGTTCAGCAAAATGTTTTTTTACTTAAAACTATTGCTTCAATTTCCCTGTGTAACTTATGGTAATCTGTTTTACAGTTTCATTGTCACATAATATCTACCTTTATATTCATATCATGTGTGTATATGCATTTTCAGAGAGCTAATGATAAAAAAAAGTTGAAAGACACCAATAAGCAGAAAGAATTATGAATTTAGGATCATCCTTAGTTATAATTTTGTAACTTTGAACAAGTTTTAGAGGTCTGTGTTCCATTTTTCTTGCCTTAAAATAATCACGCTAAAATTAGCTTTTCCTATCTCTTCCTATTTTATGGTGTTGTTATGAAATTTTTTTAAAAAAGATATTTGTTATCAATAGCTGTCTTAGTTTTGTTTTTTGGGTTTTTTTTTTTTTTTTGTATATTGTTATATCAGAATACCAAAGACTGGGTATGCTATAAAGAAAAGAGTTTAATTTAGCTCACAACTCTGGTGACTACAAAGTTCAACAACATGACACTGACATCTCCTCAGCTTCTAGTGAGGGCCATGAGCTGTGTCAAGTCATGGTGAAGAAGCAGAAAGGTGAGTGGGTATATGCAGAAAGAAAGGGAACCCAAGAGGCTGACACACTTTATAACAACCTGTTCTCTAATTCATTCTCTAGAGAACTAATCCAAGAACACCAATCTATATGAAGGATCTGCTCCTATGACCCAAGCACCTCCCACTAAGCTCCACCTCCCAGCACTGCTGCACTGACAAAGAAACTTCAACGTGAGTTTGGAGGAGATAAATCACATTCAAACCATGTTAATATCTGTAAACTTTAAAGTTCTGATAAAATACAAGCCATACTTTCATATATAACAACTGGAACTATTTAAGATAATAAATTAAAGATAAAATGATAAAATTCTAAGTTGAACAAACTGTTTTCAGTGCACAAATCAACTTAAATATTGAGTTAAGTGAAGCTACGGCCTAACTTGTTTTCTTAACAGAGCTTGGAGAATACAGTGTTTTTGTGACTTGTTTCTCTGAAGTTTCCTAAAAGCAACAAATATCAACTAGTTTGCTTTGAATTCTACCTTCACTCCTCTGTTTTTATTATCAGATAGCAGCTTCCTTCATAGCTGTGTCTTGTTCAAGAATACAGGGACTAATCTGACTCATATAAACCAAATATTTGGTCTTATGTGACTACCAGTATCAAAGCAACAGATCAATATTTTTAACTTAATAAGAGTAATGTTTTGAAGCATGTTCGTTCATTTGTTTGTTTTTAGTTTGTTAAGCCTCACACCTCTCTCCCATGCATGCATTATAAAAAGCCTCGCCTAGTAAATCCACACTTTTCTAAACATAATAATAATACCCCATAATAAGTCAGTGGTGTATTACCAGGGAAGTTAGCAGTTCAAAAATGCTTGTCCTCTGGTATCTACTACAAATCATCATGTCCTACTTATAAGTAATTGTATTCTTTGATCTATTTCAGGACTGTAGAAAGAGGGTGGAAAGATTATTTTTCTTTCTCTCTGTAATATATGAAAAGAATGTTACTGAAAATTTTAAAATAAGATTAGGACACATGCAGAATATATGTGTGTGAGTAGGGGGAGGGGTATTCTCAATTACAAACATTTAAAAATAAGCATATGAGAAAGAAAATTAGGAAAGCAGTAAAAAGTCTCTAACTCTCAAGATTGCATCTCAGAGCACTTTATTAGAATTTTGTTTAAGAATTAGAAATCCAAAATAGTCTTGTTTTGCTTCCAATATTAGCACGAGAATACCAGTAATACTGGTTAAATGCTGAGGTCATGCTTTGCTCTGTTGTTCTAGGGGCTTTGTAGTTAATCATCACCACATACACAGCCAGTAGTTTTAGAACCCCAGCCCTCCACATAAGCTACCCAAGGCTCAGTGATATAAAGTCACATTATTCATGTAACTTGTTTATTGAAGAATTTTAATTGAGAGGAATATAAGCAATTACGGCCTGAAAAAAAAGAATATTAATAGCCTGTTCCCTTAATGATATTCTGGGCACTTTCAATTGAATTGCTTTTGTGTCTTCTTTTCCAGTGCAGGTTGGACACAGGACCTTGACTGCTTATAGTGGTTGAAAGCAGCACAATCAACTAGCAGGCATCTCCTACCCCTGCCTCTAGCTCTCTTTAAAGGCCAGGGAGTTGACATAAGGAGGAAAAAAAGAACACTAAAAAGGTCTTTTTTTTTTTTAGATGACTGGTTGTAATCCACTCTCTTTTCTTGCTTTGTAAGTTTCTTTGGCTGGTGCTTAGTGGCAAGTATTCAAAGGCAACCATTCTGTGGGGCAAGTAATTAAGATATTTCTGATCCATAATCCCTTAACTTTTTAATTTTGTTGGTTCAGTTTGAATTAATTTTAAGGACTGTACTGGCTTGTTTGAGAAAATTTAGGTTTTTTTGTTTTGTTGTTATTTTTTGTTTTAATCAGATGAGACTCCAAAAAACTATGGAAAACAAGTTCTGAACTCTTCATTACTTTTGGACCAGTTTTTTCTGAAAACTTACCATGCACATGTGTTTGTGGTAAAAACTATTATAAAGACTCTCCAAAGAGCTCTTGTACACATATGCTTATAAATCAAGAGCTTTTGCCAAGGACTTTGTAAACTGCAGCTTGCTACACAAGTCACAATGACACCTAGCAGGATGCAGAAGAAAACTTGTCTGACACGTTGTTTCCACTAATAAGCTAGCATCAACTACTGTAATAAGTCCCTGTAACCAGTGTTCTCTTTGTTTCAAAACAAATTGTGTACGTCTTCCTTTTGCCTTTAAAATCAATCCCTTACCTCATCCTATTGAATATGCTTATGGTCTCTATAGTCTGTATATCCCTATCCCAGATTTTCAAATCTGCAGCACATTCTTAAATAAGTTCAATATCTTTAGAAAATCTCAGTTTGTTGTTTAGATTGACAGGCCTTGCTATTTTATTTCCTGCATTTGTCTCTGTGCCTATCATGGCCTTTATTCAGAAACACACTTCCATTAATCTTGTGTAGACACCATGAATTAATTGGCTGCAGTTCCTATCTTGGACTTATAACCTAGATAGTTCCATTGAATGTCTGTTAATGATCTCTTCTTAGCTGTACTCTTCAATCGTATATTCACTCCAAACCCCAAACCTAGCTCTACAACAAAAGCATACAACAGAGCTGCTAAAGTCACCTTGACAGACAGACTGGCAGCCATCTTGGGAAAGATACCAGCAAGTTGGCTCAAGCCAATTACCTGATCTCACATTCACTTACCTTTTAAAACAGAGAATCCAGGCTAATTCATTGCCTCTTACTCTCTATGGTCTGGTCACTTCTACTTGGATAAACATATGAACGGGTTAGTGAACCTGATCCAGTAGCAGACACCAAAATTGTTAATAGAAAACCAGTCTTCTCCTTTGTAATATGCTTTCAGTCTCTTCCAGTAATTCCCTTATATGCCTCAAATTTGGAGAATAACCTTTCACCATACTATATTTTCACTCTTGCTACATAGAAACCACTTAAAAACGTAGTGGCACAAAAGAAAAATTTTAAACAGTTATTTGTCTAAGTAGGGAAGACACTATAGTAGGTGGCTGGAATAATATGAAGACATCTTAACTCACATGGCTAGACTCTATGCTGGAGCTGTGAGCTAGATCACCTACATGTGGACTTTCCATGTGGCCCGAACTTCATCACAGCATACTGGCCTCAGAATTTTTATGTGGTAACTCAGGGATCCAAAAACAAGTAGCCAAGACAAGTAACCAGAAAGAACCAGGCTGAAGTTCTATAGTCTTTTTTATTTTTTAGCCATGGAAGTTCTGTGGTTTACTTCTGCTGCATTCTACTTGCTATAAGCAAGTCTCTAAGTTCAGGTGAGATTCAAGGAAATTGCCCTCTCACTGGGTGAAGTGTCAAAGAATCTGAAGATATGTTTTAAAACCATCACAGTCAACAATTCTAACAATATTTCCCATTCCAAATTTCCACTCCGAAGACTTTTTTATGTAGACTGAAAGAAGGACTGACTTTGGATAGTGTTTAGGGGTGGGAGGGTGGTCAATTTGGCAATCACTTAATATGCCCTAGGGGAAGTGTCTGGCCCCAGGTTTAAGCAGCTCTCTCTAAAATTCAGGATAATTATCTCTCTTTTTAAATATTTTTCTCTAAGGGTCTTATTGAGTTTTATTCAAATACCATATAATTAACTAAAGTGTACAATTCAATGGTTTTCATTACATTTACAGAATGTTACAGTCATCAACACAATCCAGTCATCACCACAGTCTGTCACCCCAAAAAGAAACCAGTACCCGATAGCAGTCACTCCTCATGAGTCCCAGTCTCAGCTCCTGGAAACCAGTCAACTAATCTACTCTGTCTCTAAAGATTTGCCTATTCTATCCATTTGATATCATTGAAATTATCAATATGTGATATTTTGTGACTATATTCTTTCACATAGTGTAATATTTTCAGGATCGGTGCCTAGTGTAGCATGTATCAATACTTCGTTACTTTTTATGATAGAATAACATCTCATTATATGGATATACAACACTTTGTTTATCCATTCATTTGTGGATATTTGAGTTGTCTCCAGCTTTTAGCTATTGTGGACAATTATGTTATGAACATTCATGTACACATTTTTGTGTGAGCATATGTTTTCATTTATCTTGGATATACCTTTAAAAGTGGAATTACTGGGTCATATAGTAGCACTATGTTTAACTTTTGAGAAATTGCCAGACTGTTTTCACATCAGCTATATAATTTTGCATTCTCACAATATGTATATGAGAGTACAAGTCTCCATATACTCAGCAATACTTGTTATTATTTGACTTTTTAAATTTTAGTTATGCTAGTGAGTGGCATTTTATTTTGATTTTGATTTGCCTCTCTCTGATGGCTAATCATTTTGAGCATCTTTTCATGTATTTATTGGTCATTCGCTTATCTTCTTTGGAGAAATGTCTATTTGAATACGTTGTTCATTTTTAAACTAGTTTCTTGGTTTGTTTTGTTTTTAATTTTTGAATTGTACGAGTTCATTATATATTCTGACCACTAGTTACCTGTCAAGTATGATTAGCAAATATTTGTTTCCCATTATGTGGTTGTCTTTTCACCTTCTTGATAGTATACTTTTAAATACAAGCATTTTAATTTTGATAACACCCAATTTATATATTTGGGAATTTTTTGTCATTTATGCTTTTGATATGATATATAAGAAGCCATTTTCTAATTCAAGATCAAAAATATTCATTCTTATATTTTTGTTTGAGTTTTATGGTTTTAGATTTTATTTTTAGGTCTATGATCCATTTTAATTTTTTACTTTTAATTTTTTTTAGTCAAGATCTCACTCTGTCACCGAAGCTAAGTGCAGTGGAACAATCACAGCTCACTGCAGCCTCCCAATTTCCAGGCTCAAGTGATCTTTCTGCCTCAGCCTCCTGAATAGCTAGGACTACAGGATCACACCACCATGCCCAAGCCCAGTTTTGTTGTTGTTGCTGTTGTTGTTGTTGTTGTTGTTGTTGTTGTAGTTTTTCGGTAGGGAGGCAGTCTCACTATGTTGCCTAGTCTGGTCTCAAACTTCTGAATTTCTGGGCTTAATCTATCCTCCTGCCTCAGCCTCCCCAGTAGCTGGGACTACAGTCACGTGCCATGTCTGGTTAATATTTTAATTTGTTGTGGAAACCAGGTATCACTATAGAGCCTAGGTTGATCTTGAGCTTCTGGGCTCAAGCAATCCTCCTGCCTCAGCCTCCCAAAAGTGCTGGGATTATAGGCTTGAGCCATCACGCCCGGTCCTGTGATCCATTTAAAATTTGAATGTAGATGTCTACTTGTCCCATGACTATAAGTTGGAAAAAAAATAATCCTTTCCTGCATTAGATTGTCATGGCACCTTTATCAAATATCAATTGAACAAAAAAACAATTCTTTCCTGTATTAGATTGTCATGGCACCTTTATCAAATATCAATTGACCATAATGTAAGTGTACATTACTGGACCCTAAATTCTATTCCAGTAATCTATATAAACTTATTTCTCTTTTGTTTTAGGCTAATCACCAATTCTAAGAAAAAAGAGAATGCAAACTCAACATTTCTAACCAAAACACTACACCATATCACTACCCTCATGAAGGAGAGGCATGCTAAGCCATGGCCTGAATGGAGATTTAAACTGCCAACTGTGATTAATTTCATCTGAATAATAAGAGTTATCTAGATTATAAAGTTTCTGGGCATGGGATGAAGCAGACTGTGCCTGTAGAAAGTCTGAATTAATTACATTGGCCCATATTTTTTTAAAAACTGATAAAGCTTTACATTAGTGGAAGGGTTGATAAGGAGTTGTTGTGTTAATTGACTGCCTAAATATATGAGTGGTTTAGCCTGAATCACTTCTCTTAGCAAGCAGCTTTCTTTTTGTAATTCCATGAGACTAACTTCTGGCCAAAGTTTTTCTAACTTTAATCTTAATTTTCATGATTAAGAGCATACAATATATCCCATTCTTAAAACCTAATTTCAGCCTCAGATTGAACTAAACCACCTCTTCCTAAATTATGCCATTTATTTATAAGAAAATTGAGTCTGGCAGCCTAACCCAAATGTGATGCTGTATGCAGAGAATTCCTATGTTAAAGCAATTCAGCAGACTTTCTTGCTGACCAATAAATCTCTTTTGTCAAAGGTAAACCATTTAATTTCATCATTTCAGAGTGGCATAAGCTGCAATCTGATAGAAGCTACACACTGAAACTCATTTTAAGAAGAGTGTAATCAATTAGTTGAACAAATGAGCATTAGATCTTGGTAAGAGAATACCTCAGGTCAATAAAAAAGTGGTACTTTACAACAATACTGGATAAAAGAAGAAAACCTAGAAATTAAAAACTAACAAAGAACAGAAGAAAATCTTTGGGTTTTATTTTTAATATTTAGCAATATGTACACCAAATATTCAGACAATGACATATATAAGCTATTCTTGCACTGCATATTTGTATTCATGCAGGTGTATTAGGGACATAAATGATACATACCAGTTATGGCTCACCGAATTTAAGAACAGTTCTTAAAGAAAACCAATTTTTTAAAAAAATTGTGATACTTTTAATATTTATTTACTACTTATTTGTTTGCTTTGAGTCACAGACTCTCTCTGTCACTCAGGCAGAAGTACAGTGGCATGCTCATGGCCACTGCAGCCTCGATCTGCTAGGCTCAGACAATCCTCCAGCTTCAACCTTTCAAGTAGCTGGAACTACAGGCACACACCACTACACCTGGCTAATTTTTTTCTGATTTAGTGTCAAGATGAGATCTCACCATATTGCCTAGACTGGTTTCAAACCCTTGGGCTCAGGCTATCTTCTTGCCTCTGCCTCCCAAACTGCTGGAATTTCAAGTGTGAGCCACCAGGCCTGGCTAGAAAATCAATATTTTAATAAAGGAGGTTCATTCTCAAAATGTGTGAAAATCACAGGATAACTGTTCATGTGTGGTTGTTTATACTGCTTATAGGTGTGAATTTTCCCAGAAGCAGCTGACATTAACTACTTGCAAAATTCCTAGTGACATGATGGACCAAACCACATGTAGATACTTATTTGTATAATTTAGTTAGTTATCTGTAACTTGAAATAGGGAAATTACAAAATCTTCATTCCAAATAAGAAGCTTTTTCATTCTGTTTACTATTACCTTGGAAAGTTATCTAAGAAAAATTTTATTAAGGCATAACACATAGGCAATACCTAATAATAGGCCAAATATCAAGTTTTACGTAATTAGAAGTTGCTTGGCAATTACACATACATGCTCCTTGACTTATGATGGGTTTATGTCCCGATAAACCTATTTTAAGTTGAAAATATTAAGTAAAAAATGTAGCTAACACAACTAACATACTAAACATCATAGCTTAGCCTAACCTACCTTAAATGTGCTCAGAACACTTACATTAGCTTACAGTTGGGCAAAATAATCTACTACAAAGCCTATTTTATAATTAAGTACTGAATATCTCAAGTAATTTATTAAATAATGTATTGAAAATGAAAAACAGAATGGTTGTATGGGTACTCAAAGTACAGCTTCCACTGAATGTGTATAACTTTTGCATCATCATAAAGTGAAAAAATCATAAGTTAAACCATCAAAAATCAGGGACTATCTGTACCCATTTGCAAGCTGTGTAAGTATAACCTAAGTCTCTTGAACTTTTCCAGGCTATGTATAGAAATATAGAGGCCATTAAAATGATAGATGGCATCCCACTTTTTCTTCCTCTTATTTTCCTATTCAAGTTACCCTAGCCATTCAGATTCTTACCCAGTTTTGCATCTCTAGTGATAGCTCATGCAGCTCATGTTCTGCTCTGGATTACTTTCTTGATGGTGACTATAACAGAAGACACTTGGAGATGGTGACTCGCCACTACCAAGACTGATATGGTGAAAAAGACATAAGTGATATCCTCACAGGCATCTAAACCTGCAAAATATCTTCAGAGGTTTTCATGAATCTGAGATTTGTTTTGTTTTTATTTATCAGAAAATTGACCCTCTTCTCCTACTGTGTTGTACTTCATCACATGAGTACCAGATAGAGGGACCATATAATTTATTGTCAAAGCTAGAGTAAGAGGAAGTTCTAAACAATTGGGATATGAGATCAATAGAATGCTGTGAAATTGTTCAGAGCAAAATGGGACATAATGATCATCCTGCTACTAGATCTCGTCTGTGTGTACTCCCATTTCTTATGGGGTCCCTTTTCAAAAAAAAAAGTACCTCTACATTGTGCCTACATGCCTACATTGTAGTATCATTAAGCTTATATAGACGTTTTTATATTCCAGGATACCAAAAACCCATAACTGAGATAGGTCACTATTGCCTTCTTCTACATACTTCACCTCAAATTCCTTCATGAAAACTGAATTATGTTTTTTGTTGCTGTTGTCCTCATTTAACTGAAACTCTTATTACACAAATTGTCTTCTGGTGATGCTCAGTCCACACCTTTTCAGACCTATCTGGGCACAACTAAATTTCCATTTAGAGTTAAGAGCAGCCCCTCTTATATTTAGGCAAATTTGAACTAAAATGAGCTCAGGCACTAAATCTCAGAATTATGCAGTTACAAATAAGTGCTCTCAAAGATGCATGAACACTATTTTTACCTATAGATCCAAAAAAGCGAGTCAGGGAACAGAAAGGAAAGAATAAAATGGGGGAAAGAGAGACTAAACATGAAAGGGACAAAATAAAAGCATTCTCAAAAATCATCAATACTGAACTCAGCACTTCAGAATTATTGAATAGAGGAGAAATTTTATAAAAGTGGTTTTAAAGAAAGATGTCAACTAGGAAACCTGGAGCCACTTATTAGTTTTTAGAGTGAAAACTTTTGAATCCAAAATAGGCAAGTAAACATTATTTTGTATTCCTTTCAGCACACTGATGATATTTTGTAGCATGATGGATTGAAGCTGCTTCAGATATTCTACAATTTCAGTGATTTTCACCCACTGAGACTCTATTCAGATAGAAGGATCAATCTAAATTCTGATGGTTAAGAATTGTGTGTGCCACTTTTCAATCATATTTCAAGAAATCAACTGAATATACCAAATAATTTTAAAGCACTTTTGTCCTATTGCATCCCTTTGGATCTGGGTTTCAATGAGACCAAATTTTAATTGTTCTTTAGCACAAAGTAGAAAGCAAATTATTAACAGAAACTTTAAAACAAAAATCATAGGGTTTTCACATTATATCTTGGATTTTGGTGTTTAAAATAACTATAAAATAGCAATTTCACATTTTCTTTTATCCATTAAGGATTATAAAATCTAAAGCATTCCACCTTACTTTTGTTTATTTTTTTCTATATTATCAGGAAAATCTGAATAAAATAAAGGTTCTTCTTAATCTTACCCATTAGTGATTATGGCTTGTACTGCATACTTTCAACATTATGGTTATAATCAAATCATTTAGTTAAGAACAGAAAGAGAAATAGGAATGTTTCAAAGTGAATGGGTTTTAGAAAGCCTTATGGGAAGGACTTATGGCAAGATGGCAACAGGGCAGCTTGGTCTGTGAGACCCTCCGTGAAAGAGGACATGCATAAAGACTCTGGCTCTCTCCCACGGGCTGCAGCTCCCATCTTTGGTGGCCTGCTCTTCACAGGGAGCTCAGCCGCCACTGCAGCTCCATCATCACAGTGGTCTGGGCCGCCACCACAGCCGCGGATGCTGCTGTGGCGGCCATCACCTCGCCCATGCGTGAGGTGACCCACAACCTTGGACTGTGAAGCCCCTTCAAGCAAGATCTACTGAAATCACTTGCTCAGGGGCTGCTGCTGCCACTGCCATCACCATGCCACGCCCCTCATCCAGAGCCAAGCTTGTGGAGCTCCTCCCATGAACTGGGAGGTGGCACCGCAGCTACCGTCACTTACTCCCTCCCGTCCTGGGCACCCTCCAACTGGCAGGCTTCAGCAGCTGCAGCTAAAGATCAACTGGAGCAGTAAGATAGTACCACCTGCTAGGGATGCAAGGTAACAACATCAAAAAGGGAATGACAGAAGCTCTTCCCCCTTGATAAATGGACAAGGCCAGGTCTGAGTAATAGACTGGGCAGGGAGCCCAGATCTGAACTGTCCTTCACAGCAGACCAGGGGCAACTGACCCTAACTGTGAACAAATCTACCAACCTGCAAAGACAGCTAGAAATCAGAGCTGAAAGGACATTGGACTTGAAGTCTCAGAGTGTGCTTGGATGGTTCTGTTAGTTTACTGACTTTATTCTATTCCTTTTGGTTTGTTCTTTTTTTTCTTTTTCTTTTATTTCTCTGTAAGCCCCATCTTTGTATAGAGGGATAGCACACCAATAAGGAGGTTGGTTAGCTTGTACGTTAGTATCATTGTATGTTTTAGTTTTTTTTTATGGTTGTTGGTTAGTTTTTAGTCATGGTTATTGTTTTTCATTTTATGGGTTTCAGTATTTGTGTCCTTTTTCACTTGTTAGCATACTCATCTGTTTTCCCTCTTACTCCTCTCTCTCTCCACCCTTCTCTTCCCCCCACTGCCTGCTCCATTCTCTTCCCTCTGTTAATCTCATATTGCTTTCAGGGAGTACACCTACAACCCCACTGCATGGACAGATTCCAAGGCAGTGGGAAGTGGGTTTCAGATTATCCATACACCTATCAGCGGATACTGGGATCTGCAGATAGATTTTGAATCACAGCTCCCCCCTTAATTAAATCCCAAAACTGTAAAAAGGACCACCACAACCTACAGTCCAACTCCAGAATTGAACAAAGCAAGAGGATATACATAAAGAAGAATAGGAGATTGAACAAACAGAAGTAAAAGCAACCCTCCCACCCCTGAATAACAGAATTAAAGAAGATGGGGAAGTGGAGGGAAGGGAAAAGTAGGGAGGAAAAATTTGCACAAATGAAGAAAAACCAAAAGAAGAATATAGGTCTCACACAGACCCCTGGGAAGTCAGACACTGAGAAAACAGACTTTGGAACACAAACAATGAAGAGCTCCCAGAATGACTGGTCACATGCAACAAAACCAGACATCAAGACATTAATAGAGAGAATTTTAAAAGTTGAGGAGAGACAAGAGGAAAAAAGGAAAGAGTTGATGACAGAAATAACAGCAGTAAAGAATACTGTGATGGAAATAAATAACAAAATAATAAGCATGGAAAGCAGAATTAGCCAAGCAGAAGAATCTCAGAATTTGAAGACCAAAATACAGAACTAATCCAAACTGTCAAAAACATAAAAAAGAAGTTTAAAAAGACAGAACAAAACCTTCAGGAGATGAATGATTACTTCAAGAGACCCAATCTAAGAGTAATTGGCCTTCATGAGGCAGAGAGTCAGAGGTCACACTGGAACAAACATTTCATGAAATCATTCTAGAAAACTTTTCTAATCTCATCAGTGATGCAAAAATCCAAACACAAGAGATTCAGCAAACCCCTGAAAAACAACAAATGAGAAGACCAACTCCCAGACACATAATAATTCGCCTAAACAAAGTAGGTATAAAAGAAAAATCCTAAAGACAGCAAGAGAAAAAGGTCAGAATACCTACCAGGGAAGACCAATTAGAATAGCAGCAGTTATTTCTGCAGAAACCCTCCAGGATAGGAAAGCTTGGAGCCCTGTTCTAAAAGATAAACAATTTCAACTGAGAATAACCTACGCAGCCAAGCTAAGCTTCATCAGTGATAGAGAATTGAAATCTTTCCCAGATATCCAATCCCTAAGAACCTATGCTGCCACCAGACCACCTCTGCAAGAAACACTTAAGAAAGTACTGAACACAGAAGAAAAGGAAAAAATAACTACAACATTCTTCACAACAGTACAGGCAAAAGACTAAAAGCATACATGAACCAACTTCAAAATCAAAAGAAAGACAACAAACAGGAACAACAATGACTCTGTCATAACCTTATGATAGGAATCAACACTCACATTTCAATAATTAGCCTAAATGTGAATGAACTAAATGCACCACTGAAAAGACATAGAATGGCAAAATGGATAAAATATCACCAGGCAACAATTTATTGCCTTCAAGAGACTCACCTCACTAGAAAGCACACTCATAGACCCAAAGTAAGAGGATGGGAAACAAATTTTCAGGCAAACGGAACACAAAAGAAAGGAGGAGTCGTGATCTTAATTAGAGACAAAATACCCTTTAAGCTATCAAAAATTAAAAAAGATACAGAAGGCGACTACATAATGATAAAAGGTTCAATCCATCAACAAGAAATATCCATCTTAAACATATATGGACCCAACATAGGAGCGCCAACTTTCATAAAGCAGCTTCTAGGTAAACTCAAAAAAGATATTGACTCTAACTTTATCATAGCTGGGGACTTCAATACCCCACTCCCACCCCTAGACAGATCATCAGGACAAAAAATCAGCAAGGAGATCCGGAGCCTGATTGTGACTCTTGACAAAATGGACTCAATTGATATGTACAGAACACTCCATCCAACTACCACAGAATATACATTCTACTCATCACCACATGGAACGTACTCTAAGATCGACCACATACTTGACCATAAATCAAGCATAAGCAAATTTAAAAATATTGAAATTTTGCCATGCACCTTCTTGGACCACAGTGGTATAAAATAAACATCAACACCAACAAGGTTCCCCCAAAACCCACAAAGACACGGACGCCAAACAGCACGATGCTAAACAACTCCTGGTTCAATGATGAAATCAAAATAGAGATTAAAAGATACCTAGAAACAAATGAAAATGAAGAAACATCTTACCAAAATCTCTGGGATGCCATGAAAGCTGTAGTAAGAGGGGAATTCATATCTTTACAAACACACATGAAGAAAATGGAAGGATCAAAAATTAACAGCCTAATAAGTCACATACCAAAGCTGGAAATGCAAGACACCAAAACCCTAACTTCAGAAGAAGAATCCAGATCACCAAAATAAAAACCCAAATCCAGGACACAGAAGGCAAAAAGATAATACAAAAAATCAATGAAACAAATAGCTGGTTCTTTGAAAGGATAAACAAGATCAATGTTCCCATAGCTAGACTGACCAAGAGAAAGAGAGGAAAGGCCCAAATAAACACAATCAGAAACACAAAAGATGAAGTCACATATGACCCTGAAGAAATACAAAAGATCATTAGAGATTGTTATGTACACTTGTATGGAAACAAACTTGAAAACCTTAAGAAAATAGAGAACTTTCTGACATACACAACCTCCCTAGGTTGAAACAAGAAGAAATTGAGACCCTAAATAGACCAATAACAATCAAGGAAATCGACTACGTAATAAGAAAACCACCTACAAAAAAAGCCTTGGACCAGATTGCTTTCCAGCAGAATTCTACAAGACATTTAAGGAGGAGCTGATACCAATCCTACTGAAAGTATTCCAGGCGATTGAGAAAGATGGAACTCTCCCCAAATCATTTTATGAAGCTAACATCACATTGACACCCAAGCCAGGTAAAGACCCAACAAAGAGAACTACAGGCCAATATCTTTGATGAACATAGATACTAAAATTCTCAACAAGATCCTAGCAAACCAGATTCAACAATACATCTCAAAAATTGTCCATCATGACCAAGTAGGCTTCATCCCTGGGACACAAGGCAGGTTCAACATTCGTAAAACCAGAAATGTAATTAAATGCATCAACAGATGTCAAAACAAAATCCACATGATCATATCATTAGACACAGAAAAAGCTTTCGATAAAATCCAGCACCCCTTCTTGATAAAAATCCTTGAACATCTAGGCACACGTGGAACATACTTCAAAATAGTAAAACCCATCTATGAGAAACCCACAGCCAGAATACTCCTAAACAGAAAGAAATGGGAACCATTTCCTTTGAAAACTGGAACAAGTCAAGGATGCCCACTCTCACCCCTCCTGTTCAATATAGTATTGGAAGTCCTGGCTAGAAAAATTAGAGAAGAGAAAGCAATCGGGGTATCCAAAGAGGAAAAGAGAAAGTCAAGTTATCTCTCTTTGCAGACGACATGATTGTGTACCTTGAAAACCCAAGAGAATCTGTCAAAAACCTCCTTGCACTGATAAAGGACTTTGGCAAAGTCTCAGGCTATAATATAAATGTGCAAAAGACAATCGCATTTCTCTACACCAATAATAAACAAACAGAAACCCAAATAAAAACAATTCCATTCACAATAGCCACAAAAAAAAGAAATTCCTTGGCATCTTCCTAATCAGAAACGTGAAAGACATTTCAATGAAAACTACAAAACACTGTTCAGTGAAATCAAAGATGATACAAACAAGTGGAAAAATATGCCATGCTCATGGACTGGAAGAATCAACATTGTGAAGATGTCCATCTTACCTAAGGCAATCTACAAATTTAATGCAATACCGATCAAATTGCCAGCAACATTCTTCTCAGGTCTAGAAAAAACAATATAGGAACTCATATGGAAACACAAACAACCAAGAATAGCCAAAACAATCCTCAGCAAAAAAAAAAAAAAAAAGCAGGAAGTATCAATTACATTACCATACTTCAAACTTTACTATAAACTACAATAATCAAACAGCTTGGTATTGGTACAGGAACAGGAATATAGACCAATAGTATAGAATTGAGATTCCAGAAGCAAAACCTCAATTTCTCAACCAACTCATCTTTGATTAAGCCTCCACCACCTATGACTGGGGAGAGGAGAACCTATTCAGCAAATGGTGCTGGGAAAACTGGCTGACCACATGCAGAAGATTCAAACAGGACCCCTATCTATCCCCATACACAAAAATTAACTCCAAATGGATCAGAGACCTAAGTGTGAAACCTCAAACATAAAAACCTTAGAAAATGCAGGACACATCATTATGGAAATTGGAACTGGCATCCAATTCCTGGACAAAAATTCGAAACGCACAGGCCATAAGAGATAAGATAGACAAGTGGGACCTCATTAAACTGACAAACTTCTGCAAAGCCAAAGAAACCATCAAGAGAGCAGGGAGACAACCTACAGACTGGGAAAAAGTATTTGCCAACTCCATGTCTGACAAAGGCCTAACATCTTGGATCTACAAGGAACTCAAATGAGCTGAAAAGAAAAAAACAAACAGCCCCATTATAAAATGGGCAAAAGATATGAACAGACACTTCTCAAAGGAAGACATCCGAGCAGCCAACAGACACATGAAGAAATGTTCAACCTCACTAACCATCAGGGAGATGCAAATCAAAACCACACTGAGATACCACCTAACTCCAGTCAGAATGGCCATTATCAATAACTCAAAAAATAACAGTTGCTGGAGAGAGTGTGGCAAAAAGGGAACTCTTCTATACTGTTGGTGGGAGTGTAAACTAGTGCAACCTCTGTGGAAAGCAGTGTGGTGATTCCTAAAAGCATTTTTGGCTTCTTTAAACACTACCTATGTGTTATAACAGCCCTATCTCAAAATCCCCTAATTGTTCATTAGGAATATGCCTTTTATTTTCTTCCAAGATTCTGTATATATCAGTTACCAACTGGACATACAACATAGATATCTTATAGTCAATTCAATACAAGATTTCTCAAACTAAAGTCATCTTCACTGCTCCAACACAATTTGCCAGTGATAGTCATTCTTCCTATACTTCTGAGAAATGGAATCAACTTCCCCCAAATTACCAATGCCAGAAATCTGTGTGTTTGCCTTGACTTCTTTTGAATCTCTCACAGGACAACAATAGCCAGGTTCAGTTTTTCTTACTAAATTCACGTAAAAGCCTTTGATATTTCTGATCTAAGTATCATAAAAATCTTGATCACTATACCGGTTTACAGTTTCCCCTCACAACATTCTATTTTTCACAGGGAAACTGGTCTCAACTTTTTAAATTGAAAATCTTACCACAATATTCATTTTCTTAAAACTTTAAAACTATATGTCTAAAATAAAGGCCAAATACCTTAACATGGCATACTTGTTCTCCACTACCTGAACCTGCTTACCTACTATTGTCTTTTTCCATCTCCTACATTGTATTTTATGCTCTGCGCTATACTCAATCTTTTCCAGTTCTTTGAAGGTGCTATATTGTTGCTTCTGTACCATTATAGCTGCTATTCCCTGTATCTGGAACCATTTTTACCTCAACTTAATTTGGATAGTTTCTAGTTTTCTTTCAGATACCATTTTTAATTTTACTTCTCCCAAGAAGTTTTCCTTTGCATGTTCTGACTGAATTTATCATCTGTTCTGTGTTCTGCATCAGTGCTATCTCTATTGTAGCAGTAATTGCATTATTTTGTAATGTGTTTTACACTCTTCTACTAGGCTATCAACCAAGAGCAGGTAGGAGCCCCATCTATCTTATTCACTATTATACCAAAAGAATGAATCACATACCCCTATTTATCATAGCAACACTGATGAAACATATTTTAATTAAATTAATTTGTTAATAAAATGACTTACAATTTTGAATTGTAAGTGACAGTTCTAGATTAGATTTAATTTCATGGCAAATATTTCGTGGCACTTAATGCATTCAGGACAGTTGCAAAGGCCCTGCTCTCAATGTTTTGGGTAGAATACAGTTCTCTCAAGCAGGGCTTTGTAATTCTAAGTATTCTCATAATGGTCACAATGACAGAATAAATAAACAGTGTTCTGGTAACTTACAGGAACCATTTATAGGCCCTTCTACCATGAAGCTTCCAGAATTAGGACACTTGTACTCAGAATCCTTTAAAAAATGCCAGATCAATATTTTCACTTAAGCAGAAGAGACATATGTGAGCTACAAGCATGGTTAAATCTAGAATCTCATCTGTAATATAAAGATAATAGAATAGAATAATACAAAGTATTGCTATGCATTTGAGGAAAACCTAGTGTATGAAAAAAAGATACCAAACTCAACAAACAGAAGAGAAATCTCAATGATAATGAGAGTTAAAACCAAAAAAAAGATTTAAAATAGGCATAATGCATATCTTTAGAGTAATTTAAGCAGATACACATCCAGAAGAAAACATTATAAAGATGAAATTATTAAATGTAATTATAATTTAAATAATTATTTCTGAAGTTAAAAAAGCAAAATTACAGTCTAATTTGTAGAAAGAATTACTTCAGAGAATAAAATTCATTAGCTGAGAATATATCAAATTTCAGGGGAAAACAATAAAGGAATGAGAAAATGTGAAGTGACAGAATAAAACTAGACATATCAAACCCATCCAAAGAAATTTTGTACAGTAAAGGGAACAAAGGGAAGGGAAAAATACTAAAAATATAGACAAAAGTTTTATTATCTGATGAAAGAATAATATATACTCAGATTGTAAAAGACCATTTAATGATGAGCAATAAAGAGAACAAAAGATTTAATTCTAGACCCACTTTTGGGGAAATTTCTGACACTTACTTCAAAATATTTATTACTGTTAATTCAGGAAGACATTCCAGGGCAAATTAGAACTCCTTTTATATCCTTTCCACGTGAGCCTTCAAATAGAGAGTTGGAATATTTTACCATATGGTATAATTACACTTGAATTTCAATTGATATAATAAAAAGTAAGCTACAACTTTATTTAATAAGAATTTTGAGGCACTGAGACCAAAGAATCTTGTAATCTCTATTTCTCCATTCTGATTCACTGCTCCACTTTTTCTTCTAGTGTCCTGGGAATTTATAGTGAAGAGTTTAGTATTTCAGCTTAAAGAGCTGTTTCCACACTTTATTTAAACAAGCCTTCTCTGTATTATAAAATGGAAGGTAACTTTCCCATTAAACTCCCATTATGAATAGTAAAGTTATTTTGTGAAGCATGTTAAATTCCCCTAATCTACATTCACCTCACTTTTGACATACAAGTAAATCATATATGCCTACCCACCCCACCCTTGAAACAGAGGTAGGTGGTAGGTCTTTTTTGTTTGGCTCCTACAAAGAGTCCTCATAGCTATGGCCATATTGGAAGAGCCTGCCATGTTTCAGAGTCTCTATTCTGCCATGAAGTGGCATGTGGCTAGACAATTTACTGTCTACGGCATGTATATAAGTTTACCTGCATACTGGGTGAGTTTCTTTGATAGCTCACCTCCCTTATTCATACCTAAAATGAAATTGATAGGCAACCTGGTTTCTTGCCAAAGTTTATGAAATAAGGGATAGATACTTGTGATGGTTAATTTTAGATGTCAACTTGCCTAGGTTAAGAAATACTTAGAGAACTGATAAAGAATTATTTTGGGGTGTGTCTTTGAGCATGTTTCCAGAGGAGATTGGCATGTGAATTTGAGTGGACTAAGTTGGGAAGATCTGCCTTCAATGTGGACAGGGACCATTTAATTGGCTGAAGGCCAAAACTGAGAAAAAGAGAAATTGGTCTCTTTCTTGCTTCTGGAGCTCAGACACTCTCTTCCTTCTGCCCTTGGTTATCAGAATTCCAGGCTTTCCAGACTTGGGACTCCAGAAATTAAGCGAGAAGCCCCCAGGATTCTCAGGCCTTTGTCCTCAGTCTGAAAATTACAGAAGCAGCCTCCCTGGTTTGAGGCTATCTGACTTGGACTGGACCACACTACCAGCATCCCAGGGTCTCTAGCTTTCAATTGGCCTTGTGTGAGGCTTCTCAGCCTCTATAATCATGTAAGATAATTTCCCTAATAAATCCCTTCTCATATCTATATCTATATCTATGTGTATGTCTATATCATCTATAGCTCTGCCTATACCAATAGATAGATAGATGATGATGATAGATGAAAGAAAGAAGGAAGGAAGGAAGGAAGGAAGGAAGGAAGGAAGGAAGGAAGGAAGGGAAGGAAGGAAGGAAGGAAGGAAAGAAAGAAAGAAAGAAAGAAAGAAAGAAAGAAAGAAAGAAAGAAAGAAAGAAAGAAAGAAAGAAAGAAAGAAAGAAAGAAAGAAAAAGAAAGAAAGAAAAGTCCTGTTGGTTCTGTCTCTCTGGAAAACTGTAACTAATACAACAGTGGTGAAAATTCTCATGAAATTATAGACATGCAGTAACAATTCTACTCATTGTCTAGAAAATTTTCTGTGTTTAGTGGCAATTCAGTAAAATAACTAGTGAAATTTGGTTAATATTCTTGATGTAATTGTGGATTATAAGGGACAAACTATCCTTCTACATACATTCTGGAGAGCTATGTGCTTCCCACAGAAAACAACTTTCATAATCTAACACTTGGTCATATTGATTTCTACCATTGAAACTATATAGTGAAAATATAGTTTCACTCTCCCAGAATGACACACAATGGTGGATATCTCACTGTCCCTTGTAAAATAAGCCTATGCATGGGGGTAAAGTCAACATTATGACAAGTATATTATCTGAGTTCTGGAGGTCACGAGATAATGAGTTGAAGTCTGTACACTCTAATTCCAGCTCCAAGCATTTGATCTGGATATTTTTGCTGTCATTCATTCAAACCACTGGGTCCACTACATTCTTCTTCATTACCAAGTGAGTAGAGGCATCGGATAGCATTCTCCAACACAGAGAGCAGCATGTTGGTGACAATATCAATATCTTCCATTACATTGGCAGTAAGTACTGACATGTTCAGCAGAACTCACAGCAATCAAATTAAATATACTGTAGTTATACAAAACTAGTTTTAAGATATTTAGATACATCCATGATGCTTTTTTAAATTTTTTTAATTTTTATTTTAAAATTATGGGGTACAATTCAGGGTTAGATATACAAATATTCATTGTGCATATACCCTTGTTGAAGAGGTGTGTCCCCCTTCCTCAGGCAGATATCAAATACTGTCAATCCCACCTCTCCGCTTCCCACCACCCCCCTCCGCGCAGTTTCCCGCTACTGTCAATCCTTTTCTTTTAGTATTATGGTAGTTGTTCAAGGTCCACTTATGAGTGAGAACATGTGATACTCAGATCTTTGCTTCTGTGAAAGATCACTCAGTATTACAGACTCTACTTCCATCCCAGATTGCTGCAAAGTTCAGTGTCCATGACTCTTTTAGCAAGGAGCTACTTGTTCTTTCCCTTTCCATCTTTGTTCATCTAGAAAAACCAGTCTGCTGTTTATTTCTCCATTCTTCAAACCTGACTGAAGTAGTTGCAATTTCCCTGGTGGCAAATGGTTTTATGGTTACCATGAATGTTACCACAGAAAGATCTCTCAAAAACGCATCTGCAATGCCTAAGGATTATATTTTACCATTTAGTGCCTTAAATGTGTCCTTTCCTTATATAAAAAACAGTAGTCATCCAATGCCTTGTTGAACTCTGGTGTGTCCATGTGGCTCTTTGAGCTATGGCTGCCATGTTTCCTAGATGTGTTCCTTCCCCTACCTTGGACAGGTAAATCTCCTCTCTCTCTCCAATTTACTTTCTAAATAAAGTAAATTTTCCAATCTAAAATACACACACACACACACACACACACACACACACACACACACACATACACACACACACAATATTCAATTGATTTATATATTTTGCAAGTAATAAAATGTATCTATATCTCTTTGATACTCAATCTGATAAAAACTGAATACAGAGCTTTCATATAGTTAGTGTAGTCACTTGTAGCTGCCACATGACATTCGTTCATTGCTGGAAACTTTCCCATTAGTGGACTGTTGTCATCTTCTACTTAAAAAGATATCCTCAGACTTGACAGTGACGGATAATTTTGGTTCAAGAATTCATATTCAATAATACAGAATTATACTCATAGAAAAATTTGACTGCTGACTTCTATTAGTTATCTTTAACTTGAAAAGGCACAGTCTATGTGGAGGACTGAGTGTGGTTAGGGTTGATGAGAGTGCTCCATGTTAAACACCTTTTTTGTGCTACATCAGATTCTTTTGATTTTACCTATTTCCGCAGCGCTTGGCCACTGATTTCAACTCTTACTCCAATATGCACACTAGCTTCTGCTGAAGCTATCAGTTTCGTATAATATATGCCGGCATAAACCAACATGATCTTATCTCACTCTTTTTCAGTGTGCTTCTGGTCTTCCGCCTGGAACTTCCCTCTGGCCACTGGTGTGAGATAAAATACAAAAGTAACCAGAAATGTGGGAGAGTTGAAGCTATAATTAGTGGGGTTGGAAGCTCGTGAATAAAATTCTTACTACTCTTCCCTCCAATCCGCTTTCCTGGGACTCAGTAGTTCATAAGACTTTTTATTAGATGGTACATTAAGATTGATTAATCAGTTACAACTGATGGCAAGCAGAAGTCAGAAATCCTCGTATTATCTTTTCCTCCTGACTCAGTCTTCATTTACCTCACTGTTTCTTCTTGGTATTGCATTTAAACTAGCTGCACATAACATTTATCTCAGCCTTATATTTTTGGAGAATCCAGACAGCATCATGAGATACCCTAAAGCGCAGACATATTCTGTTTCTTTTTGGTGGATTTTTGGAGTTGGATGAGTCATCAAATTAATACCAGTAAGGATGTCATTTCTGATGACAGGTGAGGTGGTGATAGTCCATGTCATGCAATGATGTTGCAATCAAAACATTTTTTATCAAACTTCTGGTAAATCGGGATAAAATGTAGGTTGATGGTGAGATTTGGTAATATATGGTTGCTGTAGAAATTGAACTGTATGAAGCCAAAGCTAATTCAGGATAGTTGTAGATCAAAAACAAAGACTCAGACATTTGTACATCAATACTCATAGCAGCCTTATTCACAATAGTCAAAAAGCAGAAAGACTCAGATGTCCATTGATGTATAAATAAATAAAAAAATTATGGTATACATATACAATTATTCAACCTTAAACGGGAATTAAATTTTGATGCATGTTACAATGTGGACAAACCTTGAAAACATTATACTAAGTAAAATAAGTTAATACAAAAAGACAACTTTCGTATGGTTTGACCTATAAAAATAGTCAAATAGTCAATAAATAAATAAATAAATCCAGAAAATAGAATAGTGGCTATCAGACCCTGGGGAGAGAAGGAAATGGAGAGTTATTATTTAATAGATACTTAATTTCGGTTTAGGATGATGAAACACATTTGAAGATGTATGTTAGTGATGATCCCCAATAATATGAATGTACTTAGTGCCATTGGAATGTACACTAAAAATTATTAAAATGACAAATTTTATATTATGCTTATTTTACTACAACAAAAATTAATCAATGTTTTATGGCTTATATTTTTTGTGTCTTATCTTAATAAATGCTTGCATAGCCCAGGGATTCAGACATTCTCCTATGGTTAATTCTAAGAGTTTTTACTATTATGTCAATGTATATAGTCTATTTTAACTTATTGTAAAGTTCAAGATAAGGGTCATAGTTTATTTTTTCCATGTGGTTATCCAGTTTTTTCAGCACCATTTATTGAAAGGATGACCCTTTTAAAGCACCATAGCATATTAGATGAAAATCTATTGAGCATATCCTATTCTATTATTTTATGTCTATTCTTATGCTGATGCTACACTATTTTAATTGCTATTGATTTACAGTTAGTGTTCACATCAGAGAGTGTAAGTCTTCCAGCTTTGTTTTTTAAAAATGATTTTGTCTATTTGAGTGTCTTGGCATTTCTGTACACATTATACAATCAGTTTGTCAATTTCTAGAATGATTCCGCCTGCTGTGACTTTTACTGAAATTGTATTGAATTTTTAGAAGAATTTGTGTAGAATCAACTTATTAACCAGATTGAATCTTCAAATCTATGAGTATAGTACCCTCTCCAGTTATTTCGTTTTGTTTTAATATTCTCTAAGTAATGTGTTATTTTT
The DNA here is from genome assembly GCA_027257055.1 of Cephalopachus bancanus. NCBI lineage: Eukaryota > Metazoa > Chordata > Mammalia > Primates > Tarsiidae > Cephalopachus > Cephalopachus bancanus. The sequence continues at coordinate 127,467 of JAPVLO010000948.1, forward strand.
TTAATTAATAAACTTTGCTTTTTAGAGCAGTTTTAGGCTCATAGTAAAAGTGAATGAGAAGTTTCTATAGACTCCTCCCCACAACCCCCATCTTCATTATCAACATCCTGCACCACAGTGATACATTTGTTAGAATTGATAAATCTATCTTGACACATCATTGCCACTCAAAGTTCATCATTTACATCAAGATTCACTCTAAGGAGTGTGCATTCTATAGATTTTAATAAGTACATAATGTACATCCATTATGCATAAATGCGTGGAGTATATATTATTTTGATAAATGTATAACCACCATTTTAGTATCACGTATAATAGTTTCCTTGTCCAAAAATTCCTCTGTGCTCTACCTAGTCATTCCTCCCTCCTCCCATTCCTTGGTAACCACTTATACTTTTACTCTCTTCATAGTTTTGCCCTTTCCAGAATGTCATAGAGTTGGAATGATATAGTATATAGACTTTTAAAATTGACTCTTTCACTTATTTCATTCCATGTTTTTTTGTTGTTGTTTTGCTATGGACTGAGAACTCATTTCTTTTTAATGTAGAAGTCGTACACATATTTTTAGTCTATACCTCAGAATTTCATGTTTGGGAATGCAATTTCAAATTTTCAGTTTTTTATTGTTGGTTTATAAAAATGTAGTCTATGTTTGCATATTGACCTTATATACTGCAACTTTGTTTACCTTATCAGTTCTAATAACTTTAGGAAGATTCCTAAGCATTTTCTAAGTGTACAATCATATTGTATACATTTAATACAGTTTTATTTCTTCATTTAAAATCTCTATGCCTTTATTGCTTTACTTTTTCACACTGACTAGATCCTTCAATAAACTGTTGACTAGAAGTTGTAAGAGTGAACATCTTGGCTTTATTATAGATTTTAGGGATAAAAGTATAGTATTTCACCAACAATATGATGTTAACTGTGAATTTTTAATAAATTTATCATGTTGAAGAAGTCATAAAACTTTCTAGTTTGCCAAATATTTTTCTTATGAGTACGTACTGAAATTTGTCAAATAATTTTTTCAGCACATATTGAAATGATATTATGGTTTACACCTGAGAAGTAATGCTCTGACATGTCACATGGGACCTAGGTGAGTAGAGTAGTAAATAAAGAGTGAAAAGGGGTGGGGAGAATAGGAACTAAAAACAAACATGGTAGTAGAAAGTACTGTAAGCCAATAAAGGGGTGGAAGAATTTCAAGGATAGGAGAATGACTTCAGATATACCAAAATTCAAGTTAGAAAACATGGAAGCAGAATTCAAATTGGGTGTCCTGTATGTACTAATGATTTTTTTTTAATTATAAATATAAAATGGAGGAAAAAGTAATAATTTGCAGGCACACTAGAGTCACAGCATCCTAGATTTTGAAAGTATTTTTTCTGATTTATCTAATTTATTGACCCATTATATTTTTCAAGGTTTTATGAACAACACTAGTGATGGAAATTAATTTTTATTTTTTTACATAGTAAATATTCATATTGATTGTAATTGTTGTTGTACTCTTTGGCATCAAAGCAGAATTCACTTCATAGCCTTCTATATTTAGTTACAGATATTTGTCATATACAATGCATTAGAGGCTCCATAATGCTATTTCATCTGTTAAAGAGACTATTGCTAAAATTGAGATAGAGAAGATAAAGCCTGGTACAGAGCTACTTTGAGAACAGTTATGAACAATTAAAGAGACAAAATAAGTAGAATTTTAGTGAATTGAGGCATGGTACTAGGAAAGAGTCAAATATAAAATTGAAATACCTAAAGTTGATGGTGTTGACACACTATCTAGAGGAAGGAAGACCAAAAAAACTTTTTGGCTAGAGGCGGCAATTGCCTTCTTCTTCTTTTTCTTATTATTATTATCATTATCATCATCACTGCTGCTACTATTATTGTTTTTAATGAATCTCTGAATCTCAGAGTGCCTGTAGAACAATCAGGTGAGATGTCCGGAACATGACTAGAAATGAGAGTTTTGCCCATCTTCATTTATTACCAAGTGATGAGTGTAATTCTTGGTCATGTTTATTTAATAGTACTGTTTTTACATATTCAAAATAAGAATCATAGGACCTACTTGATAGGTTGGTTGTAAGAATAAAGTGAATTGACATACATGAAAAACAGCACTTGGATTACAGTAAATGCTCAATAATCACTATAGTCATAAACACATTGTGTTACTATAATAACCAAAATAATAAGAAAATATATGCATTATAAATATAAGTACAGTATGGCACTTACATACCATGGGGATGGATATATATATATCCATAGGAAATATTTTGAAATGTTAATAAAATTTTAGATTACTGTCAAATTTCTTTCCAATATTTTGAATGGGCAAATTGACTCATTTATTATCTGGTAAGATAGACATCTTGTAATTTACAAAGCATTTTTGTTTATCTTTCTATGCATGTGGGGAGTTTGCATCTCCCTGCCAATGAATTTGTAACTGAACATGCTTCTTTAATTAAAAAAATGTGAGAACATGATGTGTCATCTCAAGAATGAATTGACATATTCTCTCTGTCCCTCTACCATTGTTTCAGCACTAAAATTAAGAGACCTTATAGCTCTCCTGTGTGGCAGGAACAAGAAATATCCTTGATATAAGGCACTCATATTTTTTAATTGCAGAATAGTCTATATAACATCATCTATCTTGATTATTACAGAAATTTGTACTTGAAAAAATGGTGCTGCCAAAACCTTAAAATAAGGACTAGGCAGTGGATGATAAGGAAACAGTTATCAGAAGGATGTTGATTCATGTTGTGCAGTGGCTAATAACCTAGCGAAATTGTTGACAGAAATAATCTGGAAGACAAATTATGCACCTAGTGAATTGGTGAATCAAGAAATTAAGATTTAAAAAATGCAAGTGTGTGGTGGTTGGTTGTTCTTTGCTACATTTGATAAAGTACTACAAGAAATAGATTGGTCTTAAAAATGATTGGCTGGTTTGCAAGCAAGGATAAAAGGAAAGAGTGAGAGTTCAGAAATTTGGAAACTTGTGGGATTAGAAGAGGCAACTATTTTTTTTAACACTAATTGGTAAAATATATATCTAAGAAAGACTTTGTGAGACAAAGGCCAATTAAAATCCAGCCTTATGGCAGAAATCAAATCAAGAGTATATCCTTTATAGCCACTATTAAAATCTCTGAACAGATTAAGAGCTTTCAGAAAGAAGACCCAATTAAGGTTTTTACACCTAGTAAATCCTTGAATTGGGCAAAATACCTCAAGAAGAAGAAAATAAAGTTATGGTTTTGCTACTGGAACTTGATAAACTCAAAAAAATAAGCAATTAAGTTGAAAGAGATATAAGAATGAGAAAAAGAAATAGAGAAAATCTAAAAGGTATGTGCAGAAATAAACTGTGTGTGTCACTTTTAGAGCTAGGAACCAACAACAATTAAATACATAATAAACTTACTGAGTTTCTTAAGAGAATGTTGCCACAAAAAGAACAGCTTTATGACAGCCTTTTAATACACAAAAGGCCCTTGTAGCTCCAACCTTCTAGAGGCAACAGACTGACAAAACTGCAAAGCCCCCAATGAGAGCTACTCTTCAGTGCTTATTTCTAATGTGTACAAGGAGGATAATGGGACAGCAAAAATCTTCAAAGCTTGTAGCCAGAGACCATGGAGAGCAATAAACTGGGCATACCTTCTCCATAGCATAATCAGGGTCTGGTGAAAGAACATTCTACTAGTTCACATTCCCATCAACTTTTATCCTTAAAAAGGGGGCCTTCCCAACATTTGCTCAGTCACAGTTTAGAATTTCTATGAATCATGGACACTCTACATTTCCCATTCTTCCCTTATACACATGATAACATTGATTATTGTCTTGATTGTTGTTTTCTGATTTCATGTATATAATTTATACATATCTATTGTTTATAGATATTAGTGTGAAAATACCGTTTTTCAATTGTTTTATTAGTTCATAAGCCATAAATCCCTGGATCAAGAATAACCGTGTCTGAACTGATGTATAGATTCTCACACATCACTCAAAAATTCTGAAATTTGAATCAAATGTTTGACAGGATTGGATTTGAAGAGGTGGCAGGGGAATTTGTATATTTTGCCTACAAGAAGAGAATTAAGCCAAATATTTGGTAACCATGAGGGAAGACTATGATGGTCATTAATGGTTTATGCCAATATTTATTGTTCTCTTTCCAGATATATGTCAGGATTGCACTTATCTGCCCTCTTGAAATTGAAGCCAGGTGACTTGCCCCAATTAATGAAATATGAGTGGAAATGATGAATGCCACTTTCAAGCAGAAGTTTTAAGACACATTAAAAGAGGTAAGAGATTCATGATTCTCTGTGTTTAACTTTGCCAAAGCAACCCTAAAGTTTGAGATAGTGGCTACTATGTAAGAATTGGTCCTGAGCTGAGATGCTGTAGTGCCTAGCTCCCAATTCACCATGCACACTGAAGCTCAACGAGATTTATATCTTTATTTTATAAGCCATCAAAGTTTGGAGATTGTTTTTACTACAGAATTATTTAGCCTACCTCATTAGTTAATTTATTTTAAACATTAATTGATATTCTTTAATCTCCTTTAAAAACAGTAGTGGCTTATTCATAACAAAATAGATCATTTTAATACAGGAAAGTTATATATACAAACACACAAATATTTTTGATTCAGAACTACCTTCAGATAATGTTTGTATTCCTCTTTGTAGAAATTACTAAAATATTTTATTTCTAGTATTTACTTTGATTAAAATGACACATTTACAGGATTCAGACTACTTTTTAATTTTCTGTGATTCTTCTAGTCTAGTAAAATAGCACATATAGAATTAAATGTTTCTTGTATTCACTATAGAAATTATCAGAAAATATTCAAGACCAAATACTTGTAAAAATTATTTTGTATGTTACTACATTCACAAGTAACATAATGACATGAAGCTGAACACTCATAGAAAGCATTAATTGGCGAATGCTTAGAATAATGTACAAAATAATGGAAAATTCTGATGGCAGTGGTTAATTAAGATTTGTTTAACAGTTTTTAAAATGAAAACAACAAGGGTGCCTGAACGATGCACATTTGTATACCTAACCCTTAACAGTACCCCACAATTTTATAATAAAAAATACGTTTTTAAAAAAGGAAAAGAAAAAAATAAATAAATAAAATAAAATGAAAACTTGTATAACTTATCTATACATGACCTATGACCCCAATGACAAGTTAGTACACATATAAAGCTATGGAGGAAAGTGGAGAACCATATATAAGTCCAAGGAGCACAGACTTCCCTTTGGCAAGTGCTGTGTTTCATGATACACCTGCACAATACATCAGAAGGTACTTATCAAAATGATAAAGAGACAGAACTGGCAAAATTCCTTTGTCTAAGAGCTGAGCAATGAGTATATATCAAACTCTAAGGGCAAATATTGTTGTCGTTTCAACATTTTAACAATAGTTTAAACAAATATTGGATTTATACAATTAACATATATGATTCTAGCTCATGGGATGTGGTAGGGTAGGGAGACCTGATATGGGCCAATATGGATCATGAAGTAATAGAAAGAGCATAGGTTTCCATTAAATATCAATAAGAAAAGTAAGTTCTAGCATTTTTTACTACAGTAGGATGACTATAATTAACAATATTATATTATAAGTATCAAATAGCTAGGAGGATGTTGAATGTTCCCAAGGCAGAGAAATAATAAATATTGAGATGATAGACATGCTAATTACCCTGATCTGATCACTACACTTTATATGTATTGAAACACCATTAGGTATCCCATAAATATGTACAAATATTATATGTCAATGAAATAAAAATTTAAAAAATCATACAGTATCTGGCTTAAGTCCACTTCAGGTACAAATGAGACATATGACCTTATCAAGTTACTTGATCTTTCTTAATCTTTTTTTTTTGTCATCTGTCAAATGGAGATAACACTGTCTACTTCACAATGTTATTGAGTGAGCATTATGAGATAGACTAAATGAATAAGCAGATACCTTAAAAAAGTTCATTGTTTGCCTTCTCTCTAAATCTTTATCCCCTTGTTGGGAACAGACTACTGAGTTGTATACTGTCCCCTAAAATTCATGTCCAGTCAGAACCTCATGGAAACAGAAACTTTGCAGATCTATTCAAGTAAAGATGAGGTCACGTTGGACAAGGGCAGAACCTAATATGATATTTGTTGTCATTATAATACGAGGAAAATTTAGACAGACACAGATGGAAGATGGCCATGTAAAGACGGAGGCAAGGATTGGAGTTATGCTGTCACAAACCAAGAATGGCCAGCAACCACCAGAAGCTAAGAGAGAGGCATGGAGCAGATTCTCCCTCAGAGCCCCCAGGAATAAACCAACTTTGCCAAAACCTTGATTTCAGACTTCTGGCATTTAGAACTGTGAAAAAATAAATGTTTGTTGTTTTAAACTGCCAAATTTGTGGTGATTTGTTTTGACATACCTAGGAAACTAATACAGAGAAAATGAAAACATGAAAAATAATCACATTTAATGCTGAATTATCAGTGATCTACCAAAATGGTGGCTGAGGCAATAGATCAGTTACCAATGTATCTGCTTTGAAAAAAGTAGAAATACAGAAATATTTTAAAAATAATAATTTTAAAAGACAACAAGGAAAATCATTCCAATTAGACTATTGTCTCTCATTTGAAATACAATGGTTAGTGATTTCTTTTCTTTTCTTATTTTTAATTTTTGAGTCAGGGTCTTACTCTGTCACCCAAGCTGGAATACATTGGCACAACCACAGTTCATCACAGCCTATACCTTCTGGGGAGGCAATCCCTCCACCTCAGCCTCCTGAGAACCTGGGACTACAGACAGGTACCTCCATGCCCAGCTACTTTTTTATTTTTTATATTTTGTAGAGACAAAGTCTCACTATGTTGCTCAGATTGATCTTGAACTCCCGGGCTCAGGCAATCCTTCTACCTTGGCCTCCCAAAATGTTGGAATAACAGGCGTGAGCTTCTGTGCCTAGCCAATGTCTAATTTATATAAAGAAAATATATTAAAAGAGCTCTTTGAGTATTTTCAGATGAGTATTTCTGCATAAAGTTTAGTCATTCAATTTTCTAATTTGTAACATAAGTAGAATGGAGAGCAACGGAGAAAAAAAAGATGGAGCATTACAGTTGACAGATTATTCAATTTTAATGAATTACTTTATTCATCCATTCTGTAGATATTACATGGCTACTATGTGCTAGACACTGAGGAAATAGTTCATATATAATCTCTGACTTTATGTAAGCCACAATATAAAAACAGAGATAGAAATTAAACAATTAAGCAAATAAATGGATAAATACTAACAGATGTGAACTAAAGAAAAATACAAATGTCCATAAGAAAATGTAAGAGGTGACCTTCACTTACTTAGGCAAGAATTATCTTCAAAGAGATATGGGACATGTTATCTAAATAAGAAATAGTTAACTAGGTAATGGGACAAATATACAAAGAATAATCTCTGTAGAAAAAACAACATGGCAAAGGTCCTGAGGTAGGAAGGAGTGTTATTCAAAGGCCAAAGTGATGAAAGTCTAGAATAATTTTGTTATAGAGGACTGCTTGGTCAATGGGGGGGGATCTTGAAGAGTGGTGATGGTGGAAAGTGGCATAGGATATTGTCAGACCCTGTAGTACAATTTAAGAAGTTTTAAGTTTATCCTTAGAGAAATTATAAGGCATTAAATGATTTTTTGAGGAAATAAAATGATCAGATTTACATTTTAAAAGATCATCCTGGAAAATTCCACAGGTTTTACATATTATATATTTTATTTGCAAATAGCCATTCAATCAACCATTTAATAAATATTAATTGGGCATCAATGTGATGGTACTGTTCTTTGGGATACATAGTCTCTTCTCATATTATGTACAACACTATGTATGCAAAATATCTGGGATGTGTCTTATATACATTTCAAGAACTATACAAAATAAATATTAATAGCCAAAGCATTTTTTAAGAATTATGCACTTAATAAAAGCCAGAGTAATATTTCTCAAAATTTAACATGCATGAACATCACCAAAGGGTTCAATGAAGCAGACTGCAGGACTCTTTACCCAAAATATGAATCTAAGGGCTGCAGTGAAATTTGAATTACTGATATGTTCTTGGTGATGAAGATGCTGCCAGACCTGGGATCATACTTTAGAATCACTGAGCTCAATTTACAACCTACCTACACTCCTCAAAGTCATATTAACAAAAATGGTTAAGATCTTCTGGTAAGTGCCCTTAAGCTATTATGTACATGAACATTGCTTGTGAGGGCTGTTCAAGCACAGATTTTGATTTAATTAGAGTAGAGCCCAAAGTCCTGAATTTCTCAAACGCTCCCAGGTGATGCTAATTATTCTGGTTCATGACACACCCTTTAAGTAGTAATGTCTAGAACAAATCAATAACCTTGAAATTACTTGGAAGTTTACAATAAATGAAAAACTCTCAGACTCCACTCCACTTCAAGTGATAATAAGCACTGTTTCAAAACACTAGTTCTCAAACTCAGCTGAACATTGCAATCACCCAGAGAGACATGAAACAAAACTGAAGCTTGTGACTCACCAAGAACATTATTGATTGGTTTGGTATTGAGTGCAGCTAGGCATTTGAGTTTTTTATGTTTTCCAGGTTCTATTAATATGTAGCAACATTTGAGAATTATTTTTTAAAAGGCTTGCTACTTGAGGCGTAGTTAGTTGAGCACCAGCATGGACATTGCCTGGGAGGTTACTAGAAATGCAAACTCATAGGTCCCACCCTAGACACACTGCATCTGAATTTTTGTTTGACCAAAATCTCCTGGTAAATATAAAAGCTTGAGAGAAATGTTCTAAAGCTGTGCTGTAGCTACTGGCTACACATCCATTTCCATTTAAATTAATTTTTTTTTTTTTTTTTTTTTTTGAGTTGGAGTCTCACTGTCGCCCAGACTGGAGTGCAGTGGCCGCTCCTGGCCACCGCAGCCTTGACCTGCTGGGCTCTGGTGATCCTTCCGCCTCAGCCTTCCAAGTAGCTGGAACTACAGGAGCGCGCTACCACGCCCGGCTAATTTTTTTCTTGATTTATTGTAGAGATGAGGTCTCGCCAAGTTGCCCAGGCGGGTCTCGAACCCGTGGGCTCAGGCAATTCACTCACCTCAGCCTCCCAAAGTGCGGAATTACAGGCTGAGCTGCTGAGCCCAGCCTAATTAAAATTTTTAAATTAAAAATTCATTTATTCAGTCTCACTAGCCACCTTTCAAGTGTCCAGTGGCCATGTATATGGCTAGAGGCTACCATATTCGACAATGTAGACATAGAATAATAGTGCAGAAAATTCCATTGGGCAGCGCTGCTGAAAAGTGTGGCATGCTTGTATTTAAAATCAATTTAAAATAGATAAAGCTAAAAATAGATTGTAAGTATTTGAAATAGGTACCCATGGAAACATATACTCCGATGTCTTTATAAAAAACACATTATAAGTAAAATGAAATTATTTCCTAAAATTTTGACCTTGCTTAGAGTTCACTGGTGTATCTCCTATTCATTGGTCCTACAGAATAATTATCTTTTTATAAAAGTATTCCATACAGGTTTATGGAGAGAGAAATCTTTTTTCTGCTTTATATTCTGAAAAGGCTATATGTTTCCAGCCTCCATTCATGCTAAAGTCGTCTCTGAACTATACTCAGGCAGCTCTGCTCTTACAAGGTGCATCAGGGAATAGGAATGTACTCCCTCTGCTTAAGCCAGGAGGATAACTAGGAAGCTTGCTGATTTAATTTTTGAAAACGGTCTTGATGTTTTGCCTCTATTTGCAAAAATGTCCTAAGGGGTTGAGTGACTCACCAAACCAACCATTGTTTTCATCCCAGGTATGCAACTGGGGGCACGATTTGTTAACAAGCAGCAACTGATCGCTGCCAGGGTCATAACCCGTTCATATTCCTGGAGTGAAGGATGTTTGGAAGTCCTCTTTCTCTTTTAATTTTGAAATCTGAAATGGGGACAATTTGTTTTAAGGCACCCTTGAGCATTACTATGTGGTGTTTAGAGTTTGACAGTAAATGATCTGTTGTTTAAAAATTTCTTTACTAAGGGGGCTTTCGTTCCAACCTAACACTTGGGCTTCTAATTTACAAGTAAATCTCCTTTGGTACTGAAGCACATTGCTACTAAGGAGTAAAATTAAATAATGGCATATGTGTTTGGAATTATATTTTAAAGAGAATTTATAAGAGAGTTTTCATATTTAAAGGATTATTAAGTTCCGATATGAGAATGTAAGCGGGAGAGGAAACTGAGAGAAGATACCTTTCTCACACAATGATCACCTATCATCCTTGCGATTTAGAATATTTATTATATCAAAGTGAGTAAGAAAGATGATTTGGGCTTAGTCAGTGTAAGTTTACTTAAGTTATTTCTCCAAATTACAAAAACATATTAGATACACATAGACCAAACCTTAATGGAAATGTAAACTTTTATGCAATATTATGCAAGAATGCACAAAAGGAGAATATTTACTGAAAAAATTTGCATATATATACATTTATGGAGGTTTTGCATTGTTCTCTATAAAGGCATGAATCCAACCTGGGAGTGAGTTCTGTATTTATACAATAGCTGTATAGTCTCATTACAGAATTTGATAAGTGTTCTCTGCTTTATGGTATATGTATAATAATTACATAACATAAAAACTTAAGCAACATATGTTGACAAAAGAAGTATAGATTATCCTGGATTATCCTTGTTTTCCATGTCTAGAAAAATGCTGATTTTCCCCAGGCAGGAAGCTTGGAATAATGAATGTCTCAAATCTGGAATGTAATTTTCCAGCTGAACTGATGCTCTACTGATACCAGATTTTATCTGAAACTCAGCTGATTCAAGCATCCCCGACCACTCAGTAATGTTTTCAACAGATGGGGAGAGGACTTCAAGGAAGTGATCAGATTGCTTAACTATTAGTTACAAATAACGTTCCAACCTGGCTGCCGGTTCAAGCCAAAATCTGCTTTAAGCTTCCAAACAGTATCTCCTCCATTTCTAAAACTTAACCATTTGCTCTCAGGCTGAAGGAAATGGAAGCTATGTTGTCTTGTTTGACTATTTTGTCAATGGGAACTCACTGTGCATGCCTTCAAAGTGGGTGAAGGCAAATTTCAGTCCTACCTAAAGATAAACATAAGCTAAACGTTGTCTTGCCCATAGTTCCTTGGTTTTAGTCACGGTGTTTGTAGTTTCTAATAGGGAAGTGGAGTGGAGTGGCAAAAAGCCAAATGCCAGGATCTCATCTCACAATTACCTACAGAAGTTCATGAATAATAAAAGTACACCATAAAGAGAAAGTCAGAGAAGTTATTGTTAAAAATAGTTTATTGAAGGGCAGTAAGTGTAGAAAAATAGAAGTGAGAGACACTATCAGATTAATAAAGAAGCTAGAAATTTTGGACGTTTAAATTATCATTACTCTATAAAAATTGACACAGAAAAATAATACATTGCATAATTATGCATTCAAACATATGTATTAGAATTACCCTATAACTGGGGTCTGGTATAAATTTTAACCATTAGCTTGATATTTAGATGAGTGTCTTGTGTCATACAATGGGGCAAAGTCTTCATGCATGAATAGGGGATTGCAACTCAAATGACTGTGGAGTCAGGCTAGTAATATAAAAATGTGAAATGGGCCAGATGGGGACTGTGTTGATCTAGGGAATGTGGATAAATATAGAGAAATTAGGAACTTGGCACATATGCAGAACTGTAGGTGGTTTATCATGAATGGAGCATAGAGGTGTGAGAAATATACGTAAGTAGAGATGTAAGTAGGAACACTTAAGTAGAGAGATAAGCAAAGACTCAAGTTGAAAGACTATAGATACCATTCTAAGGATTTTGCAATTCATCCTTAAAGGTGTAAGGGGAAAATAAAAAATTATTGTTTATGTTTTTAAAAGATCATGTTAATAGTATTATGTAGAAAATTTTTGTCCTTGGAAGAGGGAGGTTTACAGAGATTATTTGTTCAAAATAGGAATTTAGGTAATGTCACAACTGGAATTCACATTCTTACCCTCAGAATCACTTCTGGTTCATCTTAGAATGCAACTATCTTATGTTGTGTGATATTATGTAATTATCTTTTTGCATTGGCAAATGCAAAATCAAGTCAATGACCTTTCTTTATATGCAAAAAAGCCATCTGTACTTCACTGAAAATTCTGTAGACATGGGTTGTATATGTGTAAATTTATTTTAAAACTTAATAACTAATATAATGTATATGCTTATATACTTACTACATGAATATTCATGATGAAGATACAGAGCATGTAAAATCACTCAATTTCTCTCTACACAAAATCATTTCAAAAATTGACCTTCAGAATTCATTAGCATCATTACTAATTGGCTCAAGTATTGACTTATGTGACCTTTCAAATACTAAATTGACTTATGTGACAATTCAAATACTAAATCTAGCAGCAGAACAGACTCTATGGTAGTTCATTTTATGTTCAATTTTTGTTGTGGAAATATTAAAATATAGTAAAACAGGGAATGATATAACAAGCCACCATGTGCCCATCAGCCATCATCAACAATTATTAAAACAAAGTAAATTTTGTTTTACCTAAACCAGTCATCCTCAAACAGGGCCAATTTTGCCCCCCAGTAGACATTCTTCAATGTCTGGAGACATTTTTGGTTTTCACAACTAGTGTGTGTGAAGGGTGCTACTAGTATTTAGTTGGTAGAGGATGGAGATGTTGGTAAATATCTTATGATGTACAGTTACCCATAGCAAAGTATTATTTGGCCTCAAATTCCAGTGGTTGTGATGTTGAAACATCTTGATCTAGATCCTAACCCACTCTGTCCACTTCCCCGGATTATTGTTACGCAAACGCCAAACATCACATAACTTCACCCATGATGTTTTTGGGGGGGTATGGATCTAAAACGTTAAGAGATCTTGAAGAATTTTTAAAACATGGTGAGCAGATTATTTTTTATTTGCTGGTTTTCCGCTTTGCATGTTTCCCAGATTTATACCTAGCCAGCCCCTGTTCTATCTGTATCTCAAAGAACTGTCCTCTGCAAACCACATTCTCCAGACTCCCTTACCTACTGAATTTTCATTAGGTTTGGCAAATGGAAGCCACTGAGTGGGAAAATGCTTCAGGTGGCATCTCTAACAATTCCCCCAAGTGAATCCAACTCTTGCATGCAGGTCACATGTGCTGAGTTAAATAGCACCCTTTTGGCCCTTCCACACACACGCAAATCAGGTCTACCCAGAACCAGAGAATGTGATGTTATTTGGAAATAGAGTCTTTGCAGATGCAATCACATGTCACGCTAGATGGACTAGGCTGGGCCCTAAATGCAATTACTGGTGCCCTTATAAGAAACAGGAAAGTTGGACATAGAGGAGAAAGACACAAAAAATGAAGATGGTCTTTTAAAGATGGAGGTAGAAATTGGAAAAATACAGCAATAAGTCAAGGAATGCCAAGGATTGTCAGCAACCACTAGAAGTTAGAAGAAGCAGGGATAATTCTTCCCTTGAGTTTTAGTAAGGTGTCAGTAAGGTCCTGCTTGCACCTTAATTTCAGATCTCAGGAGCTGCAAACTGTAAGAGAATAGATTTCTGTTGTTTGAAGCCACTCGATTTATGATGATTTGTTACAGGAGCCCGCAAAACAAATACACCACCCCTCCACTGTCCTAGGTCCTAGTGGGCAGCCCCTGCTGTGATTTCAGCTTCTAGTGGGAAGACTTAACTCCTGAACTCTTGCACCCTTTCAGTCTTTCAGCACTACAAACTGTAGAGGCACCATATAATTGGTACCTTTGAGTTGGCTCACCATCTCCAGTTTAATTCTTCTGTCTTCTTAACTACTGTCTGCATCAAATACTTTGTAATGAACTACCCACTGTGAATTCTGTTTTCCTCGCTGATCCTTATACATGTGGAAAATATAGTAATAAATTTAGTATTTTTTAAGAGAAAAAATCAGTCACTGGATTGCACTTCTGTTTCTTTTAACTTCTTGGTTTCTATAGGTTAGTTTCTATGCAAAAGATTTTTTTATTCTATTCAATATTTTGCATATGTAATGAAAACTCATATAACTTAATTTGAATATTCATATTTAGTATTTTCTATTTGGTCATTATTTTGCAAATATTAGTTAATTAGTAAAAGAAACACTATTTTTTATAGGAATGTAAAACACAACTATAGATCAGCGCCTGCTTTTTGTGAAAAGAGCCAGATAATAAATATTTTAGGCATTGTGGGCCACATTATCTCTGCCATAACTAGTTAACTCTACTGTTGTAGCATGGATGCAGTCATAGATGGTATGTAAACAAGTGAGAATCGTTGTGTTCCAATAAAACTTCATTTTTTTAGGTGATAAAGCAGGATTTATTGAGGACAGAAAAGCTCCCACAGCAGGAGGGCACCCGAAGGGGTTGCCCCCCAATAAAACTTTATTTACAAGAAGAGGTACGGGGTTTGATTTGTCCCACAAGCCATAGTTTACTGCTCCTGCTGTAAACTATCTAGACTTTTGAATACATGTGTTCCATTGATATCTTGTATACACACTGCATTCATCTATGTTATTTTATATAAAAAGAAAAAATACAGGTTTTTTTTTTTCCTTTAAGAAAGTCAATTTTTCAAAGATCCGCTAGCCTTTACACTCTCAGTATTTCATTCTTTCCAAAGATTGATATCTTGGAAAAAAAGGTCATTAGGCCAAAACATTAGACCTCAGGGATAAACCTGCAGAAAATTGATTGAGTGAACAAGCCAACTTACTCTTTTGTAAAAGTTTCCCTACACTGTTATTCAGAGGGATGAATAATATCTTGACAACTAGCCAGGATTTATTATTTTCAGTATAAAATTTTTGTTTCACTCCTCAAAAACACCCCCAAAATCAAGTATTTAAAAAATGAAATAGCTTTGATCACACATAGATAACAAAGAACATATGATGTATTTATATTTAAACCAGACTTAGTCATTTTTAAGACACTCTAATTTTTATTGCTGTTGAGCTGAACACAGTCTCTGTCTCCTCATAAGTCATCAAATAAAATTTCTGAATAAATAAACATATTATACAAAGATGCTGAAAATATATATAATCATATGTCATGTAGAATCTAAAATTGGATATTTCATAAATATAGAAACTAAAACGTTGACTTATGTAGACAACAAAATTCAAATGAGGAATCTGTAAATCTTAATGTGGAAAGAGGTACTAATTTACATTGAAGTTAAACTTCTCTTTGAATTGAATAATGTCTCTCTATCATAAGCAGGCAGATCTAACATCCATGGGCACAAAAAAATATTGAGTTATATCCTGAGGTTAACCAAGTCTGATATCATGGTAGATGATGACAAAATTTAAGGTTGAGGTCTTCTTCCAGGTGCTAGAATGCCATACAATAGTCCACAGTATGGACTGTTTAAGGCTGCATGTAGGCAGCCTTAAACAGGCTGCTAGTTCCTGAGTATCTAAATTTGTGACAATTTGTGAATGAATCACCATGCCCTCCACAGAACTTGGCAACTGTATCAGCGCTTCTGCATCTGGCATTGTACACAATTTGCATATTGTGGAAGCGAAACACTTTGCAATCTCTGAAGCCCAGCTCATTATGGTATGATGAGCTCATAGCCATGTGCTTTCCATCTTTAGTTCTAATTTCAGGGTAGCCGTAGTTAAAACCTAAGGACACACATACATAGCTTATGGATAATGACTGTCTAAACTCTTTTTAGTTTAGTAAACTTAAGTTGTTAAATTAAGAACAACTTGACTTACGAGAGTGGAAAAAAGGACAGGCAAAAGTTTTCCCTCCTTGATATCAGTTTTTACAAAATAAAATTTTTTCTAAAATGCTTGAGTTACTTCAAATGAGAAAAGCTCTAGGAATGATTATTAAAATTTAAACTACCTCCATGATTTGCATTTATTTTCATAAAAATTTTTAAAAATCATAAATTCATGAGACCCATGTGCTAAAATGTGTTTTTAAAATCCAAACATAACTGTATTTTTTCTATTCTTTATGCAGTCTAATTTAATTATTATTTAAAAACAAGAGTAAATGAGCATATGGGAGTGGGTTTTTTGCAAATTTGTTGAACATGTATGTATAAAGTTAGAATTACAGGAAAATCTTAGATATTGCCATGGTCCCAGTATTCATTGCATAGATTACAATAAGACACACAAGTAAAAGAAGCACATAATCATTTGTTGCCCATTATTACCAGGTTCCAAGTGCATTGACAATATTTTATAAAAGGCCATCTTAGAACCAAAGATTTGGACTCCAATAATCACCTTCCCTACAGATTTACTATTTCTTTAATTTTTCTTCTTTTTATGAATGATAATTTTGAGAATTGGAACTTTGGATTTATTATGAATACATGTTTTTGATGTACTATTTCAAAATAACTTTGAGGAATCACTGCTAATTAAAAATGTTCAGAGTATTTTGCAGTACAGGGAAAGAAAAAAAGATATATATAAACCAAAACTGTGTCTTCTGCAGGCTAATACAATTGTGTCTAAATAAGATGTGATCAATTTATTTTGTGTCTTCTCATATTCACAAACGGGGTTCAGTGTTTTTAAAAATCAATGAAAACTTTGTTGATGAGTGTTGTCACATAGACAAATTACCATATGTTACCTATTCATGGAATTATTTTGGTGTAAAAAAGAAGAGAAGGCGTACATACACATATGTATACACAAAACGATAAGTACAGACATGCCTTAGAGATATTGCAGGTTCAGTTCCAGACCACTGCAATAAAGTGAATATCACAAGAAAGCAATATTTTATTGATAAAAATGGTAATAATCATTGAGACTTCAGCAAGTTGTAATCATTTTGCTGGTGGAGTTTCCTGCTGACGGCTGCTGACTAATCAAGGTGGTGGTTGTAGAAGGTTGGAGTGGCTGTGACGATCAATCAAACTGCTGTTTCAAGACAACAGTGGAATTTGTCACATCAATTGATTCTTTCTTTCACAAAAGATTTCTCTGTAGCATGTGAAGTAGTTTGATAGCTTCCAATATATAATAGTTGACCCTTAAGTATATGAATAAATGTTAATTATCACTTTTAACAAGATAAATGCAAGTTAAAACTACACTGAGTTCCACTTTGTAACTTATAAGAAGTTGCAAAGCATACAGGCCATGTTAAGAGCGTGTATACATTTCTGACGAAGATGCAAAACTGTGGAATCACTATGGAAGGTAATTTGATAATAAAGTTAAACATGCATTTGATCCAGAAGTCCTACTTCAAGAAACTTATTGTGAAGGTACACCTCCACTGATGTATAAGCAATGTATACACAAGATTATTCATTGTGGCATTTTTTAAAATTGCAACATATTAAGAGCAACTTAAATGTCTATATAGAGTAGACTAGTTGGATAAACTATGTCCCATTCAAACAAAAAATACTATGTAGTACTAGAACTATGTGATATAAATCCCTCCCTATTCATAAGATTAAAGAGGGGGGAACTAGGTGTAGAGCAGTGTATATAGTATTACCATTTTAGTTTAAGAAACAGGGAAATAATAACATGATGTGTGTGTTTTTGCAGAAAGAAATACAGAAGAGATAAATCAATGGAAACAATGGAAATGTTTTCACAGGTTTCAGGTTTTAGGATGGGAGTTTGATATCTGAGTGTACCTTTCTACGTTCTTTAGATTTTTAAATCATTTAATTAGTTCACATATTGAAACAGAAAACAAATGGAAAGTTTAATAGAAAAGAAAAAATTTAATGCGTGTCAAATTGATAACATAACCACTCAGAGAAAAAAATTATTTCCTATAATTTTTAGCATAATACTCTAACTCCGAAAACTGCAAGGAACTATTGTGTTAGCAGTAATATAGCAATTTGGAAGCAATTTTATATAATATTGTCATATAAAGCAAGTAAACATAAACCAAGATTTTCACTGTAGGAGAAAAGAGATATAAATACAAAATATAATATTATAAAGAAACCATGACACGTTAAACATGAAAGAAAACAGTCAAATGAACACATAACTGAAACATATATAAATAATTTCTAGTTTATCCATCAAAAGGACTTAGAGGAAATGACACTGCAGTAGCACCAACTACAGAGGCCTCTTTGGAAAAGTCTTCATTTTAAATCTGGGAAAGTGCAAGTACAAGGTAAGCCTGGGACGTGTGAGTGTGCCAGTAGTGAGTATGCCAGTAAGCAAGGAAGCACTAGAAAAGCTAATGGAATCATATCAATAGGACACAGGTTCCAACTTGAAGGGTTCAGACAGGTCAATTTGGGATCAATATGAGAATCCAAAAAAAATGACATTATTGTATAGTGAAATAAATTACAATGAACTAAATACACAAAAATCAAAAGTACAATGTGATACAAAACATACAAAAAAGAAAGAAGGGAAATTAAAAGCTCTTCTTTATATAAGAATGATGACTTTACAAATGTAGAAGAAAAGATAGAATTAGAAACATTGTGGAAGGTGAATTTCTAGTTCTTTCAGAAACTTCCACACTGTCTCCCAAAGAGGTTGCACTAGTTT
Source organism: Cephalopachus bancanus (assembly GCA_027257055.1). Taxonomy (NCBI): domain Eukaryota; kingdom Metazoa; phylum Chordata; class Mammalia; order Primates; family Tarsiidae; genus Cephalopachus; species Cephalopachus bancanus. The sequence continues at coordinate 146,244 of JAPVLO010000948.1, forward strand.
GCATTCCCACCAGCAGTGTAGAAGCATTCCTTTTTCTCCACATCCTTGCCAGCATCTGTTGTTGTTTGTTTTATTAATGATGGCCATTCTTTCTGGACTTAGGTGGTATCTCAATGTGGTTTTGATTTGCATTTCTCTGATGATGAGTGAGGCTAAGCACTTTTTCATGTGTCTGTTGGCTGCCTGTTTATCTTCTTTTGAGAAGTATCTATTCATGTCTTTTGCCCACTCCATATAACCCAGCAATTCCCCTATTGGGAATGTACCCAGAGAAACTCAAATCATTCTACAATAAAGATACCTGCACACGTATGTTTGCTGCAGCTCTATTCACAATAGCAAAAACGGAACCAACCATGCTGCCTATCGAAGCTGGACTGTATTAAAAAAAAAATGTGGTACATATACACAATGGAATATTGTGCAGGCATAAAGAAGGACAAACATATGGACTTTGCAGTAACTTGGATGGATTTAGAGTCTATCACAGAAACGAAGAACAGAGTACCATATGTTCTCACTCATGCGCAGACCTTGAACAATTATCATAATACTATAAGAAAGGGATTGGCGGTAGTGGGAAACTGCCAGGAGAGAGGGGGGTGAGATTGGCAATTGAGAAAAACTGCTAGGGGAGGGAGTGGCATACCTCATCAACAAAGGTAACTGCATCATTAATGTTTGTATACCTAACCCTGAATTGTACCCCACATCTTTGAAATAAAATATAAAAATAAAGTAAAAAAAAAAAAAGAGAGAGAAACATTGTGATTTTACATCCCCCAAGGCAAAGTTCATCAAAGAATGCTAAAACCACTGGATTAAAAGTTGCTGGGCAAGAGTATAATTACCTAAAACTAAAGTAAATCTTCCCTCTAGATAAGTGCTAATTACATATGGGGAGATAGGAAAACAGCACCTTATATAAGTGATCTAATTTCCCTTTACTGAGAGTGGAAAAGCCTGAGTCTACTTTCCTTATGATGTGATGAAATATGATATACATAACTTCACCTAGGAATTCTCCTTGACAAAATAATATTTAATTTGAATCTAAGAAAGTCTTTGGACCTCGCTTTCAGTTTACAGGAAATATAGTGAATGAGAAAACATGTTAAAGTGAGATTATAATTAACTAATCAAATAATCAAAAATGTAGGGTATTTTAAAAGAAATCTGTCTCTGATATTTCAAAATGTCCCTCACAAGGGAAAAAAATGCTGGGTAATTGTTCTGGATTAAATTAAGCTAAAAAGGCATAATAATCAATCACATTATTTTGATTGCATTCTGTTTGACTGCGATAACATTTTTATAAGTATCTTAGATGTTATCTTGGAATTAATATTACATTTCTTAGGTGTGATAATAATATGATTGTTATGTGGAAGAATTCCCTTATTTTTAGAGAGTATGTTTTTTGTGATGAAGTGTCATTATGTCTGGAACTTATCTACAAATGAGTTAGCCCAAAGTGTATGTTTATAGGTACAGGGGTGCCCAAAAAATGTATATATATTTTAAGAAATGTTAGCTATGTATGACATTTCAAATTGGAATCAAATTATGGTAGCAAAGTGTAGTATGACGTTCACCCAACTGTGCTACTGCCATTTTCTTTGATGGTCCTGTCTGTAGCATGATGACACTAGCATTCATTTGATTAATGCCGTCTTTTGCGCAAACGTCATACTTAAAATGTGTATACATTTTTGGCACCGTCTATATATATATATATATATATATCAATATATATACCGCTATATTTATATATAGTTTATATAGTTCTATATTAAAATTATATTTTATACTCTTTCCCCTCATTCTTTAGAGCAAATGTAGGTAAAATGTGAATAATTTTTGCATTTATGTAGATAATACAGAGATATAGAGGTGATTATTGTATTAGTCTTTAAACTTTTCAGTTGAAATTTTTAATGTGATAAACTGAAAGGAAGGGTACCATTTAAAATAACAAAAAAAATATAAAAAGCCTACAAATGCATGTAACAAAAGATGGACAATCCTGCCATGGAAAAAAATTTTAAGAAGCAGGACATTAAAGAAGACCTGAATAGTGACACATATTACACTTATAGGTAAAAAGATGTCACTTACCCATGTGCATATGCCAAAACCAGCACTTCTACTAATCCACTAATTCTTCTAAATGTTTAAAATAGTTTCAGCATGACTCCCAAAGAATTTTTCATTGAAATTAGTAGGCTGTCTCAAAAATTTATATAGAGCTAAAAGGCCCAAGAGTGACCAAAGCATTCCTCCCCTTACCCCCTGCAAAAACAAACAAACAAAAATGTAAGGATATGCTCTATCACAAATCAAAACTATTTACAGAGCTAACATCATAGTCATCATGTGGATTTGGTATCACGCAAGCAAGTAAAGAATCCATCAACAGACAAATGATTACACAAGATGTTGATTTATGCCAGATTGGGCATTGCATATCTTTGAGGAAATATTGATTGTAGAATATTTGGTGACCCATGTGGAAGAATGTAATCATGTTCAAAAATTCTTCCATCTGTATTAAAGATTTAATTTCAAAAAGCAAAACTGTAAGAATTTTCAAGGCAATATAAGAAAATACATTTAATATACCAGGTTAATGAAAAAAATGTTAAGACCTGAAAAGCATCGTTTATATATAAAAAAAAAAAAAAGATTGGTGAATGCAACTTAATACAATTAAGAAAGTTTGTTCAGTAAAAGACCAACACAAACTGGGTGGAGATCTTTGCAGGATGTTTGACTGACAGAAAATCACTGTAATGAATATAAATAATCAATAAGAAATTATCAACAAATGAAAAATTGAAAAGAAGCAGGCAAAATATAAAAGCATAACTTTCATAAAAGATGGAATACATGTGATCCACAAAAATTTCTTTAATAAAACTTCATTAGTTTCAGGGAAACAAAAATTTAAATCACAGAAGATGCAATATTACATCCTTTAAGAGTAAACTAAAGCCGGACTCGGTGGCTCAGCCTGTAATCCCGCGCCTTTGAGAGGCTGAGGTGAGTGGATTGCCTGCACCCGCGGGTTCGAGACCCGCCTGGGCAGCAAGACCTCATCTCTACAATAAATCAAAAAATCAGCCGGGCATGGTAGCGCATGCCTGTAATTCCGGCTACTCAGAAGGCTGAGGCGGAAGGATCGCCGGAGCCAGCAGGTTGAGGCTGCGGTGGCCGGGAGCGGCCACTGCACTCCAGTCTGGGCAACAGAGTGAGACTCCAACTCAAAAAAAAAAAAAAAGAGTAAACTAAAAATGCATTGGCCAGTCTGAAGAGCAATAGGTAGTTTCACTCACTGCTACTTAACAGTATAAATTGGTACAAACACTTCTAAAATATTTTAGCATGACATAAGAAAGATGAACATGTGCATATGCCAAAACCAGCACTTCTACTTCCATCAATATGCTCTAGGAGTTGACTTTTTTGTTTTCATAAAAGATCACATAGTAAATTTTTAACTTGTTGTGAGTCATAGAATCTCTATCACAACTACACAATTCTACCACTGCAGCGTGATAGCAGCCATAAAAAATACGTAAGCAAATGAGCATTGTGGTATTCCAATAAAAGTTTGTTTTATTAGACAAATATTAGACACTGAAATGTAACTTTGGTGGAATTCTTATGTATCACAAAATAGTCTTTTTCCCACTAATTTAAAACATTTAAAAATACTTCTTAGTTTATAAGCAACAGACAGGATTTGGCTCATGAACCCCAGTTTACCAACCTTGCTATTTTCTACTCAGAACAGTCCAAGGGCCAGCGTCAATGAAAGTAATACAAATGTAGACTATCAGGCTTCACTCAAGACTTCCTGAATCAGAATGCTCATTTTAATAAGCTACCCAGGTAAATTATATTTGCATTACAATTTATGAAGCATTACTCTAGATATAATCTTGCACAAATGCACTAGGAAATATGAACAAACTTGCTCAAGCAATATCTGTTATAACTTAAAACACTGTGTTCAGGTTTTGCCCATCTAAAGCACAATTAGGAACTGGGCTAAATTCTTTCCAGTAGTCTATTAAATATCTACTACATATTATTCTAGCTTTTTAGTACTCTATAAATGTGTATCTTATTTGCTACCAGTTGGCATTGTTACCCACATAAATTCCAGAAATTTATTAATCTGTGCTGCTTGTTGGTCAATCATATGGCCTCTATTAGCCATACTGTGTTCTGATTTAGTATTAACTCTGGATAGCATGCTCTTGGTCTTCCTAGCTTGTCAAACTTCACATAAATATGTTTTTAATTGTGACATAAAGGGGTAAAAACTATAATAATGCACCTCTATCTTCATACCTTAAATGATGAAAGTTATTTATGCATAAATCTTTTAAGTGCTATATGAGGAGTAAATACTCTTCTGATGTCTAAGTATAAATTTTAAATGTATGGGGCTGTTTATTTTCACATAAGTCAGTAGATGCTTCTCTAGAACAAAATATTTCATTTAATAAAGCTTCATAAATTACATTAAAAGGAAGCAGAGAACATGTATTTTTAACATAGAAGTGACTTCATTCTTTGTAGACATCAGAGAAATGTTAAAAAGTTGATTCCTAGTATTTTTTGTACTTTTTTGTAGCAAATGTTAAATAACACAAAGTTGCCATGTATAGAATATGGACTGTCATGTTGATAGATTATATAATGATAAACCATTTGTGTCTGTATACATTTCACCAATTTATATTAATAGGTTGAATTTTTTAGAACAATATATTTTATTTCTACTGTGAAGATTTTTTATACCTTATTTACTACAGAGTTGTATACTCTCTGACATCGATCATATCATTGAAATTTGACTTAGTATTTCCATCATACATATAATTATGTTTCTTTCATGCTTCCTTCCAAGGGCTGTCCATCACTTGAAGAAACTGTTGCTAACCAAGTCCTTGACTCTCTTTCCCTTAATAGTACAAGCCTCTATATCAATGCTTTATATTAATTACCAAAACTCTCCTGCAGTCAGAGCATGGCACCTATAATGAGAGATGTTATAATAAAATGTTTAGGCTATAAAATTTGAAGACAATTTTTCATTACAACATAAAGTATGTGCATGTGCACACATAGTTTTTTAATGTTTATTATTTTTCCAAAGTCCTTCCAACACTTAAAAGTGCTTATGCAACTATAAACAAGGACAAAATTATGGACTTCACAGCAACTTGGATGGATTTAGAGTCTATAATACTCAGTGATCTATCACAGAAACAAAGAACTGAATACCATATGCAGAATACCATAAGTGGATCCTGAACATTTATCATCACACTATAAGAAAGAAATTGGAAGTAGCAGGAAACTGCCATGGGAGAGGGGGCACACAACATCAGTAAGGGTAACTGATCTCTAACCAGGTGAAGTGGGGACCAAAGGGAGGCCCAAACTTTACCTATACAATGACCACTTGTATACCTAATTCTGAATTGTACTCCACATCTTTATAATAAAAAATAAAATTTAAAAAAAGTCCTGTAGTATGGTAGTGCCTCAAATGTTGACAGCTCTTGTTTTCTTATTTGTTTGTTTTAATTTACATTTCCAGAACTTGTTTTTTGTATTTTAAAGACTTTGCAATTAGATTATTTATAGTTGAACTGTATTTTGAATGCATTGTTCTCAGAGCTGTTTGTGCTAAGAGCTGAAATGTCATTATTTTAAAGCTAATGCCTGAAAGTATAGTGCAGAATTTTTCCAAAATGTGATACTATGATACATACATATAAAAAAATCCTTAATTTCAACATAATTAAACCACATGCTAAGAATTTTTTTAAATGGAAACATTAAAAAACCCTATGTTCATTAATAGATTAGTTCTGCATATTTGCAATATGGAATACTATATAATATTACTTGGATGAATATGAAGTATACAATATTGAGAAAAAGAAGCAAACCATAGAATAATATATGCTATATATATAAAGTTCACAAAGTGGTACACTATTTAAGAATATCTAGACCATCATGCTAAGTGATATATCACAGAAACAAATAACTGAATACCACATGTTCTCACTCATAAGTGGGACCTGAACAATAGTCACATTAGCTCAAGGAAGAGATAGGCAATCATTGGATACTGCTAAGGGAGGGAGGAAGGGAAGAGGGTGACAGGGCATGTGACAACAGAAAGGGTACCTGATCTACTATCAGGGGGAGTGAAGGCCAGTTAGAATCCCAAACTTCACCTGCATACAGCATACATATATTGCTAATTCTCCCTTGTACCCCACGTCTCCATAGCAAAATGTTAAAAAAAAGAATATCTAGGCATGTGGAAAAACGAAAAGAAAAGCAGAAAAATGATAATGCAAAAGTTAGGGTACATTTCTGCTTCTAGCCGTGATATAGTAATAGGAACCAAGTTAATATTTTCAACATAACATGTCATAAAATGAACAAAATATATGAACCACTAGTCTTCAGAAATTGGACAACTCACAACACAAGACAGTGATGTCTGAGAGACAGGAAAGAAATGAAATGAACCCTGTGATTGCTCCAGTTTACTACCTAGACTAAATATCCTGCTTCAGGTCAGCAAGGGACAACAGATGTGGAGTCCTACAACTACCCTAACTTGAGGAGAAAGATCTAAGTATCAGAGAGAGTAGGATGGCTAGAATTTGCAGGTGAGAGTACCAGAAAAGAGAAAGCTGCACAGAAAGAAAAGAACTGCACAGAGAAAGAGCTCCAGAGGATATCAGAGGGTTTCACTGGAGTCCTCAGCTGTGTACAGAAACTCCCCAACACTGAGGAAAGATCCACTGGGGAAAAAAGCAGACAGAAAGATCACCAAAGTTTTCACAATGGCAGGGTAAATTTGCATTTCTCAACAAAAAAGAGAAAATAATCTTGTAATGCATGATACATTAGGTAGAATACTAAGAATGATATTTTCTTAGTAGTAGGAAACAAGTAACTGCTTGAATCCCCTTAACAAAGCCTAAAAGCAAAATCTGAAAAACTGTTTCCAGGTAACTAAATTGCATCACAGAGCAATGCCCAGTAATCTTTAAAAGAATATGCAATATTCTGAAACCCAACAAGTTAATAATCAAAAGGTTAATATACAATTAAGAAACCTACAAGGTACGCAAAGATGCAGGGAAGTACAACACATAATGTGGAGAAAAATCAAACAATAGAAACAAACCAAGAAATGGCACAGATGATAAAATTAGTAGCCAAGGATATGATAACAGTTGCTGTAACTATATCTAAAATGCTCAAGCAGATATAGAAAACCATGACCACAATAAAAGAAAATGAATGGAAAACAAAACAGATAAACTTCTAGAGGTGAAAAATACAACTGAGATTCCTTTTTTTCTGACATAGGTTCAGCTGAGTTCTCTTTTCGTGGCAGAAAATAGAAAGAGTGCCTCCCTTTTATAAAAATCAACAAAAAATTCCGAGAAATATGTATATCATTGTCTGACTTGAGTCAAGTGGCTATTTCTGTACTAATTCCTGGAGGAAGTGCTGCGATTATATGATGTGCCAGGCCTGCACCTTGTTGCCACCTATGGGTGTTGTGGGGACAGATGTCACATCTTTCCAAACCACAAGTTGTCTGTAAGGATGTTTCTCCATACAAAAATTAGATGGTGATGAACGAAAAAAAAAAAGAGCAAGGGGAGGAAGAGGGATAGAGAGAGGGAGAGGAGGGAGAAGAAGAGTGAAAGAGTAAGAGAGAGAGAGAGAGAGAGGAGAGAGAGAGAGAGAGAACAGAGACAAGGAGAAGAAGAAGGAAGGAAGAAAGGAAAGAAGGAAGGAAGGAAGGTAGGAAGGGACAGAGGGAGGATGGGAGTGAGTGAGTGAGTTAGCCATGAAATCAACAAGAGATTACTGTTAACAGCAAGATTTGTAATATTAAAAGCTTAAATTCCAATTTAAAAGTTATTCATTTTACTGAAAGTAAATAAATCACCGTAGTATCCTGATTTTTTCTGTAAATTGATAGCCCTGCATTAAGTACTCAGTTGTATAAATATGATACAACTGATTTATCCATTCTGTTGTCAATAGTCTTTGAACCCAAAGAGGTCTCTACAGAATAAAGGTAGTTGATGATCATAGGTTGGCTAAAATAAACAATTACTTTATTTTGAGGTCCTTCAAAGTATTAGTAGAAAATGCCCTCTCCCACTTCCTCATTGCCTTTTTGTGAAAACTTAAACTGTACATACTTCATGAAATCTCTGTCCTAAATTTATGGTACCAATAGGGTTATTGAACATATTGTACTGCATATACTTATATATAGGTTGTATTAACAGTGCCATTTCCTTCCTTATTTTAAAATATATTTTATCATTTGTCCTTTTAAAATTAAATTAATTTGTTTTCAGTTAATTATTCTTATTAGTGGAATTTTTGTAATTGAATTTGACAATTGGAAAATGTGAATGCCGTTTCATTAAGCTAAAGCCAAAGAAATAAGAAAGGTTGTAAATTGTGTGTTACAACTTTGTAATTCCAAGAAAATCAATAGAGAAGCAAGAGAATCATAAGCAAAAAGAACTTAAACTGTAATTGTCTCAAGTCATTTTTTTTTCAGCCTCTACCTTGTTATTTCTACATTTTGGAAAAGCAATTTGATATTAGAAAAGATTTCTTTCTATCTGACCCTGTATCACCTTGTCTTTAACATCACCTTCATATGCTGGCAGAGAAAAGATCAGCAGTAAAAACAACAGATGTGGGGACATATTTACTTGGTAATGGTCCCTCAGTAATTCTGTGGCTTTGACTGTGACTATCAGACAAGAGCTTCTAGATACTTTTGGATTTTTTTAAATCTAGTTTATTCACTGTCAACTGTATGTTTTTATTTACAACTATGAAGAAATAGTAGCTTCTGTTGTATTTTTTAAACTACAAGCTGGATATCACCTAAGTAGCACATCACACACAGGACTGTCATCATTCCAATAATGGGGTGTCACTCTAACCTTTGAGTTTGAAAGGGCAAAAACAGTTTATATTGTATTTACTTTTTTTAGCTACTCTTCTTTTATCCTTCATATTTGGCTTGCTTGAGAAAGAGACAGTATTTCTTTGATTTTTCGCTTGAAAAATCAAGGGATAAAATAACCAGGTATTGAAAGAAATATCCATAACAATTCAAATTTATATTTGCACCACAGAGTCTGCTTCTATTATTTTTAAAAGAAAAAATTCTGTATTTTTTCTGAAATACGTTTAAAAAATAAATTAAAATAAAACACAACCAGAACAAGAGGTTTATTTGTTTTATGCTCCAAGAACTTACCAATATTTACTGCCATCTTTTTCACAAATTAACTGATCATTACTTAATTGCCAAAGAACACAGAAAAACTGATAAAAGGATACTAAATAATAAGCAGGTGAAAATCAGTATCTGAAAGAAAAAAAAGGTTTTTTGCTATGTCCTTTTAAAAATACCTCAAGTGCAGTCAAATTCAGTTACAAAAATCTCTATTAATAAAAATGACCAAGTAGAAAAATAAAAGTATTTTTATTTTAAAAGAACAAAGAATAAAATATTTTCCAAAATAATAAAGTGGCACAGTTAATACAGCTTATATATAGAAATGTGCAATACAATATGTGGAACAATTCCTTTGTTAACAATGAATTTGGAACAGGGAGTTCATGTATAAAGTTTTCATGACAGTTAAATGTCTCTTTTATTTTATAGTGATTTTAATAACTATTTTTAATTTATTTAAGAGAAAGACTTTAAATGTTTTAACAGTTTATGCACCAAAATAAAAAGCAATATGGGGTATTGTGAGAAAAGATCATTGTATTTAAGTTTTGAGTTAAAAATTAAACTCCAAAATCAGTCAATAATTGCTTTGTTTGGATTTTGTGGATTTATTTAAATTTAGTAATTATTTCCTTCACAACATTTTTCTTATTTTACCCCTTTCTAAGATCACTTCACTGTATAGTTTCTAAAGAAATGACAATGTTTGACAGTTTTCTTTCAGGCAAAGGCATGACTTTTTAAATATTTTCTTTTAGTTTTAGCTATTATTAAAAAGTCAGAAAGGTCTGGCATGGTGGCTCACACCTGCTATCCCAGAACTTTAGAAAGCAGGAGGATTGGTTGAGCCCAAGAGTTCAACACCAGCCTGGGCAATGCAGCAAGATCTTGTCTGTACAAAAATAAAAAAAATAAAATTAGCCATGCATGATGGCACATGCCTGTAGCCCCAGATACTCAGGAGGCTGAGGCGGCAGGCTCTCTTGAGCCCAGGTGGGAGCCATGATCCTGCCACTGCACTCCAGCCTGGGAAGCAGTGTAAGACTCCCCCCTCTGTCTCTCTCAGTCTCTCTCTCTCTCTCTCTCAGTCTCTCTCAGTCTCTCTCTCTCTCTCAGTCTCTCTCTCTCAGTCTCTCTCTCTCTCTCTCTCAGTCTCTCTCAGTCTCTCTCTCTCTCTCTCTCAGTCTCTCTCAGTCTCTCTCTCTCTCAGTCTCTCTCTCAGTCTCTCTCTCTCTCTCTCAGTCTCTCTCAGTCTCTCTCTCTCTCAGTCTCTCTCAGTCTCTCTCTCTCTCAGTTTCTCTCTCTCTCGCACATACATACATACACACACACACACACACACACACACACACACACATCAAAAAACAACAGATGTTGGTGACGTTGTGGAAGAAAGTAAATGCTTATATATTGTTGGTGGGAATGTAAGCTAGTTCAACATCTGTGGAAAGCAGCTGGAAATTTCTCAAAGAACTAAAAAATGGAGTTACCATTCAACCCAGCAATCTCACTTCTGGAAGTATACCCAAAGGTGCATAAATTGTTCTACCAAAAGGACACTTCTACTCATATGTTTATTGGAGCACTATTCACAATAGCAAAAACATGGAACCAATCCAGAGGCCCATTGACAGTGGACTGGTAAAGAAAAGTGTTATATATAAGCTGTAGAATACTACACAGCCATAAAAAAGAACTAAACCATGGCATTTTCTGGAGACCATCATTCTAAGTAAACTATTACAAAAGAAAAACTAAATACCACATGTTCTCACCCATAAATCGGTACTAAACGCTGGGCACACATGGGCACAAAGATGGAAACAACAGACACTAGGTACTGCTAAGTAAAGAGGGAGGGAAGGGGAATAAGGGAAACAAAACCACCAATTGGCTACCACACTCACCATGGGGAGGTGGGGGTGGGCTTATCAGAAGCCCAAATCTTGCCTTCACACAATATACCTATGTAACAAATTCTCATGTGTACTCTACAATTCTAAAATTTTTTAAAATGAAAAATGAAGCCGGGCTCGGTGGCTCAGCCTGTAATCCCGCACCTTTGGGAGGCTGAGGTGAGTGGATTGCCTGAGCCCACGGGTTCGAGACCCGCCTGGGCAGGGAGACCTCATCTCTACAATAAATCAAAAAATCAACCGGGCGTGGTAGCGCATGCCTGTAATTCCGGCTACTCGGAAGGCTGAGGCGGAAGGATCGCCGGAGCCCAGAGGGTCGAGGCTGCAGTGGCCGGGAGTGGCCACTGCACTCCAGTCTGGGCGACAGAGTGAGACTCCAACTCAAAAAAAAAGAAAAATGAATTAGCTAATTATGCATATAGTTTATTCAAATTAGCTAATTATGCATATGGTTTATTCAAATTAACTACGATAAAAAGTTTAACAAAATAAAGATTCCCTTGCCCTGTTCCCCACTGCTGACCCCTATGTAAATCAAGCATTTAAAATTATTCATTTTTTCAAGTTTTGCTTCTATAATTTCATTTCTCTAAATAATATGACTATACCATTTTTTCATTTTTCATTTTTACATGATATACATATTAGATTAAAACATATACAAGATAAAATTGCAAAGAACAACACAGTGGAAAGTAATGTCATTGAAAAGCAAATGCCCCATCCCTTACCAGAGTATTAAACTCACAGAGTATTAAATCCACTTTCTGATGGCATCCATTTTACCAAGGTGTTGGGTAATCATCCTTCAAAATTTTTGTCTCTCATCCATCATGCACATGCACATGCACACACATACACAGTGTACAAACAAAAGCATTTTCTTCCCCTTTTTGCATTTCTTTTACCTTAAAAATAAATATACCTGATTCTTATTAAAGGATGCAGAATTTTGTTTGCAGCATAATGCATTTAATTAATTCTCCATTTATGGATATTTCTAATTGTTTTTGCTCTTTCTTTTGAAAATTGTACTACATTAAGCAACATTGTGCACCTTCCTTTCTAAGGTGGGAATCATTGATTGGTTACAAATAAAAAGGAGAATTTGCTGCATCATATAGATATTCATTTCGATTTAATAGATATGGTGAGTGACCATAAAAATGATTATATTACTTTAAATTCTCACCATTACTTAAAAATGTATATTCCGAGCCAGGCTTGGTGGCTCAGCCTGTAATCCCGCGCCTTTGGGAGCCTGAGGTGAGTGGATTGCCTGAGCCCGCGGGTTCGAGACCCGCCTGGGCAGCAAGACCTCATCTCTACAATAAATCAAAAAATCAACCGGGCGTGGTAGCGCATGCCTGTAATTCCGGCTACTCGGAAGGCTGAGGCGGAAGGACCGCTGGAGCCCAGCAGGTCAAGGCTGCGGTGGCCGGTCTCGGCCACCGCACTCCAGTCTGGGTGACAGAGTGAGACTCCAACTCCAAAAAAAAAAAAAAAAAAAAAAGGCATATTCCCTCACAGAGTACTATCAAACTTTTTGAGGTCAACAACCCAAAAGATGAACTAGTGGATGTCATTGTTACTTTAACAGGCATGTATAATTATATTGTTGAACCTTATCTTCATATGCTTAAAATCAAATTTTTTTTTTGCAAAATATCTTTTCATCTTATTTTCCCATTTTTAGCAAATTTTTGACATTTTTCATATTGCTTTATAAGCATCATTGACAGAACGTGAAAATCAAACTTTTCCACTTTTTTATGTCTTTCAACTGTTTTTATTCGACTTTTTGCCATGAGGACAATATTAATTGTAAGTATGAAAATTCCTGTTTTATTATTATTAATGTATCATGCATATTCTTTTTAAAAGTTTGTCTCTTAAACCCTAAAAATTGTTGTCTCACTTATTGTTTACTGTCTCATTGTTTTATCAAAATATAGTTCCAATTGAAATTGACTTTGCAATTAGAATGAGGCTTGGATCAAAATTGTATTTTTTCAAATAAATAGTCAATTGTACTAAGTATTGGTTTGCAATGCAAATAGGTCTGCACAGTTATTATTTATTTATAAAGTCACTCTGGTTTCTTTTGCATGCTTAATTTTTCCATGTGGCATTTGAATCAGGTTATGATAATACAAAGAAGCAGCACAAACCATTTGTTATGTTTTAGGGAATTCAACAGAATTTATATTCTTTTTATCTTTTGTAAAGAATTCCTGTGATAAAAATATTAAGACTTTATTTTAAATAATGTGCTAAATTCTATCAATTCAGATGTTATAGGTCCTTCAAAAACTTATAAACATTTTATTTAAATTGTCATATTTACTGTCAGCTTATTCCTATTAATGTAATTGCTTTTCCTACTATTATAAATAGAATATTATTTGTCATATAATTTAGATTATTACTGTTAAATAAGATAATTCATTTAATATTAATTTGTAGCCAGCTATCCACAGACATTTATTACCCAAAAATATATGTTTCTTACTACTGTAGCAATTTTTCCTAATAGAGGTAATAGTGAATGTTTTGTTTTCAACTTAATGAGGGCATTTTAGCATTTAGCATGATGCTTTGCTTTGGGCTTGAAATATGCATGTTTATCATAATAAACAAGTGTTCATTTATTTAAACTTCTAAAAATCTTTGAAAGTTAAAAACAGTAGTTAACTTCTAAGTCATTCCAGAATCTATAGGTATGATTATATTCTTCCCTTACTTTAACTTGTTAATATGTAGAATTAATAAAATCATAGTAGATATATTATTGATGAGTCAAACTTACAATGTTAGCATAGACTGCAATTGGTATCGTGCTTTTTTTTAAGACTCCAAATTCTGTTTGCTAGCATTTAATTTATAATTATTTTCATCAAAAATAATATGTTGCTTTTGGTTTTTGAGTCATTCTAATAGGTATTTAGAAGTATCACACAGGTTTTAAATTTCATTGTACCAATAGCCAATGATGCTGAACATCCTTTCATGTGCTTTTCCATCATGTTTTATTTATTTGTTAAAGTGTCTGTTCAAATCTGGGTCCATTTTAAAAATTGGATTGTTTGTTTTCTTATTATTGAGTTTTGGAAATTATTTATAAATAATTTGGAAATTATTTATAGGTTCTAGTTACCAGATATATGAAGTACAAACACATCCTCCTAATTAGTAGTTTTCCTTTTTATTTTCTTAACAGTGTCTTTAGAAGAGCAGAAACATTTAATTTTGATGTATACCCTTTTGTCATTTTCTTTTCATTTATGTGTGCTTTTTGTGTCACATTTAAGAAATTTTACCTAAACTAAGTCACAAACTAGAATTCTTGTTGTTTTAGTTTTTATATTTTGCTCTTTGATTCATTTTGAGTTAATATTAGTAAATGGTATGAGGTGGGATTTTTTTTCGCATTTAGATGTCTAACTGTCTACTCCACCATCATTTCTTGAAAAGCTTATGCTTTTTCCATCAAGCTGCACTGGCACATTTGTCAAAATATCATTGTTTTTTTCTTTATTTCAATAGGTTTAGAGGATAGAAATGATTTTTTTTTTTTTTTTTTTTTTTTTTGGTTACATGATTACATTGTAAAGTGATGAGCAAGTCTAGGCTTTAAGCATATGCATCACTCCCACATGGGCACATTTTACTGGATGTTGCAGCTAGGGATAGGATGTCACAGTGTTCTCTCTATGGGGATAGTCCTCCTTTCCCTATCGCAATAGTCTTTTACTCTTCCTTGGAATATTTATTTTGAATAAAATCTTATTTTACGAAGTCTGGATTTCTTTTTACTTAGCAGTTAATGTTACCACAACTCAGAAAGAGTGCTGGCTACCCATTGGATCCCACTTGTCTTCACTTGGATATTCATGGCAGTTTCTGTAACCTTTTGTGTCTTCTCCTGATGGGGGAAATTGGATTCATAGTGGTGAGTCACATCTCCTGAACTAATCTTGTGCTCTCGATATTGTCAGTTTAACACATTTATAAAGAGTTACTTTTATTCTTTCTTGAAAAAAGACTGTTTTATTTCTTTCTGTGAGGCCTTTTCTGTTTCCTCTTGGCTTCTCTAACTTGGGGATTGCGGGAATTGCGTGTGAGAATTCTCTCTCCTTCCTGAACCCTGGAGATTGTACAAAGAGTTCTCTCAGCCCTCCATCTCCACAGATAGTCAAAGAAGGATTCCCTCAACTCTTCACTTTAGGAGATTGGTATGTAGGTTTTCTGGGCTCTCTGTTTCTAGAATCAACAATACATATAGGGCTTCCCTCAGCTCTCTGACCCTAGAGTTTATGTAAAAGGATTTCCTGGGCTTTCCAATTTTGGTTTAACTATGTGTTAACTACCACTCTGTCAGACACCTTCCTTCCTATTCTTCCTTGCTGACTAAATGCTTAGCCATTAAGTCACCGATTCAATTCAATATTCTCAGAAATATTAACATTTTACCAAGGCAATTAATTTAGAACTTCTACAGCCTCTTTGAGAAACTTAGAATTTCCCCAAACTGGTTCATCTAAGACTTCTTCCTTCTTATTCTCCCCTTCTTCTTCTTCCTTTTTTAAAATTACATTAGACCTTCTCTTTAGCTCCCTTGAATACTTTGATATGTCCACTGTCATCACGTCTACCTCCTTTGCCCCTGCAAGATTTTTCTCACCTCACCCTAGCCCCTTCACTTGCTATAGTTCCTTGAGCTGTAGTCCCTCCCCCAGCAAGGGTCGGAGGATTTCCAAAGGCTCATGCACACCAATATCAACCCCTTGAAACTAGAAATCTAATTGAAGACAGGCTGGCTGTTTTATTCACTCAGAAGGGCTTTGTACACACCTAGATGGCTACTTAGTCTCTCCTCAGTCCCTGGACCCAATTTTAGTCCACATCCTCCATAAGGTTATACATCATGACAAAGCAAATATTAAAGTTCTTTCACGAATACTGACAGGGATGCTTCAGTCTTCTGCAGGTAGCCTCAACTTGTGCCATCTGACAAAAACACAATACTGACAAAAAAATGTAAAAGTGGGCAAAGACAAGAACCAGATCTTGTATATCATCCACTGAATTTGGATTTTTGTGTTTATGTCTGACTCATGGTCAAAATTTTAGATTTCAAGCTCCATGCTCTCTATTTGTGTACGTGCGTGCGCACGTGTGTGTGTGTGTGTGTGTGTGTGTGTGTGTGTGTGTGTGTGTGTGTAATATTTTCTTACCTCCAGATGGTATTGTCAAATTAGATCACAAAATTTCCTCAAGTTCCACCATTCTGATTTGTTTGTGGATAATTAAGTGCTTATGTAGATGAAATACACTTAAAATCACCAAGAAATTAATGAAATTGAACTTAGTCCTGCAAAGTTTTATTTTAACAATAATTATGTCTTGTAGTATATCAGCTTTAAGATAGCCTTCATGATCTTTTGCTACCTTAAACCCTTAGGTTTATGATAAAATTGAGTATGCAAAGCAAGTAGAATATCTTTGTTATGAAAATAATAATTTTGTTCTAATAAAAATCACTGGTTATTATAGGATAAGAGAGGAATACCTGAATAGCAAATGAAAATGGGGCAACCCTTTCGGATTCCCTCCCACTGTGGGAGCTTTTCTGTCCTCTTAATAAACCTGCTTTCTCAAAAAAGAAAAAGAAAAGAAAATGAACCAGAACAGAATGGAAGAGGAAAGTCATACAAGATTCGTGGAGAAAAAATCCAAAGAAGCTATGATTTTGTGGGTTTATTTGTAAGTTGTTTTTAAAAAGGGATTTAGTGTCAAATATTGTACTGGCCTAAACTATAATTTGGTTTACTCTCTGATAAAATGACAGAATTTTCTTGGTCTTTTGGTCTACTTTTAATAAGATATTGTAATTTAATTTTTTTAATTTAAAAAGGTTCTTCTTCAAACTTTGAATAATGTCTAGAAGGTAAAATTCCTGTCTTTCAGAATACTATCTTGTACTTTATGTTGACTTTACTATACTCTTGACAAGGTCTTGTCAATATTGAAAAAGCTAATAAGGATTTGTAAAGTTATATTACCTCCTATGTTTACTTCTGAAATTTTTTATAACCATTTGGTTATGTAAGAAGCCAAATATTGTTATATTACATCCTATGTTTACTTCTGAAATTTTTTATAACCATTTGGTTATGTAAGAAGCCAAATATTGTTTCTCACTGACCGATGACCTATTTAACCAAGTCTTCAAACCTCCTGACAACTTTTGACATTTTGCCTTCTAAAAATCAAATTCTAAATAACATTTTTGATCCCAAACTATGAGATTTCCCAGAGGATCCCTGAAAAATTACAAAAAAAATCTTTCACCTTGTAAAAAGAGAGAGACGAGAAATAAATAGGTGTGTTCAAAATGTTGTGAGTTTCATAGGAAATGCTGTCAAGTCAGAAGAGATGCTGAACCTTTTCTAAATTTGTGTGAGTCAAATGTTACTAATATAAATATTTGGCACATTGTATGAAGTTCTTAGAGAATCGTCAAAGCTCTTGCTGTCTATGATAACTCTTGCTGCTGCTTTGTTTGATATAAGACAATAATCAATGCTATTGGCTAATTTCAGTCTTTTTAATGTTGCATACCACAGAAACAACCAAATTTCCAAGTCAATTGCATTATTTTAGTAATGAACTCATCAGATCATTAACTGTGTCTATTTTGTCTTTGTCATCGACATATAGCTCTGTTTTACTCTGATGATTCCCTGAAAGTACTTGTAATTAGCTATAGGGCGGAGCACTTTGTCTTCAATGAAAAGGGGTTGTCTTGGACATCCATGGAAAGAACGATGCCGGGTACCCGGAAGCACAGACTTCTGAGTAATTGCTTCAGCAACTTTGAGAGCATACCAGTGGACTGAGTCAGGATTTCTAGAAATCTAGTGGAAAAACTGATGGATTCATGAAATCAGCATAATTTTATAATGATTTTATTGTATCTGTCAAGGAGACAATTTCAATAAATAAGCTAAATTTTGCATCTTACATCCCATTTGTTTACTAGTTTTTAAATTTATTTAATTCCATTCATATAACTATATTCTTGACTATGAAAATAATTTGTTTTGTGCCTGGCTTATTTCATTTAGCACAATGCCCTCTATTTTCATCATGTTGTCACAAATAGCAGAATATCTTTTTTAAGACTGACTATAGGTATACCACATCTCTTTGTCCATTTATCCATTGTGAACACTTGGGTTGATCCATATCTTGGCTATTGTGATTAATGTTGCAATGAACATTGGAAGTGCAGACATTTTCTCAAAATACTGGTTTCATTTCCTTTAAATATATATCCATATATGGGATTGCTGGCTTATATGGTAGTTCTCTTTAATTTTCAAGGAAACTCCATGCTGTTTTTCATAATGACTGCACCATTTACATTTACACCAACAATGAACATATTCCCTTTTCTCCACATCCTCACCAACGCTTGTCATCTTTTACCTGTTGGCCATTTATATTTCTTTTTTTTTAATATATATATTTTTTATTTTAAAATTGTGGGGTACAGTTAAGAGTTAGGTATACAAATATTCATTGTGCAGGTACCCTTATTGATGAGGTGTGCCCCCCTTTCCATAGACAGATATTGACTACCATTAATCCCACCTCCCTTCCCCTCCTTGCCCCCCACATAGTTTCCCACCACTGTCAATCATTTTCTTATAGTATTACAGTAGTTATTCAAGGTCCACTTATGAGTGAGAACATGTGATGCTCAGATCTTTGTTTCTGTGAGAGATCACTCAGTATTATAAACTCTAATTCCATCCAGGTTGCTGCGAAATTCATGACTTTGTTCTTTTTTATGGCTGTGTAATATCCGCTATGTATATGTACTACATTTTTTCAATCCTGTCCTCTTTCAAAGGACAGCATGGCTGCTTCCATGATCTTGCTATTGTGAACAATGCTGCAATAAACATATGTGTACAGGTATCTTTTTTTATAAAGTGATTTGAGTTCTTCAGGGCATATTCCCAGTAGAGGGAATGCAGCGTCATATGGAGCAGGGTCATCCTAGAGCTTTTAGGAATCGCCACACTGCTTTCCACAGAAGTTGTACTAGTTTACACTCTCACCAACAGTGTAGAAGTGTTCCCTTTTCATCACATCCTCTCCAGCATCTGTTATTTTTTGAGTTATTGATAATGGCCATTCTGACTGGAGTTAGGTGGTATCTCAGTGTGGTTTTAATTTGCATCTCCTTAATGACAAGTGAGGTTGAACATTTCTTCGTGTATCTGTTGGCCACTCATATGTCTTCTTTTGAGAAGTGTCTGTTCATATCTTTTGCCCACTTTGTAATGGGGTTGTTTGTTTTTTTTCTTTTCAGCACATTTGAGTTCCTTATAGATCCTTGATTTTAGGCCTTTGTCAGAAATTGGAGCTGGCAAATACTTTTTCCCAGTCTTTAGGCTGTCTCCCTGCTCTCTTGATGGTTTCTTTGGCTTTGCAGAAGCTTGTCAGTTTAATGAGATCCCACTTGTCTATCTTATCTCTTATGGCCTGTGCATTTTGGGTTTTGCTCAGGAATTGGATGACAGTTCCAACTTCCATAAGGGTGTGTCCTGCATTTTCTAAAGTTCTTAGGGTTTGAGGTTTTACATTTAGGTCTCTGATCCATTTAGAGTTAATTTTTGTGTATGGGGATATAGGGGTCCTGTTTGAATTTTCTTCACGTGCTCAGCCAGTTTTCCCAGCACCATTTACTGAATAGGTTCTCCTCTCCCCAGTGATGGGTGGTGGAGGCTTTGCCGAAGATGAGTTGGTTGAGAAATTGAGGTTTTGCTTCTATTCCATTGGTCTACATGCCTGTTCTTGTACCAATACCAGGCTGTTTTGATTATTATAGCTTTACAGTGAAGTGTGAAGTCTGGTAGTGTGATACCTCCTGCTTTGTTTTTTTTGTTTTGTTTTGTTTTGTTTTTTGCTGAGGATTGTTCTGGCTATTCTTGGTCGTTTGTGTTTCCATATGAATTCCCATGATGTTCTTTCTAGATCTGAGAAGAATATTTCTGGTAATTTGATTGGAATTGTGTTAAATCTGTAGATTGCCTTAGGTAAGATGGAAATCTTCACAATGTTGATTCTTCCAATCCATGAGCATGGGATATTTTTCCACTTGTTTGTGTCATCTTTGATTTCTTTGAGTAGTGTTTTGTAGTTTTCATTGTAAAGGTCTTTCATGTCTCTGGTTAGGAAGATGCCAAGGTATTTCATTTTTTGTGTGTGTGGCTATTGTGAATGGGATTGTGCTTTTTACTTGAGATTCTGTTTGTTTATTATTGGTGTAAAGAAATGCAATTGTCTTTTGCACATTTATTTTATACCTTGAGACTTTGCCAAAGTCCTTTATCAGTGCAAGGAGTTTTTTTACAGATTCTCTTGGGTTTTCAAGGCATACAATCATGTCATCTACAAAGAGAGATAACTTGACTTCCTCTTTTCCTATTTGGATACCACTCATCACCTTCTCTTTTCTGATTGCTGTAGCCAGGACTTTCAATACTATATGGAACAGGAGAGGTGAGAGTGGGCATCCTTGTCTTGTTCCAGTTTTCAGGGGAAATGGTTCCAACTTTTGTCTGTTTAGGAGTATGCTGGCTGTGGGTTCCTCGTAGATAGCTTTTACTATTTTGAGGTATGTTCCACGTATGCCTAGATGTTTGAGGGTTTTTATCAAGAAGGGGTGCTGATTTTATCAAAAGCTTTTTCTGCATCTAATGATATAATCATGTGGTTTTTGTTTTGATGTCTATTGATGTATTTAATTACATTTATGGTCTTATGAATGTTGAACCAGCCTTGCATCCTAGGGATGAAGCCTACTTGGTCATGATAGATGATTTTTGAGATGTATTGCTGAATCCGGTTTGCTAGGATCTTATTGAGAATTTTACCATCTAAGTTCATCAAGGATATTGGCCTGTAGTTCTCTTTTTTTGTTGGGTCTTTACCTGGCTTGGGTATCAATGTGATGTTAGATTCATAAAATGATTTGGGGTGAGTTCCATCTTTCTCAACCACCTGGAATACTTTCAGTAGGATTGGCATTAGTTCCTCCTTAAACGTCTTATAGAATTCTGCTGCAAAACCATCTGGTCCAGGGCTTTTTTTGTAGGTAGGTAGTTTTCTTGTTATATAGTCAATTTTCTTGATTGTTATTGGTCTATTTAGTGTCTCGATTTCTTCTTGTTTCAACCTAGGCAGGTTGTGTGATGTCAGAAATTCCTCCATTTCCTTAAGGTTTTCAAGTTTGTTTCCATACAAGTGTACATAGTAGTCTCTAATGATCTTTTGTATTTCTTCAGGGTCAGATGTGACTTCATTTTTTTGTGTTTCTGATTGTGTTTATTTGGGCTTTTTCTCTCTTTTTCTTGGTCAATCTCATTTATATTTCTTATTTAACAAAATATGCATTCAAGTTCTTTGATCATTTCCAATTCGGTTATTTTTTTTCTTATTATTGAGTTAAGTTTTTTATAAATTTTAAATATTAACCCCTTATCAGATTCAGCAAGCCAAATTTAATAGCACATTAAAAGAATGATTCACTATGATCAAGTGAAAAAAGATGGTTTAACATATGCAAATCAATAACTATGATACATCCTTTAATAGAATGAAGGACAAAAACTATATGATCAGCTCAATAGCTTCAGAAAAGACATTTGACAAAATTAAGCATGCTTTCAATGATAAAAATGCTCAACAAATTAGGTATAGAAGCAATGTACCTCAACACAATAAAGGTCACATATCACAAGCCCACAACTGATATCATATTCAATGGTGCAAAGTTAAAAACTTTTTCTCTAAGGTTGGAAACAAGACAAGGATGTCCAATCTCACCACTTCTATTAAAAATAGGAATAGAAGCCCTAGCCAAGGCAATTGGGATAGAGAAAAAGGTGCCCAAGTCATTTAAAAAATGAATTTAAGTTGTCTCTGTTCACAGAAGTTTTGATCTTATATATAGAAAACCCTAAAGACTTCACCAAAAAAAAAGAGCTGCTAGAACTAATAAACAAATTCAGCAAAGTTGTGGGATACAAAATCAACATACAAAAATTATCAGTGTTTCTATGTACCATGTTGCCCATCGAAGCTGGACTGAATTTTAAAAATGTGGTACATATATGCAGTGGAATATTATGCAGCCATAAAGAAGGACAAATATATGGACTTTGCAGCAACTTGGATGAATTTGGAGTCGATCATACTCAGTGATTTATCACAGAAACAAAGAACTGAGTTCCATATGTTCTCACTCATAAGGTGACCTTGAACAATTATAATGCTATAAGAAAGCAATTGACAGTAGTGGAAAACTGTCGGGGAGGGGGGTGGGACTGGCAGTTGAGGGAAACTTCTAGGGGAGGGAGGGGCATACCTCATCAACAAGGATACCTGTATAATCAATGTTTATATACCTAACCCTGAATTGTAACCCACATCTTTATAAGAAATAAATAATTTTTTAAAAAAGAACTAATAAACAAATTCAGCAAAGTTGTGGGATACAAAATCAGCATACAAAAATTAGTAGTGTTTCTATACACTAACAACAAACTTTCTGCAAAAGAGAACAATAAAATAATTCCATTTACAATAGCTATTAAAATAACATACTTAATAATAAATTTAACCAAAGAGGTAAAAAAAAAAAAGTGCATACTTAATACTATACAACATTGATTAAAAGAAATTGAAAAAGAGACAAATAAGAAAATATCTTGTGTTCCTGGATTGGATAATTGATATTTTTTAAGTATTCATAATATGCAAAGTGATCTAAAGATACAGTGTAATCCCTATCAAAGCTCCAGGGACGTTTTATGGAAGTAGGAAAAATAGGGTGGAAAAGTCCTAAAATTGGTATGGAACCACCAAAGAACCTGAATAACTAAAACGATCTTGAGCAAAAAGTACTAAGCTGGAGGCTTCACACTACTCGTTCTCAAATATAATACAAAGTCATAGTAATCAAAACAGTAGGGTACTGACATAAAAACAGACATATAAACCAAAGGAACAGAATACAGAGATCAGAAATAAATCCATTCATTTAAACAATCCTAACGGATCTCTCTACAAAGGTGCCAAGAACACACAATTGGAAAAGGACAGTCTCTTCAATAAACAGCATTGAGAAAAACTAGTTTTCCACAAGCAGAAGAATGAAAATGGACCCTACTGCATCCCATTTACAAAAATAAATGTATAATGGATTAAAAACTTAAATGTAAGACCAGAAATTACAAATCTACTGAAAGAAAACATAGGGAAATGCTTCTTGATATTTGTCTTGGCAAAGTTTTTTTTTTTTTTTTTGGATATGACACCAAAAGCACAGACAAAAAAAAAACAAAAGGAGACAAATTGGATGGCATCAAATTAAAAAGTCTCTGCACAGCAAAGTAAACAATCACCAGTGAAGAGACAACATACTTAACAGGAGAAAATATTTACATACTATAGAGTAGATATTTTGAAATTCATAAAAGAGTATGTGAATAATATGCTCATATACGGGAAAACTGGAAAATATTTCAGAAAGTAAACATTTATTGATTTAATAGTGGCTCAAGAGGAATAAAAGAAAATTTTATCAGCTATAAAAATTAAATACATTTTACCATCAATTCAAAATATACTTCATAGCCCCAGAATACCACCACATACCCCTGTCCCAGAAAATTATACAAGCTTGTTTTAAGAATCATAAAGGATTATGAAATTTGCAATCTCAAAAAATCAAACATGTTGGTATGTGTAAGATCATGTATTTATGCCCATACTTGCAAATTCAGTTTTTTTAATATTGGTACATTGTTTCAAAGACTTCCTGCAATGAATGTTTTTCATCAAATGCAAGAGAAAATCTTGATATTTTAAGTGAGTTTATCATAATGGGTATATTACATTTACATATATTGCTATAGCTGATATGTAGAGGATTTATTTTCTCATTTTTTTTTGCTTCCTCGTAATGCATCTGTGACATGAGACTTAGATAATGCACAATGTAAATTTGTAATCCCCTTGTTTATTTTACTTTTTTGTTTTAATCTGCAAGAATTTCAGAGCCAAATATACAGTTAAATTTTTGTAATGCAAGACTGTATTATGTGCATTTTTTTCTAAAGGAATTTTAGATATTCTTTTTATAGTATTCCCCCATATATAACTTTTTCCCATGTTTCATTTATATATTTATAAAAAATATTTTTTATTTGTTATGTGTCATCTTTCTTGTTGTACACCACCACATACAGCATTTGTAATAAAAGAAGTGTAAAAGGAAGCCCAAAATCCAAAACACAGACTCAGCAGAAACTTAAAAAGAAATGCATTTTAAAATAAACCCTTATATGCTGAAAATATTTTTGGACTCAAAATTTTAAGTTATTAAACCTGCACCTGAATTTTTAAAATTAGCAAACTATTCAAAATTATTGTGTGTATTTTTTACTTTCACTTAAAATCTTTATAATTCATTGCTCAACAAATAGTATAGAATGATAAATGCCTATTTTCTGTGATTTTTGTGTAATTTTATTATTATTATTTTATTTGTATAAATTTAAGGAAAACAAGTGCAGTTTTGTTACCTGGATTTATTGCATAGTAGTAAAGTCTGGGCTTTTAGTGTAATCATCACCTGAATAGTATACATTTGTACCCATTAAGTAATTTGTGTAAATTTTTTAAAAGTAAATATCAAAAAACATCTGTTTAGACTTGATATATCTTGAATACAGTTCTGCACATATGCATTTTATATAAGCTATTTTCAAAATTAAAAATAACATTTTCATACTCATAACTTTATGGCCTATACTTTGACTGTAAATTTGCCTGTTTTGTACTATTAAATTTGAGTATATGCAATTCAATAAAATAATCTCAATTACTTGGTATTTATTCATTTTAAGAGAAAATAGCACATAAGAATTACTTACTACATACTATAGGCTGCCACAAGTAAATCTAAATTTTTGCTGTTCATTTCCTTGATTTATGTAGCATTGTTGTTTTGCTCCATCAAATTATTTCAATGATGTCTTTGGCAGAGTGTTTTACTAAATAACGTGTGATTCACAGTGTTGAAAAAGATGCTCCAAGCGTGACTATACTCTCTGATGCATTTGCTGATTAAGGATGTTTGACAAACTGTCTCGGCTGTGGTGCAACCCACAGGCATTTCTGTTGTGAGAGGCAAATGACAACATCTCTAACAGTAGAAAGGCAACATGGTGCCTGTGTTTCCCCAACAGTACAGCTTTTATCACTAACACTCAGAGGTCACAGAAAATGACATCCCAATTCAGCACATAGAAATGCTCAGCTTTCCCAGGGCAGAGCCTACAACAAATAGACCAATATATGAAGTACAATGGAATAACATAAAAACTGCTATTGGGCTCTGGTAAATTATATGTTATCTTCGGCTGTTAATTGTACGTTTGGCGCCTTTTGTTTTAATTCCAGAGATGTGCAGAAGTAGAACCCTTTATTAAGCTCATCCAGTATCAGTCTCTGAACATCCCAATTACATGTTGTTTGCTGGTAGGAAGTTAGGTTGAACTAAGTAAGGAACGTTAACCAGTAATGTGTCACTGATATAAAAAGAGATGCATTCCAAAAGCATGGTTCCCCTGTGTTGCATGGATCTTTTCTCTTATTTTATTTTATTTTTTTTTACTAAATGGGCAACTGCCTTAATTATGTCCTAGATATGAGTACACTTTTTATGTATGTTTAGAGTCTACATCAGCTACTATTTTGCAATTGGAAAACTCCTACTGTACAAGTATTAAGATATAAAAAATAATTCTAGTTTGCTCATTTCAGTGACTTGCAGAGTATTCAGAATTGTTTTAAAGTATTTTAATTTCATTGGTCAACCAGGGTCAAACTCATTAAAAGGTAAAATAGGTAATTTCAACTTCTGCTTCCAATACATGTAAAAATATTTGGGATCATCAACAAAGAGTACATGTTTTCCCACCCATATGTTGTCTTTATCATCTGCTGAAACATTACACCTTTTAATGTGAAAATCTGTTGCAGTTTAAAATGTAAACCTCATTAACTATGGGGTTGTTTTGTCCAGTAAAAAAAAATTAACTAATGCTAATGTGCTTGTAGACTTAAAGCATTAATGAAAATGCTTGCCAGAGAAGTAAAATTAATTCTGTATGATTCACTACATAGATTAACTCAGCAGTCCTTCCAAATTGTTTTCATGAATTTTATACAAAGATTAAATTTTTCAAATAAAATTATCTGAAAAGCAAGGTAGAGTCTATAAAGATATGTAACTCATCAAGCCAATATAATAATACCATAAGCTCTCTCTGTTTTGTTGATCTTGCAGTTGCTTGCTCCTATTACTGCACATTTATTGAGTGTTATATACTTCATTTATGTTTGGAGCTCTATTTGTAATTCTTATAAGTTTAATTTTTTTCTAATTCTCAATTGTTAGAGAAATATCCATAATTCTTCAATATTAAGAAAAATGATAATAATGCATTTCCCTAGGATTTGAATTTTTAATATATATAATATCTCATCCAAGTGTACTGTGAAAGAAATTTCATGTGTATGTACATGGTGTCTCTGTTTGATCATAAACAGGAATTAAGTCAAGCTGAGGCGGGATAATATAAATGGAATCTAAGCAATGAAACAGACTAGATTATACTAACACAAGCCGAAGCCAAACTTAGTTTGTCACATGCATAATTTCCATTGGGAAATTTGGGGAGATGAGATCTCACAGACATTATGTTATAAGAATAAATCCTCAAGAGAGAAGACAGCTTAGAGACCTTCAAAAACAGCAAATTAGTCTTTCCTGAGAACTGCAATAGCAGTTCGTATGTACTATTTTTAGCCCATTTTTGAACACTGGCCTCAGTTTTCCGACCTGGTACTCCCTACATTTGATCTTCAGTCAAACAGCTCCAGAAGCAAGCTTTCTCTGGTTTCTATTAAGTGATGATAAGGTTGAATCTTCTCATTTCCATAACTCTTATTTTTTGACTTTGAAAATAGACACAGGAGATTTGACCAGATTCTGGATGGAATTTGATTCATATAATTTCTGGAGTTTTTCACTCTCTGAGTCTTTTCTGAATTTTTTATTATTTGTGTATTTTATATCTATATACTATTTATATATTGTACACATATGTATTTATATATTGTATGCATAAATACACACACATACAATATGTAAATATAGAAAATGTATATAAAATACATATGTTGTATATGTAATATATATAAAATACATATTTTGTATATTTTATATATTATTATTAGAGTTCAAACCACAGAAAAATTGACTTGGGGTCTTCTAACATATCATACAAGGACTATTAAAATACCTAAAAAGGTTTATTCTAAAACAAGGTAAATTATTAAGAATTAACTACTCTGTGCAGATATGACAAAGTCCCCTTTTGATGCAAAACTATATTTACTTTTTAATATAGTAGAAAATATAAATGAGAATGACATTTTGAAAGATATCAACCAGTTAGATTTTGAATCTGCATAATGAAAGAAGTTTCTTAATAATCTGAACATTTAGAAGTAAGATGAACTCTATAATAATACATTCAAAATTACCATAACTGTTGTAGTGTATATATATGTGTGTGTGTGTGTGTGTGTGTGTGTGTGTGTGTGTGTGTGTATGTCCTATCACTAGAGATATTACTGTACATCGAGTTACATTTGGAAAGGGAACCTGAACCCCTCCCACAATTAGGATTTTGCACCTCTGCAAATGACATTCTTTTGTACATTTATTCATGGAATACACATTTCTTAAGGATTTCTGAAGGACCAGTTGCTTGCTAGACCTTGAGGAGACAGTAGTGGCTAAGATATAGTCTCTGCTTTGGAGGAGCGGGGAGGTGGGATTGGTTGTATTGGGAATCTGCCTGGGGAAGGTGGGGCACACCTCATCAGCAAGGGTACCTGCACAATGATTATTTGTATACCTAACCCTGAATTGTACCCCACAATTTTAAAATAAAAAATTTAAAAGTTAAAAAGTAAATAAATAAATGCTTAGTGCTGGAAGACAGACAAACAAAAACAGATTCGCAGAAAAGTGTGAACATCATAATGCAAAAAAGTATTAAATGGTAGGGAAATACATGGAAAGCAATTGACCCAACCCAGATGTATCAGGGAAAGCTTCCTGGAGGAGGTATTAAAGGTCAAATCAAAGTTAACTTGGCCAAACAGAAAAAGAAACTGGAGAAAAAGCAAACCAGCCAGAAGGAGAAGCATGAATAAAGGTTCCACAATGTAATATTGCATGACCTATTTGGGGAAACACAGCAAACAAACAAACAAAACTGCATTGCTCATGCACAGAACATGAGCCAGGTGGTAGCAAACTAAGAAAACACAGATGAGTGGAGGTGACTGTGGGCAGAGTTGTCAGTAAAATGGCATATGTCTTAAACCTTAGCCAATAATAGGATAAATCATGAAAATATTTCATAGTAAATAAATAACTTCAAACAGCAGGGGGCACTGAATTTTAGCAATTTTCCAATGCATAGCATTTAAATGGCACTAAATGATCTCATTTTTAAAATTACAACATTTATGTAAAATTTCAATGTGAGCAATCACTGTGTGAGTAGACCTGGATTTCACACATATTTCTGCTGTTCACAATTAGTGCTAACAACATGTGATTCATTTTATTTTATATTGTCATAGTAAGAGATAGAATACAGACATGAAATGGAAAATAGAATTAAAATTATTTTTAAATGGAACAGAATCAGTTTAACATAAGACTTTTATTTGTCACGCTTGCACAGCATTACAGAAAAATAAAAAGTAGCAGGAAAAACAATAGATAATATGCTGCTATTGTCTGTATCAAAAACATCAGATTAAAAGTTACAAGAGGTTCTGAAAATGTGAGAGTTTGGAAGGGGGTCAGGGGTTAGCTTTGTGAGGACTTAGTATCGCATATAATGTTACAGATTTAATACTGGAGAGATTGCCCAACTAAAAATAGCTTCCCTAATATTATTTCACATTACAGTATTTGAAAATCCATCATGAGAAATGAATTTGCTTCTGTCTGTGTCTTTGATCATCAGATATCCTTCAATGAGTAGAAAATAGCTGTGGAAAAATCTCATGCTATGGATCATTGTCTATGGTCCAGTGGTTAGGGGAGGTACAAACAGAGAGAAAGGGTTAGGAAGAAATAAGTTCAAAAAACTGTGGTGGGGGCAAGAGAATTTAAAATACATTTTTTTTGCATTCCATTCCACTAATAATAATACTATTTATTTAATGCCCAACACATACCACAATCTTCCATGTGTAATTGCCTTGTTTATTTTTTCAAGTATTCAAAGTTGGCATTATTGCCTTCTTATTACAAAAGAGGAAGTTGAAACTTAGAAAAGTTATATAAATTGCCCAGATTCCCAGAGCTACCAATTGCCAAAGGTGAAATTTAGACCTCCTGTCTTTTTGCTTGCAAATCCTGTTTCTTTCCAATATGCCAAGTTTAGTAGGAGTAACACATGAGTAGTTGCCCAGAGCATCTTTCTGATTTAACTTATTTGTCCAACGTGATCCAAGGATCCCCAGTTCCATAGCCATCCTGGATTATGTTTTCCTGGCTGGAATATCTGACACGCAGTGCTGCTTCAGTTTAGTTGAATCACAAGATAAATTCTCTGAAGGTTAAGGAAAAGGTCAGGCTCTTATTATTTTGGACCTGTGTCATCAAAGGTGAAACAAAATGTTACTTTGTGCAGACCGTTTGTAGAGGAAGTCACAAAGCAAACTTCAAATGATCGATCCCAAGACAAAGGATTCTGAGCCACGGGGTCAGAAGAGACCTCCCAAGAAAAGTCTATGGTATCCAGATTATTCCACCAGAGTGAAAATGCTGTAACAGAATCTAAGTGCAGATGAATGGTTTTATCTTAATGTACTCATTTTTGTTTGGTTGACTTTGTCATCTAAGTAAGCATTACCCAAAATAAATTCACTGGAACTTTTGTTCTGCCAGATTTCCTGAAAGACAAAACATAAAATAAAATTTTAAAACATTTATGGTCAAAAAATAAGTTTGAGAAGTTTTTTTTTTTTCTATTCCCCTCTTGGAATTTCATAGAAAGGCAAATTACTTGTTTTAAACAAGCATTTGCTAAACATATTTGACCATTTAAGTATTTTTGTTTGTTTCTCATAATGTTCTGCAGAATAATGTTCTGAGTAATATACATTGAGATATTTTATACTACAAAAAATAGCTTTTAGTTTTCTCACCAGCTAGGGCCCTCCTATTAGTTTTTTTCCATTTAGACCTCATGTTCTCAAAATGATTTTCACTGGAGTCTTTACAAAATTTATTGAGAGACTACTATTAGATTTTTCTAAATATTGGCAAAGGGCAAATCTCAGAAACATTCATTACTCTATAGAGTTTCCTTGAGTTACAGATTTGAATCTAGGAATTATTCTAAGAGGAAAGTGCTTGTTAAATAGATTCTACTCATTACTGTCATATTGAATTCTTTTATGGTTAAACAATCATTGTCATCCACTAAGCATTTTTGCTAAACTCATAAAGGCATAGAAAGTGTGCAACTTTTGGCTTGACTAAGAGTTTCCCAGGGATCTTCCTGTTCTAAGGAGAGGCTCATTTTTTTTTAAACTTCATCAGGTTATTCTAGGATCCCTGTCTTTCCTGCTAGCTTGGTCTGGTCTCAGGGGTTTGGTCAACATCTGACACAAGTAAATCATATACAAATTATCAGGAAGACTTTTCACATAAGTAAAAGAAAACCTTGATCTTAGATTTGAAAGTTTTTATGGAGCTGTACATTTTTCTGTGTCCCAGCTTTGAAAACAGAAATGAAATTTTGAACTTGGAGCAATAAATTATTAATAATTATTTAATAGTATATTTTACTATAGAACCACCATAATATTATTAAATTCTAATTTTAAACTTTTTATTTATCATTGTGAAAAGTTTCTAATAAATTGTTCAAACTTACCTAAGGCATCATTTATTATCTGAAACTACAAGTAAAAAAAATTGCATCCTAACCTAGGCTCGGTGGCTCAGCCTGTAATCCCGCGCCTTTGGGATGCTGAGGTGAGTGGATTGCCTGAGCCCGCGGGTTCGAGACCCACCTGGGCAGTGAGACCTCATCTCTACAATAAATCAAAAAATTAGCTGGGCGCGGTAGCACGCGCCTGTAATTCTGGCTACTCGGAAGGCTGAGGCGGAAGGATCGCCGGAGCCCAGCAGGTCGAGGCTGTGGTGGCCGGAAGTGGCCACTGCACTCCAGTGTGGGCAACAGAGTGAGACTCCAACTCAAAAAAAAAAAATTACATCCTTTTTTTTCCTCTTCACTGGTATTCTTCACTTTATTGTCATATGCATAAGCATCCACAAGTTGTTATCTGATAAGATAAACTTTACTTGAATTTTAATTGTTAGATTTGTCTTACTTAGTTTTCCAAATGCACTATAGCTTGGTTATAAGAAATGAGATTTCTATTGTGAAAAAATTGTCATGTTGCCCATCACCATGTACCTTTAGGGGACTTTCAATTTGTCTACTTTTGTTTTCTACCTGCCTCTGTTTTGTGGCTTATGAATCAATCAATACAGTACGTGTTCCTCGTAATTGCTGTGAACAGGAGAGACAAAGAAAGAGAGAAATTTTATATATATAATATATATGTTAGAATTTATAATTATATGATATATATACAATACTTTTATTATGGTTAACACAATGTTATAAAACAATAAAAAATTATTTGGCTAATTATCAATGTAATATAAAAATTGAATACAGGTAGTATTTAAGTAGGGATTTCTAATATGTAAAGGCCTTTGAAAATTATGTCATATCTATGCCCCCAAAAGAAAGGGAAATGAGCCCAACAATTAAAGAAAACATTAAATTGCAAACACACACACACACACACACACACACACACACACACACAGATACTCACTGCCTCCTCAAACACATACACATGTACGTTTTGGTCAAAATTCAGATGTTTTCAAAAAGGGTCAACAGACTCCTTTTTGCCTTTACTATTTGTTTGAAAGTATTTGTTGATTATTATTGAAAGGATGGAGTGAGGATATGAGTTTCTGACATTTATTCAGATTATTAGAACTGAAACACTGTTAATAAAGATAAATGGAGAGGCTGATATGTAGATTGATTTGGTGAATAGTCTAACAGTTTTAGTTTAATTTTAGGGTGCATTAATTTTCCATTTAGCTAAGTCAATTGCCAAAATCACACTGCTTTTGAAGAACACTGACATATGTTTTCAACACCTCATATTTCAAGACTATTATAATTTATAAAATATATTTTATTTGTATTCTTTATTTTATATAAATATTTCCATAATTATACATAGTTTTACATATAAAATGATAAATATTGTCTCCTAAAACGGCCTAGATAAATTTGTTTTTTAATATTTTTCTTATCACATTCTCTTTGTTGAAATTCCAGAAAATATATATTTCTCTTGCAATATTGTAGAAGAAGAGAAAAGAATCTTCCACTGAAAAAGAATGGGGAGTCCTCCTCCTTTCTCATTCAGATTTAGGAGAAGTTTGGGCAAAAATATAATAATTTTTAAAAATTGCTTTTCATAATTCTGCATATATAATCTATTAAATACTGATCAGATAAATATATTTACACACAGATTAATTATTTTTGTTAAAGTCATACTTGGAAATTTTTTTTTTTGAGTTGGAGTCTCACTCTGTCACCCAGACTGGAGTGCAGTGGCCACTCTCAGCCACCGCAGCCTGGACCTGCTGGGCTCTGGTGATCTCTCTGCCTCAGCCTCCCAAGTAGCCGGAATTACAGGCATGTGATACCACGCCTGGCTGATTTTTTGATTTATTGTAGAGATGAGGTCTTGCTGCCCAGGCGGGTCTTGAACCCGCAGGCTCAGGCAATCCACTCACCTCAGCCTCCCAAAGGCGTGGGATTACAGGCTGAGCCACCGAGCCTGGCTCATACTTGGAAATTTTATTGAGATTCCGTTATTGAAGCTTCTTTATATTTTCATCTACTTAATATAATTTTTTTATTTTAATCAATTTTTTTATTATGATGTTGTGGGGTACAGTTAAGGGTTAGGTATACAAATATGCTTCGTTCAAGCATCCTTGTTGATAAGAGGTGTCTCCCCATCCCCAGACAGATATTTACTACCATTAATCCCATCTCCCTTTCCCTCCCCTGCTCTGATAGTTTCCCACCACTGTCAGTCATTTTCTTATACTATTACATTGGATGTTCAAGGTCCACTATATGAGTGAGAACATGTGATACTCAGATCTTTGTTTCTGTGAGAGATCACACAGTATTATAGACTCTAGTTCCATCCAGGTTGCTGCAAAATTCATGATTTTGTTCTTTTTTATGGCTGTGTAGTATTCCATCGTGTATATGTACCACATTTTTTTAATCCAGTCCTCTTTTAAAGGACAGCATGGTTGCTTCCAGGTTCGTGCTATTATGAACAATGCTATGATAAACATATGTGTGCAGGTATCTTTTCTATAGAGTGATTTGAGTTCTTCAGGGTATATTCCCAGTAGGGAGATTGCGGGGTCATATGGGAGGTTGAGATTTAGAGCTTTTAGGAATCTCCATACTGTTTTCCACAGAGGTTGCACTAGTTTGCACTCCCACCAACAGTGTAGAAGTGTTCCCTTTTCGCCACACCATCTCCAGCAACTGTTATTTTTTGAGTTATTGATAATTGCCATTCTGACTGGAGTTAGGTGGTATCTCAGTGTGGTTCTATTCCTTCTGTTTTGTCCCCCCCTTTTCTCCTTCTTTTCCCTTCTTTTATTTTCTTCTCTCTGTAAACCATATATTTGTTTTTTGTTGTTGTTGTTGTTGTTTTGAGTTGGAGTCTCACTCTGTCGCCCAGACTGTAATGCAGGGGCCGCTCCCAGACACCGCAGCCTCGACTTGCTGGGCTCTGGCAATCCTTCCACCTCAGCCTTCCAAGTAGCTGGAATTACAGGCACACACTACCACGACTAGCTAATTTTTTATTTATTGTAGAGATGAGGTCTCACCAAATTGCCCAGGCAGGTGTCGAACCTGCAGGCTCAGGTAATCCACTCACCTCAGTCTCCCAAAGGCATGGGATTACAGGCTGAGCCACTGAGCCCAGCTAAACCATATTTTTGTATAGAAGAATAGCACACCAATAAGGAGGTTGGTAAGCTTGTATGTTAGCAACATTGTATGTTTTAGTTTTTTTGTATGGAAGTTGGTTAGTTTGTATCTGTGGTCTATTGTTTTTATACATTTCAATTTTTGTTTCTCTCTCCATTTGTTGGTACACTCGTCTATTTTCACCCTTACTCCTTTCTCTCTCCACCCGCCTCTTACCCCCCACTGCCTGCTCCATTCTCTTCCCTCTGTTAACCACATTTTATTTCAGGGAGTAAACCTACAGCCCCACTGCATGGACAGATTCCAAGGCAGTGGGAAGTGGGTTTCAGATTATTCATACACCTGTCGGTGGATACCAGGACCTGCAGATAGATTCTGACAAAGCTTTCCCCTTAAGTAAATCTCAAAACTGCAAAAAGGACCACCCACAACCTACAGTGCAACTCCAGAATTGAACAAAGTAAGAGGACATACATAAAGAAGAATAGGAGATTGAACAAACAGAAGTAAAAACAACCCTTCCACCCCTGAATAACAGAATTAAAGAAGATGGTGACTTGGAGGGAAGGAAAAAGTACGGAGGGGAAAAACCACACCAATGAAGAAAAACCAAAAGAAGAATATAGGTCTCACACAGAACCCTGGGAGATAAGACACTGAGAAAAAAGATTCCGGAACACAAACAATGAAGAGCCCCCAGAATGACTGGTTACATGCAACAAACCCAGACATCAAGACATTAATAGAGAGAATTTAAAAAATTGAGGAGAGGCAAGAGGAAAATAGGAAGGAGCTGATGTCAGAAATAACAGCAGTAAAGAATACTGTGATGAAAATGAATAACAAACTAATAAACATGGAAAGCAGAATTAGCCAAGCAGAAAAAAGACTCTCAGAGCTCGAAGACCAAAACACAGTACTAACCCAAACTGTCAAAAGCATAGAAAAGAAGCTCAAAAAGACAGAACAAAACCTTCAAGAGATGAATGACCACTTTAAGAGACCAAACCTAAGAGTAACTGGCCTTCCTGAGGCAGAGAGAGAAACAGAGGCCACACTGGAACAAACATTTCATGAAATCATTCAAGAAGCTGGGCTCGGTGGCTCAGCCTGTAATCCCGTGCCTTTGGGAGGCTGAGGTGAGTGGATTGCCTGAGCCCGTGGGTTCAAGACCAACCTGGGCAACTTGGTGAGACCTCATCTCTACAATAAATTAAAAAAAAATCAGCCGGGCATGGTAGTGCACACCTGTAATTCCAGCTACTCAGAAGGCTGAGGCAGAAGGATCACCGGAGCTCAGTGGGTCGAGGCTGCGGTGGCCGGGAGTGGCCACTGCACTCCAGTCTGGGCGACGGAGTGAAACTCCAACTCAAAAAAAAAAAAAAGAAGAAATCATTCAAGAAAACTTCCCTCATCTCATCAAGGAAGAAAAAATTCAAACACAAGAGGTTCAGAAACCCCTGCAAGACAACAAATGAGAAGACCAACTCCCAGACACATAATAATTCACCTAAACAAAGTAGGTATAAAAGAAAAAATCCTAAAGGTTGCAAGAGAAGGTCAGACTACCTACCAGGGAAGACCAATTAGAATAGCAGCAAATTTATCTACAGAAACTCTGCAGGCTAGAAGAGCTTGGAGCTCTATCGTCAAAGTTCTAAAAGATAAATAATTTCAACTAAGAATAACCTACCCAGCCAAGCTAAGCTTCATCAGTGAGGGAGAATTGAAATCTTTCCCAGATATCCAATCCCTAAGAACCTACGCTGCCACCAGACCACCACTACAAGAAACACTTAAGAAAGTATTGAACACAGAAGAAAAGGAAAAAGAACAACAACGTTCTTCACAAGAGTACAGGCAAAAGATTAAAAACACACATGATCCAACTCTAAAACCAAAAGAAAGACAACACAAAAACAGGAAGAACAACAACTCTGTAAGAACATTATGATGGGGATGAACTCTGTCATCTCAATAATTAGTTTGAATGTGAATGGACTAAATGCACCACTGAAAAGACATAGAATGGCAAAATGGATAAACTATCACCAGGCAACAATCTATTGCCTTCAAGAGACTCACCTCACTAGAAAGGACACTCACAGACTCAAAGTAAGAGGATGGGAAACAAATTTTCAGGTGAATGGAACACAAAAGAGAGGAGGAGTCACAATCTTAATCTCAGACAAAATACCCTTTAAGCTATCAAAAATTTAAAAAGATACAGAAGGCCACTACATAATGATAAAAGGTTCAATCCATCAACAAGAAATATCCATCTTAAACATATATGCACCGAACATAGGAGCACCAACTTTCATAAAGCAGCTCCTAGGTAAACTAAGAAATGATATCGACTCCAATACCATCATAACTGGGGACTTTAATATCCCACTCACAACCCTAGACAGATCATCAGGACAAAAAATCAGCAACAAGATCCGAAACCTCAATGTGATTCTTGATCAAATGGACTTAATTTTTACCTACAGAACCCTCCATCCAAAGACCACAGAATACACATTCTACTCATCACCCCATGGAATGTACTCTAAGATCGACCACATATTTGGCCATAAGTCAAGCATAAGCAAATTTAAAAGGACTGAAATTTTACCATGCACTTTCTTGGACCACAGTGGAATAAAAATAAGCATTAACACCAA
Organism: Cephalopachus bancanus; assembly: GCA_027257055.1. NCBI lineage: Eukaryota > Metazoa > Chordata > Mammalia > Primates > Tarsiidae > Cephalopachus > Cephalopachus bancanus. The sequence goes on from JAPVLO010000948.1 coordinate 183,487, forward strand.
CAAGTTCCCCCCAAAACCCACAAAGACTTGGACACTAAACAGCATGATGCTAAACAACTCCTGGGTCAATGAGGAAATCATTTTTTAAACTATATCTTTTGTTTAAAAAATTTGAATACTGTATGCAGATTGAGTAAACTATTTTTAATCTGTTTTCCATAAACACATTTTTCAATAGAAAGGAATCCTTATTTGATATGAAGATTACAAAATACATTACCAATGTTTAATAAGAGTCTGAATTAAGAAGTTGTTAAGAAGCCATGTCCGGAAGTTAAAAAGTAATTCAAATGAAGGCACAAAGAAAAAAAATAAGTCAACACATACAATATACAGCATTCTTCCCTAGGAGAAGAATAAGGAAAACAATAAATGATAACAAAGAACAAGACTGGTTTATAAATTCAATTTATAGCAGGGCTTAGTGGCTCAGCCTGTAATCCCACACTTTGGGAGGTCTTGGTGAGTGGATTGCCTGAGCCCATGGGTTCAAGACCCACCAGGTCAATTTGGTGAAACCTCATCTCCACAATAAATCAAAAAATTAGCCAGGCGTGGTAGCACGCGCCTGTAGTTCTGGCTACTTGGAAGGCTGAGGCGGAAGGATCCCTGGAGCCCAGCAGGTCTAGGCTGTGGTGGCTGGGAGTGGCCACTGCACTCCAGTCTGGGGGACAGAGTGAGACTCCAATTCAAAAAATAAATAAATAAATAAAAATAAATTCAAGTTATAATAGCCATTACAATATCAATCCTACTTTTTTGCATTAGAGTATCTTGTTAAAACTGCTATATTTTCTTTCACAATTCTTTCTGTATTTAAAAGTATTTTCATATATAAATATGTACTTAAGCAAAAATGGTGATAATATTAATAGGTTGTTTAATTTTGGTGGCATGATAAAAAAATTCACAATTTTGTAAAAAAACAAAGGTTTTCAAATTGCAGCAAAACTCCCATTAGAAACACTTGATGGAGGGTAACTTTTGTTTTCTTATTAACAATAATATCCAGTCAGTACATTAGTCTATTTTTTCAAGGTTGTATAATAAATGTGTGAGGTGGCTAGGTGATATGAACGCATTCTAAGCTATTCTTTTTTCAGACAATTAAATATGTCCTTGTAGGTTTGCCACTAATGTAATTTGCTCACTGTGCTACCTGTCTATTCTCTAACCCAAAATTAGTTTTTAAAACAAGAGAAATAAATTGAAGCTATAAATGTATGACTCATGCTCAACTATGTTGAAAAAAAGTCAGACATTTTAAGATAAGCCATGTTGACTATACTCTTCATGTGAGATGTAGATTAATTTATTACTGTAAAATTGGGTTGATATCATTTGTAAAGGCTACTTGAACAAATTAGGGAATGTAAAATTAATGCAAAACTCCAAACAAAATATCTATAAAAAGCAGACCTGTGTTTGATAAATGAAACAACTTTTTATTTTTTCTCCACAAGAAAAACAAAATATAAGATTTAAAACAATTCACCAACACCCCTAAATTGAATCTTAAGCTTTGCATCTGTTTCTTGGATGACTGTGGGCTTACCACCCAGGGTGTTGAGAGACTCACATGAACTGACTAGCTTCTCTTTGTTCTGATCTCTATTTATCTCCTCAGGCCCAATTCTTTCCTCCTTCTGCAAAAGACTGAAATTAAGTAATGCTGCATGCACTCTCTAATTTTAGTCATAGCATTCTTCTCAGGATGGTGGGGTGGAGAGAATAATTGTGACAAATATTTCACCCTCTTCTTCAATCTAAGGATGATAATTTAGGTGTTGTTTACAATAGATATGGGAGGTTTAAAAATGTCTTCCTCTTAGCAGCTGTAAAATTGTTATCATAAAATAACATGATTTTAGTCATTTCATTTCACTGCTTCAGAATCAGGAGGAGGAGTTATTTTGATTGGAAAAAAAGAAAAATGATTATTTGAACTTCTATTATCTGGTACTAAATTTTAAGGTTAATGCTGTAATTTTAAAGATACTTAATTTTACAATGTTACTTATGTTTCTGATTTGTAAGTTTATTATGTCAACTTGATGCTCAGAGATATTTTTTATGAAAGAAATTAGAAAAAGCTTCAGTGATTTTTATATACTAAGTCTCCATCCCAAAATCTGCAACCTCTATATGTTAGGATTTATATTTCCAATTCATGTTGTCATGTTCTGATGTTCACTCAATTGTATGTGAAGGGCTTTTTATAGGGGAAAAGAACAAATATATGGCAGATACATGTCAATGTTACCAAAGTCTCCAGAAATATGTATGATTTTTTAATTGACTGGAAATAAAACTTTAGATGTAAGATACAAAAAAAGAAATATTTAACAGAAAATATTTCTTCTATGTGCTAAGATGAGTTTGATGACAAAAAGAAAAACTCAGTGTAAACCATCATTTGCCTAACAGACACATTGCTTATTTTTAAGCAAAATATTAATTTTATAACTTAACATTACCTAATTCTTTTTGTTCTTATTTTAAAAGCCTTTTTGTTATAATTCTAACTTTCAGTTAGCTGTAAAACTATTTACAAGTTGCTGATTATGACTTGTTTCTCTTTGATCCATCATAGAATTCCTTATTATTCTTATTGATACACACCCTATATCATAATGGTGAAATAAAAAAGCATTTGGGTTGACTGAAAAATAAATACACAAAAATGATAAAGGAGATCTGAAGGAGTTTGAAAGATGCATTGACTATGTTCATACATTGATATAAATAACTAACTTGCTCCCAGATTTTAATTTAGTCATTCCACAAATATAGTATATACAGTATTGCAAGCTAAGTGCTTTGGATTCACTGATGACAATGACTGACACTGTCCCCAAGACCTTAGGGTCCACAAAGCAACACATACAACTGAACCAAAAAGTCAAGTATGATATGTACTATGACAAGGGTCACAGATGCTAAGGAAACATGGCAGAAGAAGAGTGTCTTACATTGATGGGAAAGTGGTCAGTCTCTCTGGAAGAAGAGACATTGCTATGGAGATTTAAAGGATGAGAGTTTCTTGAAGAGAGAAAAGGGGTCCAGAGAAAGGAGACTTAAAGTGCATGACACAAGCTGAAGGAGATTTTGTGGGAATGGTTCTGCTTTGACGACACCAGGAGAAAGGCAAATAACTCTCTGGATCACAAAAGAAGATGTAGCTAGAAGGTGATAAATATATTAAATTGCTATCCTGCAGTAATCACTTCACTGTGGATATGCATATCAAACACCTTGTACACCTTAGATTTATAAAATATATAATTTTCTATTTACTCTGATGTTCACTCAATTGTATGTGAAAGGCTTTTTGTAGGGGAAAGAATAAATCTATAGAAGATATATGTAAAGTCTTACCAAAGTCTCCAGAAATTCAAATGGCAGAATTTTTTTTTTTATAAAGATATAGGATACAATTCAGGGTTAGTATACAGACATTGGTTACGCAGCTACCCTTGTTGATGAGGTATGCCCCTCCCTCCCCTAGCAGTTTCCCTCAACTGCCAATCCCACCCCCACTCCCCTGACAGTTTCCCACCACTGCCAATCGCTTTCTTATAATATTATAATTGTTCAAGATCTGTATTAGCAAGAGACATTCTAACTGGCTGAGTTCTGAGGTGGAACTAGGCTGACTGGACAAAAACCATTCTGTAGAAATCTTTGACCATAACTGTGCTATTTTGCTACTTTACTGGAGCATTCACCATCTATTGTAAATTTGTTCCCACTTCTGGATAAATTATTCACATACCCCAAACACATCTCTCAGTCTTACTACCCCAACTTTCTTCAAATGCCCATTTCCTTAAGAGCTTTCTGCTTGGCTAAACTCACTTCTTTTATTTGCAGCTTAAAGTAGGAGAACCTTCTTTGTCTTTTTCAGCAGCAGCCCAAATTAGATTGTTGTTTACTTAATTAACCACTTGCCTCTGTAAGGATTCTGGGCAGCTTGTAGAACTTAGCATTGATTCAAATTTGTACAGACTTATTCCTACCTGGAAATGTTGACCTCTCCTCTAAGGATAAATAAGCTAGAGATCTAATGTACAGCAGGACTACAGTTAATAATATGGAATTGTACATTGAAAATTAGTTAAGAAGGTAGACTTTAAGTGCCCATACTACACATACACAAAAGAAGATGTAGCTAGAAGGTGATAAATATATTAAATTGCTATCCTGCAGTAATCACTTAACTGTGGATATGCATATCAAACATCTTGTACACCTTAGATTTATAAAATATATAATTTTCTATTTACTCTGATGTTCACTCAATTGTATGTGAAAGGCTTTTTGTAGGGGAAAGAATAAATCTATAGAAGATATATGTAAAGTCTTACCAAAGTCTCCAGAAATTCAAATGGCAAGAATTTTTTTTTATAAAGATATAGGATACAATTCAGGGTTAGTATACAGACGTTGATTACGCAGCTACCCTTGTTGATGAGGTATGCCCCTCCCTCCCCTAGCAGTTTCCCTCAACTGTCAATCCCACCCCCACTCCCCTGACAGTTTCCCACCACTGCCAATCGCTTTCTTATAATATTATAATTGTTCAAGATCTGCTTATGAGTGAGAACATATGGTACTCCATTGTTTGTTTCTGTGATAGATAACTGAGTATGATCGACTCTAAATCCACCCAAGTTGCTGCGAAGTCCATGTATTTGTCCTTCTTTATGGCTGCATAATATTCCATGGAGAATATTTTTTTAATTGACTGAAAATAAATTTTTAGATGCAATATGCAAAAATAAATATTTAACAAAAAATATTTTTTTCTATGTGCTAAGATGAGTTTGATGATGAAAAAGGAAAACTCAGTGTAAACCATCATTTGCCTGAGAGACAAATTGTCTATTTTTAGGCAAAATGTTAATTTTGTAACTGAAAATTAGTTTATTCTTTTTGTTCTTAGAGAACTCATGCCTGAAAAAAAATCCATTAAAATTGAATATGCTAAGTAAAAACAAAATTGGCACTTAAACTTAAGCAAACAAAACTTACTATATTGCATAGCTAATAGTAACACTGCTGAAATAGAGCAATCTGTTCAACTTGAAAACTTTATTTTGAAATTGTTACTAAGTATAAGTAAAAATGGTCTTGGCTAACCCATTCCAAAATTGGTTCTCCTTTAAAAATATTTATGTGTTATTTTTATGGTTAAGACTTTTCTGACTTTCTGCAGAGGGTTTTATTGAGAGTTTTAGATTTGATTTTAATTTATTTGATATTTTAAAAAGTCATTTCTTACAAATTTCTTCTGTTTTAAATATTTCTTATACTTAAAGGTCAAGTCTCTATGGCTATGTTGTGAACCATCCAAAATACATAATTATTACTTTAGTTTTGAATATTTCTAGCTTAAATTGCTAAATAGAAAGAGTAAGGGACCCTTCAAGGCAATGCATGTGGGAACTCTACAGATCATAAATATAGTTCTAAATCAGCAAGGAATTCTTGAGTCTCAGTGAAAAGGAACAAGTTTAACCAGAAATAATAAATGCATGGCTCTGTGCAGTGCATCTGTATATTACTTCTATTAATCCATAGAAGATGCCACAGAGTGATCAGTGGAGCTTACACTAGAATATAAATTTCACCGGAAGAGGCATTTTTGTCTTTTGTATACTGAAGTATACCACTTGCATAGGAGAATATTTAGCATATAGTAACTGTTCATTAAATATTTGTTGAATGAATGAAGGGAAACAAGGTGAGAAAATATAACATTTATCAAATGTAGGCATTTTTGCAAGCACTGCATAATGAGTCATCTTAGTCAATCCTCATACAATCCTTATGGAAGAACTATAAACATTACCTTTATCAGAAAAGAAAACCGAGGTTCAAAATTATGAGTTTAATTATTCAAAGTTTCACATCCAGTAACCAGAAGATCTGGCAATCAAAATATATTTACTAGGCTGCCCAAATAATACACCAGCAACAGTATCAAGCTACTTACAAAATGTACCAGAAAGAACAAAAGTTGAATATTGCAGTTGTCCATAGGAGCCTTCACCGTGAAGAATCCATGATTGAAGGAGCAAGGAAGATTAATTACTGTGGATGAGAGACCTCACAGATCTAATCAGCTGCTAAGATTTCCTGCTAGGGGGAGACACCAGTAAAATATGTCATTGAGATGACCTGTTGACAGATACAACGTTTAAAAAAACTTTACAAGGCCATGTTAGGGAAACAATTATTACTTGATGGCCACTGTATTCATTTTCTATTGTTGCTAGAACATGTAACTCACAAATATAGTGGCTTAAAGGAACACAAATTTATTATCTCAGAGTTCTGTGGGCCAGAAGTTCAATGCAGTTCTCAGCAGATTAAAGTCAAGGTGATGAAAGGGCTGCATTACTTTCTGGAGACTCTGAGGGAAAATCCATTTTCTTTCTCATTCAGGTGTTGGCAGAATTCCACAAAGAAGTCTTCCTTTCTTGCCAGTCATCAGCTGAGGGCTTCTCTTTGCTCCTCGAGGCCTTTCTCTGGTCCTTATACAGTCTACCATCTAAGAATCAGCAATAGGGAATTGAGTCCTTCTCATGCTGCCATCTCTTTGACTTCCTCTTTTGTCTTCCTCTTCCACATTTAAGGAATTCATGTGATTAAATTTGGCCTACTCTAGATAATTTCTGTATTTCAGTGTCCTTAACCTTAATCATATTTGCAACGTCCCTTTTATCATGCAAAGTAACATGGTCACAGGTTTTGAAGATTATGGCCTGGACATCTTTAGAAGGTCATTATGCTGTCTATCACAAAAACAACACTGACGTTTAGTACTTGTCACATCTTAATGGGCATACAGACTGTTAGTCTCTTGATATATTTTTTTAATCAAGGAATATAATGATTTCTTTTTTTGTGAGAAAGCAGGATTTATTGAGAGAACAGAAAAGCTCCCACAGTGGGAGGGGACCCAAAGGGGTTCCCCAGAATATAATAATCCCTTACCAAGCAATCATCATGGCTGTTCAGGACCCTCTGCTTGTAAGCAATGACTTGAGTCCCTAGGGAATTCTGCTCCTATTTGGTTTCCAAGGGAGCCCCAGTCTATGCTCAGGTCTGCTCCTTTCTGAGACATTCATCAGAAAAAAAATCACCTTTAGGAACTTCTGGGATTCAAAACTCCCTCCATAGGTGGATCCCTCCATCTTGGTGCAGATGATCTTGGTAGTGAGGATGCCAAAGAAAGGCACATTAAAGAAAGTGTTTCATGGGCAAGTCCACCTTCGAAGCTTTGGGAGTTACCATGGATGCCGCCAGGCCCACTTCTTCACTCCTCATTTTTTCCTGGTGGTCAGTGAACTTTTAAATTATAACTAGTAATTTCTTGAAATGTAACCTGACATTCAGAATTTAGGTAGTAGGACTGCTTTAAAAAAGTATTGCACGTATTACCTATTAAGTATTTTCTTTTCTTCTTTGAATGTAATCCTATCTTTTATTTATATCTAAAACTTGTTTTCCCATTGACTTTAGATTAGAATCAAAATCTATAACTGATTTTCTTTTTGTACAAACCTCAAAAGTGGTTTCTTACCAGTCACTGAGTAATGACCAGAGTTTGACATGTGGGAAATAGAGCTGGATTTGTTCCTATAGCACATACCCCAAACTAGTTAACTACTGCCCATATATCAGTTTGAGCTGGGGGGGGGAAGAAAAGGGAATTAGAAAGTAAATAAGAAAGAAAAAATGAAAAGGATACTTTAGAATGTATTGCATCTGCTCTAAAATTGAGGTTATATAATAAAAATGCTAAGAAAATAAATTCTGTTTGACTGTTTACTCAATTACTTCTAAGAGAATAATAAAATGTCCTTTTGATTTATAAGTGAGATCCAAAGCTGACATTAATGAAAGTCAGGAGCTCAAATATTCTAAAGGAATACCCTAGGCATACCAATGCAGAAAAAACAATAGCCAAATCGGTTTCATGGCTGTCATTCATGTCTAACACATATGAGAAAAAACTGAAAATTCTTTAGAGTTTTTTTTTTTTTGGAAGAAATAATTTCATAGGAGTAGAAAATGCTATGGCATTTCCCTCCATCTCTCAACCCAAGACTTAAGGTCCCCAAAGACCTATTCATGGACATTTTTATTCATCCTTGCTGGGTTTTTACTGATTTGCAAAATTTGGTAGGGCCCCAGTTTAGTGCACTGCCGAAGCAGAGCACTAAAGTTTCTTGGGCAAACCTGACATGTTCCCAGATATGTAGGAAAATCCACGAAGATGCTTGAGAAAGTCTAAAGTCAAGTGGCAGGGTAATGCTGTCTGTGATGGGAACAGAAACTAGGTAAATTGGTTTCCAAAATTTGTTAGACTGTATAAGTTTTCCTGTTGACCTAGTGAATACCTATATTATTAAGGTAATTCTAAGTTGTGCTCTGGCTTAACAAAATGAGAAATGATTTCTTATTTATTCAAATTCTTTCTTGGATCAGGTAGTCAGTTAACTGTCTTCTGTCTTGAAACTATGCTACCAGAACACACGGCTCTCTAGGTTGCCATCTAGGGTAAGAGTAGGATAAGGCACATGCCATTCCCTGAAGTGACCAATATCCTCTTTTGTGACCTTTAACACCTCTATTCATTTATGCACATAAATAAAGGACTTGTCTACTTCTGAGTAGACTAAAAATATATAAAATGTGTTACACTTTTAGAAGCAATTCTACCATCTAAACATCAAATACTAGGTTATAACTTAAAATATAAATAGCCGGGTTCGGTGGCTCAGCCTGTAATCCCGCACCTTTGGGAGGCTGAGGTGAGTGGATTGCCTGAGCCCGCGGGTTTGAGACCCGCCTGGGCAGCGAGACCTCATCTCTACAATAAATAAAAAAATCAGCCGGGCGTGGTAGCGTATGCCTGTAATTCCAGCTACTCGGAAGGCTGAGGCGGAAGGATCACTGGAGGGCAGCAGGCAAGGCTGCGGTGGCTGGGAGCGGCCACTGCACTCCAGTCTGGGTGACAGAGTGAGACTCCAATCAAAAAAAACTATATATATATATATATATATATATATATATATGTAGAGAGAGAGAGAGAGAGAGAGAGAGAGACAAATTAAAGGTATTTCTAAGTTTCTTAGAAAGGAATTTCATCCTCTTTCTGCAAGATCTTACTTCCAACAGGCTGAGCTTTTCAAAATGTCTCAAGTTGGCCACTTTATTAAGCATTGCAATAGTTGGTTTGTACTCAACAGATATGTCATTTTTCATATTTCACTTTCTTACTCTTCCTTTAAGTTAGTTTGGAGCCCAGTGGCTTATTTTGACAACTGGACATGAGTGGACATGACGTGTACCATTTCTGGGTTGAAGTAGATGATCTCCATTATGTACATGTTTGTATATACTCTATATGTATGATTAATGTAGTGTGGTTTTCAAATATAGTATCTTTATACTTTCTCTTCTCTTGGAAATGAGTCATACTTTCCTAAGTTTCTTGTAGAGCTAGCCTGGAGGCAGCATAAGCTCTTAGGGATTGAATGTCTGGGAAAGATTTTAATTCTCCATCACAGATGAAGCTTAGCTTAACTGGATAGGTAATTCTTGGTTGAAATTGTTTGCCTTTGAGAACTTTGAAGATCAGACTCCAAGCTCTTCTCACTTGAAGTGTTTCTGTGGATAAGTCTGCTGCTATTCTAATTGGTCTTCCCCTGTAAGTAGTCTGACCTTTTTCTCTTATTGCCTTTGGAATTTTTTCTTTTATACCTATTTTTTGTAGGTAAATTATTATGTGTCTAGGAGTTGGTCTACTTATTTGTCATCTTGCAGGTGTTCTCTGAATCACTTGTGTTTGAATGGTCACATCACGGATGAGATGAGGGAAATTTTCTTGGATAATTTCATGGAATGTTTGTTCCAGGGTGGTCTCTTGTCTCTCTTTCTGCCTCAGGAAGTCCAATTAATCTTTGGTTCATCCTCTTGAAATAATCACTCATCTCTTGAAGGTTTTGCTCTGTCTTTTTAAGCTTCTTTTCTATGTTTTTGACAGTTTGGGCTAGTTCCATATTTTGGTCCTCAAGCTCTGAGATTCTTTCTTCTACTTGGCTGATTCTGCTTTCCATGCTTATCAGTTTGTTATTTATTTTATTCACTGCATTCTTTATTGCTGTTATCTCAGTTATCAACTCCTTCATTCTTTCTTCTTGATTCTCCTCAGTTCTATTTATTCTCTCTATTAATGTCCTGATATCTGGGTTTGTGGTTTGAGACCAGTCATTCTGGGAGCTCTTCATTATTTGTATTCCAAAGTCTGTATTTTCAGTGTCTGACCTCCCAGAGGTCTGTGTGAGATCCATATTCTTCTTTTGGTTTTTTTTTCATATGTGTAGATTTTCTTCCCTCCTTTTTTTCTCTTCTTTAATTCTGTTGTTCAGAGAATGGGGGGGTAACTTTTACTTTTACTTGCTCAGTCTCCTATTCTTCCTTATGTGGGTCCTCTGGCTTTGTTCAACTCTGAAGCTGGACTGTGGTGCGAAGCTGTACTTTTTTCAGTTTTGAGATTTAATTAAGGGGCAAAATGTGATTCAGAATCTATCTGCAGATCCCAGTATCCATTGACAGGTGTGTGGGCCCCCTGGAACCCACTCCCCATTGCCTTACAATCTTCCCATGTAGTGGGAGTATATATTTACTCCCTGAAAGCAAAATGAGATAAGAAAAAGGAAAAGAATATAAAAAGGAAGAAGGGGAGGGTGAGAGGAAGGTGAAGAGAGAGGAGTAAGAGGGAAAGCAGATGTACCAACTAACAAATGAAAAGAGACACAAAGACAGAAAAGAGTAAAAAAATCTAAAGTATGCAGACAATCATACAAACACACAAACCAACAAAAAAAGCCCTATTGATGTATTGTCCCTCAAAAATATTCATACATAGACAGGAAGTCTTTTTAAAAAACAGCAATAAAATAACAAACAAAGCAAGTATGAAAATGTTATCAAAAACTGAAAGAAAGAGAGAAAAAAAAGAACTAAACCAAAAAACAAACAAACAGAACAAAAAAATTTACTCTGAGGTCGTTCCTGTCAATCCAACTTACTTTCAGCTCTGATCTCCAGCCCCTCCCCTTTGCTCTCAGCACAGGCTGATAGGGTTGCTCTCAGTGTGGGTCAGATGCCCCAGGCCTACTGTGGAAGGAGGATGGATCAGATCTGGACTCACCCAGCTTGATGCCTGTCAAGTCTCCTACTCAGATCTGATGTGTCTGTGTCTGATCCAGCATGAGGTAGGGGCTTCTGTCTCTCTGAGTCTGATTAGATTACCTTAGGTCCCAAGTTGGAGGTTAGGTGGAGCTGGGTGGGACAATGCAGGTCTCTGCCTGGTCCAGGACAGAGAAAATGACCGCAGTCAGCATTTCCTCACTGGAGGTGGGGCTCTTCTCCAGCTCTCCCCACCTTCTCTCTCCACAGATCGGATCTGGGCCCCAGCCACTTTGCTGCTATCTCAGGTGATGGTGTGGGCCAGGAGCCAGGAGATGAGAATCAGCTGAATTCAGCAAACTCTTCTCAGGATAGTCCCAAGAACCGCAGATGATCTTGCACGCCAGTGGCTCCAATCTCAGGGTGGTGGGGGTTTGCAGTCACCTCCAAATGAAAGCCCCAGGTACATGAACTCGAGTCTCCCCTTAGATGGACTTTCACTCACCCACCACCCACCTACACATACCTACTCACGCAGAGAGTCTTTATGGACACTGGCTTTTGCGGAGACTCTCACAGTCGTACCCATCCCATTGCCATCTTGCCAGAAGATTGGATATAAGATTCATTATAATACAAGAATAATTTGAATACCAGATGTGACTAGCAATGAGTTTAAGTAAACTTTTTAAACTTTCAAATCATCTGCTTCTTCATCTATATAATCAGACACAGTAATATCCCTCTTGGCCTCAAGTTAATGATATTGAACTGAGAACATTTATGACCTTGCCTTTATCTCAGAACATTAATGAAATTAGAGAAAATATATGAAAGTTATGTTGTAGTTCAGGAAAGATATAAATAATATTACTAGGATGCTTTTATAAAGAAATTTCTGGGAATCAGAGAAGATTTGGTTATAATTTGGTAGGGGAAGAGTAGTAGAAACTTAACTGAAGATACAAGATTTTCCCAAGAGATTTTTGGAGACTCTTCAAAATAAAAGCATATTATTTTTAAAATAATAAATACCACTCAAAAACTTAGTCACTTAAAAGAACATTTTGTTATTATCATCATTGTTTTGTTTTCTTGATTCTATGATCTAACTAGTTCCATTGGACAGTTTGCTCCATGTGATCCAGTTTGGGTTGCAATCACCTGGAGGTTCAGCTGAACTAAATTGTCCAAGATGCCTCATTCATATGTCTGGCACATTAATGGGGACAGCTGAAGAGCTGAGCTCAGCAAGAGTGATTGGGTGCTCTTTCTTTTTCTATGCAGTCTCAGGATCTTTCTTCCTTGTGGCTTCTTCACATGATCTCTACCAATATCTCTCCAAAAGAGCAGTCAAATTTCTTTCATGGAAGCTCACATTTCCAAGAGCACAAAAGCATACTGCTACCAGTCCTTCTTAAACCTTAGGCCTAAAACTGGTACAGCATTCCTTGATTGAATTGCATTGGAAAAAGTGAGTAACAGAGCCAGCCCAATTTCACTGTGGAAGAAGAAAAAAGACTTTAGATACCAGGAGACATGGTTCACTGGAGGCTGTCTTTGAGATCACCTACCACTGTTAATCATCACAAAAGTTCATTAAGGATATTCTGAAGCTCATCCCCTCCTTTCCTGAGCAGATGGCCACAGGGAAATAGGTTTTTGACCCAGAGCCTTAGTATTTGAAAGATGTATAGAGTTATTCAAAGAAAAGACCCTGCTTATGATATTTGGACCTTAGACAGAAGCAGAGCAGAATTCAAATATGTGTCTAGCGTTTTCACAAGAAACTATATTGTGGTGGGAAAATATGGGGTGTGGAATCAAAAAAAAGCCCTTTAAGCCATGGGTAAAATATACTAATGTAACTATGGTGGGGGGAGGGTGATGGGATTAACAGTAGCAAATATCTGTCTGGGAACGGGGAAACACCCCATATCAACAGGGTACCTGAATGAAACGCAATTGTATACCTAACCCTTAACTGTACCCCACAACTTCACAATAAAAAAATATATACTAATGTATCCATTCTTAGAGTAAAGTTTCCTTTGGGCACTCATGTCAACAATCCAAACCAGAAAAAGAAGAGAAAACAATTACCCTTAACTGTACAGATGTCTAATACTAGGTGTCTTAATTAATTAACTTTTTCCTCCCTCATGTATATGGAAAAAATATTAATCCACAATAAGATAAGAGAAAACCAATGTCATAAAAAAGGAATGAAAACAAAATCTGAATTACACACATGTGCACACACATACACACAAACATACACATTAAAATCAAAATTCACAAATAAATTTTAGATAAAATAATGAAATTATTTTATATCAAATGATTTGAATGTATATAGAAATTATAAACAAAAAGTAACTATTATTTTTCAAACACTATGAAAAATGAATTCCATGAAACTAATATATATTATTTATGAGATTAAAAAATTAAATTTAAGACAGAGTGAACAATAACTATATAGCAATAAAGACTAAACCAGTATTCTAGAAAATGAAACTATAAATTATGCATATTGTAAAGCTAAACAAATATATACGAAAATTTAGATAGACTTTAATAGAAGTGAATAATCCATTCAGAAGGTATATAACAAGAATTCTAAAAGCTCTTGCACAGGTAATGAAAGGGAAGAAACAATCAATTAAGAAAAATATCATACTGAATAATATCTTTTAGATTTAAACTCATACTAACAGAAATCAAAAAGAGCAAAAGAAATTTTTGGGAAGTATTTATAGAAGTTTGTCACTTAAGCATTACCATTTAACTAATAGGTATTTAGTGGCATAGCACTGAACTTCAATCTGTATAGATCTAATCATTTTATTTGCCTCTTGTTTAGGGAAAATTTCAGAAAAATCCTTGAGTGAAGTCCTAGATCCTTGACACGCCCATGAAGACCTGATTCTTGTTGTAAAATTATATGCTAATTTATATGATGGTCATTCTCAAGCAACCTATCCATAATAATAGCTAACATTTTCTGGGGTCTGTGTGTGTGCCAGGCCCTGTTGCAAGTACCTAAAATATAGTATCTTCTCTAAACCCCACAAAACCCCTCAGTAGTAGTAGGTAGGAAACAGTCCAGATTTAGTGGTGCCTGAAAGTAATGAAAGACATCCTTTATTAAAAACAATGTTAAAATGTGAACACGAAAGCTAGTATGAAAGCATATAATTATTAGAATGGGAAAAGATACCATGAGAAATTACTGAAGTGTTGAAACTAGTCCTTTTCTTTCAAGAAACTTTAGTTAATTTTCTAGAAATGACTTTTACAAAATGGTTCTAGTTAGCACTAATTTCCTGCCTTGTTTGTTTCAGACCTCACACGTGTGGAGTTCTGTTCCCCTGGCTTCATGGTAAATTCACGTTGGTAATGAGTATTAGCAAACCCATAAGTAAAGGGAGGCACAGAGCACAGCTGTTATTTTTATTATTATTATTTTCTTTCTTTTTTTTTTTTTTACACCTGTTATTAAGTAGCAGAGCCAGGATTCAAATTCAGGTTGTCTGTTTCAAGATTCTGCACTTAACAATATTTTTTAAATTTTTTACATATACATATATTTAGAAGGTACAAGTGCCGATTTCTTACATGCATATAATGCGTACTGGTGACGTCTGGGCTTTTAGAGTAGCCATCACACAAATAGTGAACATTGTACCCAACAAGTAATTTTTCATGTCTGCTCTCTTTTGACCCCTGTGTTTTATTGCCAGTCACTATACTCTTTCCTGAAAGACAGCATGAAGAATTATTCTGAAGGAGAGCAAGTTAAGTGTGTATATCACCTGATTAAATTAATGTACTTTTTGTTACAGATATTACTTTTTATGTGATTGATATATTCATCTCCATTGATAAAATCAGGAGTACGTTGTCTTTTTTAAATACCAAATATGATAAAAGGGAATTATACTTGCTTTGCTTCCATAAACCCATGCATTCTACCCATGAGTCTGCCATGAATGACAGCTAGTATGTCCTAAACTGCCTGTCAGGTCTTCATGGTCTAGCTTGTTCAAGACTCATAATCACCCAGTTAAAAAAAAAATTGACACTGGAAATCCCTAACATTGAGATCATGGAAGCTTCTGATATACAGAGTGTTTGAAAGAGGGCAGGTGAAATGAAAAATCTGGCCCCCTATTCAGTTAAGAGTACTGAGTGGATGAGGCTCACTGACTAGAACCTTTGTTTACTGAAACTTTCATTCCACTATGATCAAAGAATATGTGTGGTCAGCAAGGTAAGTTTTGGCAAACCTCAAATAAATTTTCAGTGAATATCATTTCAATAACCACAGTGTTTTTTTCTGTTGTGTTTAATTTGTTTGAATTCAACTTAAAGCAAAACACAACATATTTATTACAATTTTTGATAATGTGAAATACAGAGATCCAAAGAGGGAGAAAGGAGTCAAAGTGTATAGGCCATAGTAATTATTTTGGCTTTATAACAAAGACAGCTGGGGAGGCATTGCCATGTTTTGTCTGAGTAAAACCATGACATCATCAAGGAAGTATTAAATTAAGCACCTGGACTATTGTACTGAAAATATACTGTACATTAGGGTTCAAAGTGTTGAAAAGATGGCTAAATAAAAGAATATTACCATAATTCTGGCCAAAGATTGTGGTAACTTGAACCAGAGATGAAAATAATCTGTATCAATATAGATGGTGAGACTAGGTTCAATTTGGTATGTACTCTGAAAGTAGAGCAGAGGGGATTTGTTGGGGTATGATATGTGGAAAAGTAAGAGCAAAATAATAAAAATGACTCCCTACTTTTGGATGGTAATGCTGAGAGCTATTACTGTCATGGGAAAGACTGCAGAAGATTGGCTGGGGGAGACAAAAAAATCTTGAGATGCTGAGGTTGTGATATTGGGAGCACAGAAAGGAGGGATGTAACATTAATATCACTGACCTCTGGAGCCTGTCTTCCCTCTTGCCATTTGCTATAGTTTGAAAGTTTGTATCTCCACAATATTTATGTGTTAAAATCCTAACTGTCAAGGTGATGGTAGTAGGAACTGGGGCTTTTGGGTGGTGACTAGGTCATAAGGGTTGACAAGCCTCATAAATGGGACTAGTGGCCTTTTTTAAAAAGTGGACCCAGAGAGCTGCCTTGCCCCTTCCATCATGTGAGGACAAAGCAATACGTCCAATCTATGAAGAACAGGCCCTAATCAGACACCAAATCTACCAGGGCCTTGTCCTCTTACCTCCTAGCTTCCAGAACTATGAGAAATATATTTCTGTTGTCTGTAAACCAATCAGTTTATGATACTTGGTTGTCGCAACCCAAATGAACTAGCACACATTCACATTGTGGTGAGGGAGAGGTAGTGTTACCAGGAGCCCTCTGAACACTGACTGAGGACTACTCTTTATCCCTACTGTTGAAGTAGTTGAAACTTAGAGTAGGGGGACACAATACTGGGGCCATTAGGAGTTTTGAGCTCTTTTCTCCCTTCAAATAGATGAATAATTTCAGATTACTCTTCCCTTTGTTAAATTCTGAAAACAAACAACAAGCATGTTCTTAATTTTGAAGATTCCACATGCAATCACTTAACAACAAATTTAATTACTGAATGATTATTGCATCCAGAACAATGCATTTTAGGATTTTTTTTTTTTTGGCTAGGTGTGTATGTCCAGTTTGAATGAATCTGAGTAAGATTTTTTTAAGGCTGTATTCCTACGTGAATATCATTAAAGCAGATCACGGTCAGAATACTTTGAATAATAAATCAGAGCTTAATACATTTTATAAGCATTTGTTTCTTTCTGAACACATATCAGAAATTTTCAAAAAAATGTAATGAGTGATTAAATGATATTACAATGACACAATTGTGTCAAATGCATATATCTTCTAAATATATTGCTACTAAAAAACTATCATAGAAACTAAAAAACAATTCAATAAAATAACTCAAGAGTCATAAGATCATTCACTTGAGGAAAGAGAAATACTTTGTAAAGACTGATTTTATGTGACATACCACTAAAATACAGCAAATCAATAGTGGCCCTTATATAAAAAGTCACACTTAGAGAGTTTCACTTTAAGTATCACTGTCTCAAACCGAATAATCCATGATTTAATTATTTTATGTTTGACAGAATCAAATGATAATTCACAGACCATAATGAACACAGCTGTGCTTAGCACTTTTTGTCATGCTGTGTCTACAAGAAACTAAAATGTCTCACAGGTTCAGCTAGCCTTCAAGATAGTTTATCCATGTACAGTCATTCAGATTTAAAGTAATTAGTGCAGTGATATTGAATTTCTATTAGTTTTTGCTTTGAAAACCCTTTCAGTGAATGAAACTGAGATGCCACTCATTTGTGCCCCAAGTGCATCTGGTGCATGCATCCATCTCGGGTAACTGTCATGCTCCACGTCAGAGGTTGGCAAACTATATGTATATATATTTTCAGCTTTGTGGGCCATATGGTCTCTGTTGCAACTATCCAAGTCTGTCCTTCTACCATGACAACAATCATAGAAAATACATTTTAAAAATGGGTGTGTCGAACAGGGAAGTAATAGGCACTGGGGACACTAAAAAGAGGAAAATGGGGAAGTGAAATAAGGTTCAGAAGTTACCTATCATGTACAATGTTCACTATCTGGGGCATAGGCCACTTGAAGCTCAATCCCCACCAGTATGCAATATGACCATGTAACACACACTCATTTGTAACCCTTGAATCTAAAGTTTTTTTTAAAAATAGAGAGGGAAAAATGTATGTGCCTGTGTTCCAATAAAACTCTATTTACAAAAACAGTAGCAGGCCAAATATGACTCATGGACCACAGTTTGCCATGCACTGCTCTGTTAATCTTTGGCATATTTGTTTATCTCCTCCATCAAATTTACTTGATAGTAGACATTATTTCAGGTCTATATTTTTATTTCCAGAACATGTCATAGTATGTAGAACATAGTATGCAAGAAATGTTGAACAGAATGCTTTCCCCCTTTTAGTGTCCCCAGTGTCCATTATTTCCATCTTTGACACATACGTTTTTAAAATGTATTTTCTACAGTTGTTATCACGCTACAAGGATAGACTTGGATAGTTCCAACAGAAACCATACGGCCGACAAAGCTGAAGGTATATGTACATATAAAGTTTGCCAACATCTGACATGGAACATGACAAATATTGAACAGAAATAATTATTCTAAATGTTCTTTATGATTACTGTGACTCATTATATTAGAATAATGTTCAGAATGTTTCTCAAGTTCTCTATACAAATTCTAAAGCCCAGTGAAAAAATACAACTAATGCTTACTAACATTTTAATAATTATCTTTAAAATAACATAGTCTTTCCTTTAATGTAATGTTTTTATTTTGGGCCAGCTTTGGTGTCTCATGCCTATAATCCCAAAACTTTGAGAGGCCAAGACGGAGGTTCTTTTCAGGCCACGAGTTTGGGGTTGTACTAAGCTAGGATCACACCACTGCACTCTAGCCTGGGCAACAGAGCAAGAACCTGTCTCTAAAAATACGTGTATGTACATATATATTTTTTTCAATTTAAAAAAAAACTTTGTAAAAAAATTTAGAAATTCAGATTTTTTTAAATGTGTGGTTATAAATTGCAAGGGCAATCACATATATTCGTCCAATTATTTTTTCCAGAAAGAACATATGTTCAGTGATATGCTGGAACTGGCTCAGAAGAGATGATTGTGTACATCTCTTCTCTCTTCTGAATTCAGTAATATAACAATGGTAGCTTGAAATCAGCCATCATGAGAGCATTTACACCACAGAACTCAACAAAAGTGGCTTTCTTTTTAAACTTACCCACTGTACTGCATACCATCCTAATACTAACCAGTAAGATGCAAAGAACTCTGAAAGTGTTTTCTGACTGCTTAAAGAAGAGGTAAAACACACACACACACACACACACACACACACACACACACACTTCTTTCACCTGGATATAAACATGTGTGCTTGTTTTAATAGTTGCAAACAGAAATCCTATGCTTTGAAAGACATAATAAATACCAAGCTGACACATAGAGAATAATAGGGAAAGGGAGTAAGAGCTCTTTTTGAGCACACCTTAAAATTATTTTCAACTTTAAGATATGAATAGACATTTCTCAAAAGAAGACATACGAGCAGGCAACAGATACATGAAAAAATGTTCAGCCTCACTAGTCACCACATAAATGCAAATTAAAACCATACTGAGATACCACCTAACTCCAGTCAGGATGGCCATCATCAATAACTCAAAAAACAACAGATGCTGGAGAAGATGCGGCAAAAAGGGAACACTTCTACACTGTTGGTGGGAATATAAACTAGTACAACCTCTGTGGAAAACAGTTTGGTGATTCTTAAAAGATCTAAAAAATCAACCTTCCATATGGCCTTACAATCTCCCTACTGGGAGTATAGCCAGAGGAACTCAAATCACTCTATGTAAAAGAGTAAACACATGTTTACACATGTTTATTGCAGCATTATTTAAAATAACAAAAACATGGAACCAACCATGTTGCCCATCAAAAGTTGACTGGATTAAAAAAATGTGGTACATATACATGATGTAATATTACACAGCTATAAAGGACAAAATTATGAACTCTGCAGCAACTTGGATGGACTTAGAAGCTATAATACTGAGTGATCTATCAGAGAAACAAAGAACTGAGTATCACATGTTCTCACTCATAAGCGGACCTTGAACAATTACCATAATACTTACTGTAAGAAAGGGATTGGGACCGGGTGCGGTAGTTCGCGACTGTAATCCCACACTTTGGGAGATGGAAGCGAGAGGATTGCCTGAGCTCTGGAGTTTGAGACCAGCCTGAGCAACATGGCGAGACCTCATCTCTACACTAAATCAGAAAATTAGCTGGGCATGATGGTGCATGCCTGTGGTTCCAGCTACTTGGAAAGCTGAGGCGGAAGGATTGCCTAAGCCCAGCAGGTCAAGGCTGCGGTAGCCATGAACATGCCACTGCACTCCAGCCTGGGTAACAAGACAAAATGCCAGAAAAAAATTAATAAGCGAAATAAAATAAATTTCCGGGTATAGGAATTCTGATATATGTCAAAATATTTGAATTGTAGTCCCTTCATTTGGTCTTAATTTTTTTCTATAGACTATATATCCTTAGTTGCTTCAATCTGTACTGGTTTAGCATAATATTAAGTCCCCCTATAATTCTGGTTTGCTGATTTTCATATGATTTCTAGAAATAATTATAGTGCTTAGATCTAAAATTTTCAGCATAAACTAGTCACTTTTATATTTGGATTATATACCTCCACTAGTTTTTTTTTAAGTATATGGATGAGCTATTTCCACAATGATGTTGTTTAACACTATCCCAAATTAGTGGTAACTTAAAATGTACATCATTAAACCTCATCCACACATCTACTTGCCAGCTGGGGTTAGTCTATCTAGGTTGAGCTCAACTGGGGTTGACTTCAGGTTACATTTGGACCTACTCTACGTGTTTTTCACTCTCCATTGACCAGGAAACTTGTTCAAGAGATGGAAAAAGTACAAGGCGAATAGGTGTAAAAATATTTAAGGCCTCTTAAGGCCTAGGCTCAGCACTGGCACACAGTCACATCCACACACACATTATTGCTCAAATCAAGTCATGTGGTTAAGTTCAACATCAATGAATGATTAACACTTCTACGCCTCTTAAGGCAAGGAGATGCCAAGTCACCTGACAAAGTAGGTGAATACACGGAGGGATAAGGGCCAATTATATCTTACATTTTTATTCTTATAATCCAGCTTGTTAAAAATTGCTGAACATGAGCCCCAGTGCTATCATTTTGATGATCACGGTATCTCTTCAATGAAACAAGGCAAACAAGCAAGGTAAGTAAGCAACCTTAAAAATGTTTACATAACCCAATATTTTAAATGTTGCTTTAAATATGGCATCTCCACTCTCAGAAACCTTCAGCAGTTTTTCAATTCATAAAAAGTAATTCCAAATATTTTAGCTTTAAGATCATCTGCAACTTAGCCCCAAACAATACTTTCATCTAGGTTTCTACAAGTCATCTAAGCAAATTCATATCATCTTTCTGCACTTAAACATTTTCTTATCTTCAACTTTGCTCATAATTTTCTTAACCTGAGAAACCTTTCCTCTTTCTTTATACTTTTTGATAACTAAACATACTAAGATCACAGATAACCTAGCCCAGAGTAATATTTTACTTATTTTAGCTCCAGTAGAGTTTATAATCTGGAATGCTGATTTGGCACTCACAGTCATCAAAGAATTAGCATGAACTGTTGTGCACCACTGGTCATATGGTTCACTGAAAACAAGGAGGGATCCAGCTAGTAACACAGAAGCCAGTCAGAATGAAGCCATGTGCAGGGACAGATATTAGAAACACTCAGGTTATGGGGCAGGCAGAAATGAGATTAAATAGGATGGAGAAAATCTCCATATTTCCTCCTGTGCTATCTGACCAAGCAGGGCTTCTGCTGGTTCTCAGGCCAGGGCAATCCTAAGAGATCATTGTGAGTCTAGAGATCGAAATGTGATGAGGATAATACCAAATTGACCCTGACAGCTCTCATAACCTTCCTTGGCCATCAGTTCTTTTAGATTTGTGTTTATAGCTAAAATGACATAAATCTTTTTCCAGAAATTGACTTCAAGTTCCTGAAAGACAAGCATTTTGTTTTATATTTTATATCCCTCAAACCAATAGAATTTTGAGCATGGTTCATTCTGAGTATTATGTATTAATAAATTTGAATCTATGCTTTTTAAATAGCAAAAGCTATCTTTTCTCAAAGTGTATTCTTGGCTAAATTAGTAATAATAAAGAAAAAATAACAACTTACATGCCAGAAGTAAGTACATAACCAAGATAACTGGATCAAAAAGCAACTTCTAATATGCATGCAAGCAATCTAAAAGATGAGAAAATATGAATAGTCTATTATTTGGCTTGTTCTCGCAACGACTGGGGTAGTTTCAAAAAATGATCTTGTACATCTGTTGTTTTCGGTGTCTTTTGGGACTGTTGATACCACTGTCAAGTATTCTTCAGTTTAAGTTAAACTGTTCCTCTGTCTAAGCAGTATAAAAGACCAGTGTATTCATTAAAACTGATGGAGTAAATAATCAAGAGCCATCAGCAACAGTAGAGGACATATTGAACATCAGGTATACTTGTCGAGAAAACAGAGGAGACGATATGAAATTGACAGCATACACCGATTACATTTGTACATTTTGCAACATGCAGAATAAAAATGTGATTTTAGACTAGAAGTGGAGAATAAATCATGCCCTGAGAAAAAATAGCTAGGTTAGCAAAATGCTAATCCAACAAATGGTGTTCTATAGAAATCATGCAAAACAGAAGTTAAGGGGCTTAGCACTCAGTTCTGACTGACTATGTTACACCCGTGAGGTTTAGTTTGAAAATTAGCAAAAATAAAATGTCACAGGAAAACAAACATCACAGCCTTTGTTCCCAAGAGAGATGCAAATATGAAAATGAAATGACCCTCTGTTATTTTTTTTTCTTAAACAAAATTGTCATGGTATTTGAGAAAATCTTGGCAGGTCCTTGGTGGGCAAGTGATAATAACAGCAATAACTACCACAAGGGATCAGGTATAATTGCTTTCTGGCAGATAAAGCCAAGCGAGGAGAACCAAGCCAACAGACCACAATTACACCTGAGTAATGGAGGAGGGAAAATCAAGAACAGCATTCACTGGAATAAGGTTAAAAATAGATTAAAATTGCCTCATGGAGGAGAAAATGACTAGAATAGCCAGGCAATAGTTTTGCATGTTCTGTGTCTATTTATTTTACTTTCATCTTAAAAATCCAGCTATGTTATATTAAATTCTTATGGTATCAATATCAGTCATATTAATACCTACAAGTGTTTCTAAATTGGTTTGTGATATAAAGCACATGGCATAAAGTGCCATTGTATTTGATTTGTAACATGTGCATTTCGAGGAAAAAAACATAATGTGTAAATAGACAGAAAAAACACTGACATCTCCTAAAGTAGGAATAAATGTATCTCATAATATAATTTACTTAATCCCACAATGATAACCCAGAACTAGTAAAGCAAATGAAGTGCTTGCTGATTGATTTTCAAAGAAATATTTAAAGAAATCCATAGACTCAATATCATTAGGTAATGCAGTCCTTCTCTGGAAGAATCTAATCATTTGTGGTTAAAGTCCATTTAATAGACTTCAGCACCTTGTAGGGCACTGGTAGCAGGGGCTGTGGAGGAATTCCAGAAGCAAAGTCCTACAAAAGAGGGAAGAGGACAAAAGATGTACCCCACCACCATCTTGAAGGTGGGGCAGGAAAGTGCTCCAAATCACTCACCACAGAGCAGCAGACCTGATCTCTGTGACTGGCAGATCAACTACTCAGGGATTGATTGTGACCCAGAGGGAATATTCTGAAAGCACAGGCTTTGAAGGGACCTGAAGAGTGCTGAGTTCCAGGAGTCCCATCCCTGACCTGATCCCGCTGTGGGACAAAGGGTGTGGCCAGAAAAGGGTGAGGAAGAACTCCAAAAAGATTGGTGGTAAGTTGGGAGCTGACCCAAACGCCCTCCTCCCCAGCAATCCTCTGAATGTCAGACCCACATAGCTGGGCCACAACTGAGAAGGACAAGCCCAAGTGGAGCCTGGACATCAGTCACAATAGGAGAACTCCATTTCAGGATAGGCTTGGCTGGGGCAACTCCCTCCCAGTGAGTACATACCGGGGAAAGAGACAAAACTGTACCTCCTCACCGGAGGAGATCACCCTGACCATATGAGAGTGGGAGGAGAGGACTGCAGCGCCACACACCTCCACTGCCCCTCCTCCTTTCCTGCTTCAGACACTGAGGAGAGAGTGAAAGAGGTGGCTCTGCAGGAGACACCTGATTAGAGGAACAAATGCAAAGCCTGCCACAAGAGGGCAGGGTTTATTTTTTTTAAATTTTCAATTTTTTCAAACTTTTAAAAAAAATTTTTTGACTGTTAGCTCATCTATTTTTTAAATATATTTCCTTTATGCATGAATGTGCATGCGAGGGTTTAATCTGCTCTCCCCCCCAATTTTTTTTTCTGTTTCTTTCTTCCTTTTATTTATCATTTGCTGTTCATGTGTGTATGTGAATAATTGAGTGTTCACCTTTCAATTTTGTTGTTGTTGGTTTGTTTTTGCTCTTTTGTACTTCTGAGTTTTTTTTAATTTTCATTTGTTTACAGTTTAAGGTGTGGATCAATATATGTGTGAGGGTTCAACTTGAATTCTTCCTTTCCCCCACCCCAGTCTTTCTGTTTTTCTTCTCTATTCACTTTATGCTAGGCACGTGTGTATGTGTGCTTAGTTTTCTTGAGTTTTTTGTTATTGTTTTTTGTTTCATTTTGTGGTGTTCCAGTTTGTTTTGGGGTGTGAGTGTGTGTGTGTGTGTGTGTGTGTGTGTGTGTGTGTGTGTGTGTGTGTTCAGTTGTTTTTTTACATTGGTTTCTACTTTGCCTCATCATATAGAATGGTGGTGGGGAGTGGGTCTCAGGAAACACATATACAACATTGCAATTTGCAAGCAGTTTCTGAATCCTAGCACTCCATCCCCTACTTTATTCGAATTTCAAAAACTACAAGAGACAGCAAAGCTTCCCATCCACCATCCTATTTCAAAATATAACAAATCCAGAGCTGGAATCAGGAAAGAATAGAGGACTGAGCAAACATCAGAAAGGGAAGTCTCTCCCACTGACATTAAATAATGAAACTAAAGAGAAAAAACAAGAGATCGGTCACAGATGAGGAAAAACCAAAGGAAGACCTCAGGCAATTTCAAATATACCAAAGACAAAACTCCTTAAAAACCAGGCCTTGGTGCCCAAACAATGGAAGTCACCAATGTCTGCCCCCAGAATACAACAGGGATTAGGGAATGGATGGAAACAGTGAATAAGACTCAAGAAAGAAAAGATGTAACACTGAAAGAACTTGTAACAAATTTTGGCTATAAAAAATTTCATCCAGGAAATAAAAAACAAAATTACAAGTATGGGAAGCAGAATTAATCTAGCTGAAGAAAAAATCTCTGAACTTGAAGACCAGAACATGAAATTAAACCGATCTGTAAAAAACATAGAAAGAAGACTCAGAAAGAAAGAACAAAACCTATAAGAGATATGTGATTATATCAAAAGGCTGAACTTATGCCTGATTGGTAGCCCAGAAGAAGAAAGGGAAATGGAGAACAATTTAGAGCAAGTATTCCAGGAAGTAATCCAAGAAAACTTTCTTCACCTCACCAGAGATATGACCAGCCAAGCACAAGAGATACAGAGAACCCCCACAAGACATCAGATGAAAAGACCAGCTTCTAAACACATACTAATTTACCTATACAAAGTAGGCACAAAAGAAAAAAATCCTGAAAGCAGCAAGAAAGAAAGGTCAGACTACCTACCAGGGAAATCCAATCAGAATAGCAGCAGACCTACCAGCAGAGCCACTACAAGCAAGAAGGGACTGAAGTCCTATATTTAAAGTACTCAAAGATAAACAATTTCAACCAAAAATTTCCAATCCAGCCAAGCTCAGCTTCATCAGGGATGGAGAATTAAAATCCTTCCCAGACATCCAATCCATAAGAGATTATGCAGCTCCCAGACCAGCTCTACAGGAGACACATAAAAAGGTATTAAACAGAAGAAAGAATAAAAAGAATGATCGCATACCTCCCAAGAGAACAGCAGAGCACAGAATCAACAAAGACAGAGAATACAGTACAACAAGAAACTTGAAAACACACACATATGTGTACCCCAAAACCAAAAGAAAACAAGGAAACAAAGAAAAATTTTATAAGAAGCTCGTGACAGCAATAAACAATCACATTTCAATAATCCTGAATGTGAATGGACTAAATACACCACTGAAAAGACACAGAATGGCAAACTGGATAAGAAACCATGACCCAATTATTTGCTGCATCCAGGAGACTCATCTCACTATAAGGGATGCACACAGACTCAAAGTTAAAGCATGGAAAATGAGTTTCCAGGCAAATGGTTCACAAAAGAAGACAGGAGTTGCAATCTTAATATCAGATAAAACAACCTACAAGTAATAAAAAATTTAAAAAATATGCCAAAGGACATGACACAATAATAAAAGTTTCAATCCATCAATAAGAAATATCCATCCTAAACATATATGCACCCAACACAGGAGCACGAGCATTTATAAAGCAACTACTAAGTAAACTAAAAAAAGATATTGACTCTAACACTATTATAGCAGGGGACTTGAATACCCCACTAACAGCCCTAGATAGATCATTGAGGCAAAAAATCAACAAGGAGATCCAGAACCTAAACTTGACACTTGACCAAATGGATTTAATAGATATTTACAGATTATTTCACCCAACAACCACAGAATATACATTCTACTCATCACCACATGGAATGTACTCCAAGATTGATCACTTCCTTGGTCATAAATCAAGCATAAACAAACTCCGTAAGGTTGAAGTCTTGCCATGCACATTCTCAGATCACAGTGGATTAAAAATAAATATCAACACCAACAACATTTCCCCAAATCCCACACAGACATGGACAATAAACAGTATGATGCTGAACAACTACTAGGTTAGCACAGAAATCAAAGCAAAAATTAAAAGATTCCTGGAAACAAATGAAAATAAAGAAACATCTTACCAAAACCTCTGGATTGCCATGAAAACAGTTCTAAGAGGGGAATGTATATCTCTACAAGCACACATCAAGAAAATGGAAAGATCACAAGTGGAGAACCTTACAAATCACCTAAGGGAGATGGAAAGAGACCACCAAAACTCTAACTTTAAGAGAAGGATCCAAATCACCCAAATAAGAGCCCAAATATGGAACATAGAAGTCAGAAAAATCATAAAAAACATCAACAAAACAAAAAGCTGGTTCTTTGAAAGTATTAACAAGATTGATTGCCCCCTAGCTAGAATGACCAAGAAAAAGAGAGAAAAAAGCCCAAATACATCAGAAATACAGGGCATCAAATTACAACTGACCCAGAAGAAATACAAAAAATTATCAGAGATTACTATGTACACCTATGTGGAAACACACTTGATAACCTAAATGAAAGGAGAACTTTCTGACATCACACAACCTCCCCAGGTTGAAACAAGAAGACATTGAGACACTAAATAGACCAATATCAACCCAGGAAATTGACTCTGTCATAAGAAAACTACCTACAAAAAAAGCCTCAGACAGGCTGGCTTTCCAGCAAAATTCTACAAAATGTACAAGGAGGAGCTGATACCAATCCTTTTGAAAGTATTCCAGGCAATTGAGAAAGACAGAATTCTCCCCATCCCATTTTGTGAAGCTAACATCACACTGATACTCAGATCGGGTAAAGAGCCAACAAAAAAAGAGGACTACAGGCCAATATCCCTTATGAACATAGATGAAAAAATCCTCAACAGATTCTAGCAAATTGGATCCAAAAACACATCTCAAAAATCATCCACCATGACCAAGCAGGCTTCATCCCCAGGATGTAGGACTTGTTCAACATTTGCAAGACAATAAATGTAATCAAATAGATTAACAGATGTAAAAACTAGAACCACATGATTATATCATTAGATGCAGAAAAAGCTTTTGATAAAATCCAGGATCCTTTCTATATAAAAATCCTCAAACACCTAGGTATATATGGAACATACCTCAAAAAAATAAGTGCCATCTACAATAAACCCACATCTAACATATTGCTAAATGGACAGAAACTGGAAACATTTCCCCTGCAAACTGGAACAAGACAAGGCTTCTGACTCTCACCCCTCTTGTTCAACATTGTGTTGGTAGTCCTACCTTGGGCAATTACACAGGAGAAGGAAATCTGGAGTATCCATATAGGAAATGAGGAAGTCAAGTTATCCCTCTCTGCTGATGACATCATCCTATACCTTGAAAATCCAAGAGAATCTGCCATATACCTGCTTGCACTGATAAAGGACTTTGGCAAAGTCTCAGGGTACAAAAAAAAATGTGCAAAAGACAGTTGCATTCCTATACACGAACAACCAGCAGGCAGAGACCCAAACGAAAAACACAATCCCATTCACAATAGCCACAAAAAAAATAAAAAAAGAAATACCTCGTCATCTTCCTAACCAGAGAATTGAAAGACCTTTACAATAAGAACCACAAAACACAGCTCAAAGAAATCCAAAAAGACAAACAAATGGAAAAATACTCCATGCTCATGGATAGGAAGACTCAGCATTATTAAACTGTCCCTCCTACCAAAAGCAATCTACATATTCAATGCAATACCCATTAAATTACCAATATCATTCTTCTCAGACCTGGAAATGACAATACAGAAATTCATATGGAGACAAATGACCACAAATAGTCAAAACAATCCTTAGCAAAAGAAACAAAGCATGACATTCCATACTTCAAGACTTCAAACTTTACTATAAGGCTACAGTAATCAAAACAACCTGGAACTGGCACATAGCAGCCAAGAACAGGCACATAGACCAATGGAACAGGATAGAGATCTTGGAAGCAAAGCCTCAATTTCTCAACCAACCCATGTTTGACAAAGCCTCCAACAACAACCACTAGTGAGAGGAGAACATATTCAGTAAATGGTGTTGGGAAAACTGGCAGATAACATGCAGAAGATTGAAACAGGACCCCTTACCTATCACTATACACAAAAATTAACTCTAAATGGATCAAAGACCTAAATGTAAAACCTCAAACTATAAGAATCTTAGAAAACGCAGGAGACTCCCTTACGGAAATTGGAACTGGCAGCCAATTCCTATTCAGAACTCTAAATGCCCATATCTTAAGAAATAAGATAGACAAGTGAGGCCTCAACAAGCTAACGAGCTTCTGCAAAGTGAAAGAAACCATCAAGGGAGCAGGGAGACAGCCCACAGAAAGGGAAAAAAAAATTTGCCGGAGGGAGACGGGGCAAGATGGCGACGGCATAGGTGAACTGGTGAGATTCTCTGAATGTGAGTTCCCAAAAAGGCTATTACTTCTCTTCCCCCATCTCCCAGCCCACCACCAACCATGCTGGCGCCAGGCCTGGGAACTTCCCACGCAAGGCCAGATATTGTGCACCCCCCACCACTGCTGCTGTTCTACTCGTGTGTGGAAGTCTCCGGTCCCAGCCCCCTCCAGATCACTCCCTGGCTGCATTGTCTCCAGCCCGACACCTGGCACCCGGCACCACCAGTCACACAGGGAGGCTCTGGGCACCCGCCCTTCAGAGACTCCGGTCCCTTTCCTGGCCGAAGTACCCTGTAGGGGGCCCAGCACCACTCTCGCTGCTCACCGCCTTCCCTTTGGAACTTTGGAGCTCTGGAACTCCGGGTCCACCCTGGCTGAGGCACTCAGTGTGAGACCCCAAGTCGGAGGACCCAGACAAGCAGAGAAAAACAGATCTGCTTAAACTGCCTCGCCATTCTCCAGGCAGAGACTTCCATTGCCCTGCCTACCTATCAACAAACTACCTCATTTCCTAAGGCCAGATATTGCAGCATGTGGGGGAGTTTTGGGTCCCTGCTCCCTCTGGCCCTCTCTCCGGCTCCATTGTCTCCAGCCCGACACCCAGCACCCGGCACTGCTGGTCACACAGGGAGGCTCTGGGCACCCACCCCTCGGAGACTCTGGTCCCTTTCCTGGCCGAAGTACCCTGTAGGGGGCCCAGAGCCACGAGCCACTCTCGCAGCCCACTGCCTGCCCTTTGGAGCTTTGGAGCTCTGAAACTCCGGGCCCACCCTGACTGAGGCACTCAGTGCGAGACCCCAAACTGGGGGACCCAGACAAGTGGAGAAAAACAGATCTGGGTAGACTACCTTGCTATTCTCCAGGCAGAGACTTCCATTGCCACGCCCACCTATCAACAAACTTTACCTCAGTTCCTAAGGCAACATCATGAAACAGGAGGCAAAGCCCCACCCCTACGCTGTAATGAAAATCAAAGGGGAGAGACTGGAATCGGAGATCACAGAAGTGACTCTAGTCTGATCACTTATTTTGACTTATGATTTTATCATTGAAATTGTTGGTTTAGATTACGTTTGGTGTTTATCTTCTGACTTAAACTGTTTCTTGATTTTATTGGCCTGTCTCTGTGTAACTATCAGTATTCTTTAGGGAATCTTTCTTACCTGTCTTTCTTCACTTCTTCCCGGCCCTGTGTCTCTCTCTCACCTGATAGTTGGTATGTATATCTGTTTTCCCTCTCGCACTTCTCTCTTTCTAACTCCCTATTGACCTCCCCTGTCTTCCATTATTTTCCTCTTTTATATGCCCCCTTTTTAAATCTAGGGACCAAGGCTGCATACTGCTGAATAGACAGACTGTAAAGCAGAGGGAAAAGTGAACAAAGCCAGAAGACCCTCATAAGGAAGAACAGGTCATTGCAGAAGAGAAATAAAAGCAACCCCACCTTCCCTCAAAAACAGAATTGAAGAGGGGGAGGGAAAGGGGGAGAGGGAGAAAAATCTACAGAAATGAAGAAAAACCAAAAGAAGAGTATGGGTCTCTCCCAGACGCCTGGGAGAGCAGACATTGAGAAAACTGACTTTGGAATGCAAACAATGAAAAGTCCCCAGAATGAAGGGTCTCAAAATGCAAATGTAGATATCAAAACAATAATGGAGAGATTAAAAAGAATTGAGGAGACACAAGAAGAAACTAGGAAGGAGCTGATATCTGAGATAACAGTAATAAAGAATACTGTGAATGAAATAAATAACAAATTGATAAGCATGGGAAGCAGAATTACCCAAGCAAAAGAAAGAATCTGAGAGCTTGAGGACCAAAATATAGAAATAACCCAAACTCTTAAAAACACAGAAAATAAACGCAAAAAGACAGAACAAAACCTTCAAGAGATGAGTGACTACCTCAAGAAGTCTAACCAAAGAATAATCGAATTCCCTGAGGCAGAAAGAGAAACAGAGACCACATTGTAACAAACTTTCCATGAGATCATTCAAGAAAACTTCCCGTATCTAATCAGTGATGCAAAAATTCAAACACAAGAGATTCTGAGAACCCCCACAAGACAACAAATGAGAAGACCAACTACTAGACACATAATAATTTGCCTAAATAAAGTAGGCACAAAACAAAAAATCCTAAAGACAGCAAGAGAAAAAGGCCAGATCACCTACCATGGAAGACCAATCAGAATAGCAGCAGATTTATCTGCAGAAACCCTACAGGCTAGGAGAGCTTGGAGCCCTATATTCAAAGTCCTAAAAGATAAACAATTTCAACCAAGAATAACCTACCCGGCCAAGTTAAGCTTCATCAGTGAGGGAAAATTAAAATCTTTCCCAGATATCCAATTCCTAAGAACTTATGCTGCCACCAAACCATCTCTACATGAAACACTTAAGAAAGTACTAAACACAGAAGAAAAGGAAAAAAGAACAACATTCTTCACAAGAGTACAGGGAAAAGAATAAAATACACATGAACCAACCCCAAAACCAAAAGAAAGACAAAAAAAGAAAAAAGAAAAAACCAAATGGAAGAACAACAACTCAATAAGAACTCCATGATAGGGACGAACTCTCACATTTCAATAATTAGTCTGAATGTGAATGGACTAAACGCACCACTGAAAAGACATAGAATGACAAAATGGATAAAATATCACCAGGCAACAATATACTGCCTTCAAGAGACCCATCTCACTAGAAAGGACATACACAGACTCAAAGTAAGAGGATGGGAAACAAATTTTCAGGCGAATGGAACACAAAAGAAAGGAGGAGTCGCGATCCTAATTTCAGACAAAATACCATTTAAGCTATCAAAAATTAAAAAAAAATACAGAGGGCCACTACATAATGATAAAAGGTTCACTCCATCAACAAGAAATATCTATCCTAAACATATATGCATCCAACATAGGTGCGCCAACATTCATAAAGCAACTTCTAGGAAAACTAAAGAAAGACATTGATTCTAACACCATAATAACTGGGGACTTTAATACACCACTCACAACCTTAGACAGATCATCAGGACAAAAAATCAGCAAGGAGATCCGGAACCTCAATGAGACTCTGGACCAAATGGACTTAATTGATACCTATGGAACACTCCATCCAAAGACAACAGAATACACATTCTACTCATCACCACATGGAACATATTCTAAGATCGACCACATAATTGGACTCAAATCAAGTATAAGCAAATTTAAAAGGACTGAAATTCTACCATGCACCTTCTTGGACCACAGTGGAATAAAAATAAACATTGACACCAACAAAGTCCCTCCAAAACCCACAAAGACATGTACACTAAACAGCATGATGCTAAATAACTCCTGGGTCAATGATGACATCAAAACAGAGATCAAAAGATACCTGGAAACAAATGAAAATGAAGAAACATCTTACCAAAATCTCTGGGATGCCTTAAAAGCTGTAATAAGAGGGGAATTTATATCCCTACAAACACACATGAGGAAAATGGAAGGAACAGAAATTAACAACCCAACAAGCCACCTAAAGAAGCTGGAAAAGCAAGACCACAAAAACCCTAATTTCAGCAGAAGAATCCAGATCACCAAAATAAAAGCCCAAATCCAGGACATAGAAGGCAAAAAGATAATAGAAAAAATCAATGAAACAAAAAGCTGGTTCTTCGAAAGAATAAACAAGATCGATGGTCCCCTAGCTAGACTGACCAAGAAAAAACGAGAAAAAACCAAATAAGCACAATCAGAAAAACAAAAGATGAAGTCACATCTGACCCTGAAGAAATACAAAAGATCATTAGAGACTACTACGTACACTTGTATGGAAACAAACTTGAAAACCTTAAGGAAATGGAGGACTTTCTGACATCACACAACCTACCTAAGTTGGAACAAGAAGAGATTGAGACCCTAAATAAACCAATAACAATCAAGGAAATCGACTACGTAGTAAGAAAACTTCCTACCAAAAAAAGCCCTGTACCAGATGGCTTTCCAGCAGAATTCTACAAGACATTTAAGGAGGAGCTGATACCAATCCTACTGAAAGTAGGCGATTGAAAAAGATGGAAGTCTCCCCAAATCATTTTACGAAGCCAACATCACATTGATACCCAAGCCAGGTAACAATCCAGCAAAGAAAGAGAACTACAGGCCAACATCTTTGATGAGCATAGATGCTAAAATTCTCAACAAGATCCTAGCAAACCAGATTCAGCAATACATCTCAAAAATCATTCACCATGACCAAGTAGGCTTCATTCCTGGGATGTAAGGCTGGTTCAACATTCGTAAAACCATAAATGTAATTAAATACATGAACAGATGTCAAAACAAAAACCACATGATCATATCATTAGATGCAGAAAAAGCTTTTGATAAAATCTAGCACCCCTTCTTGATAAAAACCCTTGAACATCTAGGCATACGGGGAACATACCTCAAAATAGTAAAAGCCATCTACGAGAAACCTACAGTCAGCATATTCCTAAATGGACAAAAATTGGAACCAATTCCCCTGAAAACTGGAACTAGATAAGGATGACCACTCTCTCCCCTCCTGTTCAACATAGTATTGGAAGTCCTGGCTAGAGCAATCAGAGAAGAGGAGGCAATCAGAGGTATTCAAATAGGAAAAGAGGAAGTCAAGTTATCTCTCTATGCAGATGATATGATGGTGTACCTTGAAAACCCAAGAGAATCTGTCAAAGGCCTCCTTACATTGATAAAGGCCTTTGGCAAAGTCTCAGGATACAAAATAAATGTACAAAAGACAATCGCATTTCTCTACACCAATAATAAACAAACAGAAACCCAAATAAAAAACACAACTCCATTCACAATAGCCACAAAAAAATAAAATACCTTGGCATCTTCCTAACCAGAGACGTGAAAGACCTCTACAATGAAAATTACAATACACTGCTCAAAGAAATCAAAGTTGACACGAACAAGTGGAAAAATATCCCATGTTCATGGATCAGAAGAATCAACATTGTGAAGATGTCCATCTTACCTAAGGCAATCTACAAATTCAATGCAATACCCATCAAATTACCAGCAACATTCTTCTCAGACCTAGAAAAAGCAATGCAGGAATTCATATGGAAACACAAACGTCCAAGAATAGCCAGAACAATCCTCAGCAAAAAAAACAAAGCAGGTGGTATCACACTACCAGACTTCAAACTTTACTATAAAGCTACAATCATCAAAACAGCTTGGTATTGGTACAAGAACAGGCATATTCTTGGAACAGAATTGAAATTCCAGAAGCAAAACCTCAATTCCTCAACCAACTCATCTTCGACAAAGCCCCCACCACCTACCAATGGGGAGAGGAGAACCTATTCAGTAAATGGTGCTGGGAAAACTGGCTGACCACATGTAGAAGATTGA
Organism: Cephalopachus bancanus; assembly: GCA_027257055.1. Taxonomy (NCBI): domain Eukaryota; kingdom Metazoa; phylum Chordata; class Mammalia; order Primates; family Tarsiidae; genus Cephalopachus; species Cephalopachus bancanus. The sequence continues at coordinate 218,218 of JAPVLO010000948.1, forward strand.
AACAGGACCCCTATCTATCCCCATGCACAGAGGTTAACTCCAAATGGATCAGAGACCTAAATGTAAAACCTCAAACCATAAGAACCTTAGAAAAGGAAGGAAATACTCTCATGGAAATCAGAACTGGCATCCGATTCCTGTACAAAACCCGAAACCCACAGGACTTCAGAGAGAAGATAGACAAATGGGACCTTATTAAACTGACAAGCTTCTGCAAAGCCAAAGAAACCATCAAGAGAGCAGGGAGACAGCCTACAGATTGGGAAAAAGTATTTGCCAACTCTAGGTCTGACAAAGGCTTAACATCCTGGATCTACAAGGAACTGAAACGTACTGAAAAGAAGAAAACAAGCAACCCCATTATAAAATGGGCAAAAGATATGAACAGACACTTCACATAAGAAGACATTCGAGCAGCCAACAAACACATGAAGAAATGCTCAACTTCACTAATCATCAGGGAGATGCAAATCAAAACCACACTGAGATACCACCTAACTCCAGTCAGAATGGCAATTATCAACAACTCAAAAAATAACAGCTGCTGGAGAGGGTGTGGTGAAAAGGGAACACTTCTACACTGTTGGTGGGAGTGTAAGCTAGTGCAATCTCTGTGGAAAGCAGTGTGGAGATTCCTGAAAGCTCTAAAAATTGACCTTCCATATGACCCTGCAATCCCCTACTGGGAATATATCCTGAAGAACACAAATCACTCTATAAAAAAGATACCTGCACACGTATGTTTATCGCAGCGTTGTTCACAATAGCAAGAACCTGGAAACAACCATGCTGCCCATCAAAAGAGGACTGGATTAAAAAAATGTGGTACATATACATGATGGAATACTACGCAGCCATGAAAAAGAACAAAATCATGAATTTGCAGCAACCTGGATGGAACTAGAGTCTATAATACTGAGTGACCTCTCACAGAAACAAAGATCAGAGTATCACATGTTCTCACTCATATAATGGACCTTGAACATCCAATGTAATACTATAAGAAAATGACTGATGGTACTGGGAAATTATGGGGGGGAGGGGGACGGGATTAATCGTAGCTAATATCTATCTGGGACTGGGAAAACACCTCTTATCAACAGGGTGCCTGAATGAAACGTAATTGTACACCTAACCCTTAACTGTACCCCACAAAACGATAATAAAAAATACTGATTAATTATTAAAAAAAATAGAAATTGAGACCCTAAATAAACCAATAACAATCAAGGAAATCAACTACGTAATAAGAAAACTTCCTACAAAAAAAAGCCCTGGACCAGATGGCTTTCCAGCAGAATTCTACAAGACATTTAAGGAGGAGCTGATACCAATCCTACTGAAGGTATTCCAGGCGATTGAAAAAGATGGAACACTCCCCAAATCATTTTACGAAGCCAACATCACATTGATACCCAAGCCAGGTAAAGATCCAACAAAGAAAGAGAACTACAGGCCAATATCTTTGATGAACATAGATGCTAAAATTCTCAACAAGATCCTAGCAAACCGGATTCAGCAATACATCTCAAAAATCATCCATCATGACCAAGTAGGCTTCATTCCTGGGATGCAAGGCTGGTTCAACATTCGTAAAACCATAAATGTTGTTAAATACATCAACAGATGTCAAAACAAAAACCACATGATTATATAATTAGATGCAGAAAAAGCTTTTGATAAAATCCAGCACTCCTTCTTGATAAAAACCCTTGAACATCTAGGCATACGGGGAACATACCTCAAAATAGTAAAAGTCATCTACAAGAAACCCACAGCAAGCATACTCCTAAATGGACAAAAATTAGAACCATTTCCCCTGAAAACTGGAACAAGACAAGGATGCCCACTCTCACCCCTCCTGTTCAACATAGTATTGGAAGTCCTGCTCGAGCAATCAGAGAAGAGAAGGCAATCAGGGTTATCCAAATAGGAAAAGAGGAAGTCAAGTTATCTCTCTTTGCAGACGACATGATTGTATACCTTGAAAACCCAAGAGAATCTGTCAAAAACCTTCTTACACTGATAAAGACCTTTGGCAAAGTCTCAGGATACAAGATAAATGTACAAAAGACAATCGCATTTCTCTACACCAGTAATAAACAAACAGAAACCCAAATAAAAAACACAATTCCATTCACAATAGCTGCAAAAAAAATGAAATACCTTGGCATCTTCCTAACCAGAGACGTGAAAGACCTTTACAAGGAAAACTACAAAACACTGTTCAAAGAAATCAAAGTTGACACAAACAAGTGGAAAAATATCCCATGCTCATGGATCGGAAGAATCAACATTGTGAAGATGTCCATCTTACCTAAGGCAATCTACAAATTCAATGCAATACCCATCAAATTACCAGCAACATTCTTCTCAGACCTAGAAAAAGCAATGCAGGAATTCATATGGAAATACAAACATCCAAGAATAGCCAGAACAATCCTCAGCAAAAAAAACAAAGCAGGTGGTATCACACTACCAGACTTCAAACTTTACTATAAAGCTACAATCATCAAAACAGCTTGGTATTGGTACAGGAACAGGCATATAGATCAATGGAATAGAATTGAGATTCCAGAAGCAAAACCTCAATTTCTCAACCAACTCATCTTTGACAAAGCCTCCACCACCTACCACTGGGGAGAGGAGAACCTATTCAGTAAATGGTGCTGGGAAAACTGGCTGACCACATGCAGAAGATTGAAACAGGACCCCTATCTATCCCCATGCACAAAGGTTAATTCCAAATGGGTCAGAGACCTAAATGTAAAACCTCAAACCATAAGAACCTTAGAAAATGAAGGAAAAACCCTCATGGAAATTGGAACTGGCATCCAATTCCTGAACAAAACCCAAAGCCCACAGCTCATAAGAGAGAAAATAGACAAGTGGGACCTTATTAAACTGACAAGCTTCTGCAAAGCCAAAGAAACCATCAAGAGAGCAGGGAAACAGTCTACAGACTGGGAAAAAGTATTTGCCAACTCCAGGTCTGACAAAGGCTTAACATCCTGGATCTACAAGGAACTCGAGCGTGCAGAAAAGAAAAAAACAAACAACCCCATTATAAAATGGGCAAAAGATATGAACAGACACTTCACAAAGGAAAACATCCGAGCAGCCAACAAACACATGAAGAAATGTTCAACCTCACTAATCATCAGGGAGATGCAAATCAAAACCACACTGAGATACCACCTAACTCCAGTCAGAATGGCAATTATCAACAACTCAAAAAATCACAGCTGCTGGAGAGGGTGTGGTGAAAAGGGAACACTTCTACACTGTTGGTGGGAGTGTAAACTAGTGCAACCTCTGTGGAAAGTAGTGAGGTGATTCTTAAAAGCTCTAAATACCAACCTCCCATATGACCCCGCAATACCCCTACTGGGAATATATCCTGAAGAATATAAATCACTCTATAAAAAAGATACCTGCACACGCATGTTTATCGCAGCATTGTTCACAATAGCAAGAACCTGGAAACAGCCATGCTGCCCGTCAAAAGAGGACTGGATTTTTAAAATGTGGTACATATACATGATGGAATACTATGCAGCCATAAAAAAGAACAAAATCATGAATTTCGCAGCAACCTGGATGGAACTAGAGTCTATAATACTGAGTGACCTCTCACAGAAACAAAGATCAGAGTATCACATGTTCTCACTCATATAATGGACCTTAAACATCCAATGCAATACTATATGAAAATGACTGACTGCACTGGGAAACTATGGTGGGGGGAGGGAGATGGGATTAACAGTAGCAAATATATGTCTGGGTATGGGGAAACATCCCATATCAACAGGGTGCCTGAATGAAACGCAATTGTATACCTAACCCTTAACTGTACCCCACAACTTTACAAGAAAAAATAAATAAATAAATAAAAATTTGCCAACTGTATATGTGACAAAGGCCTAACATCTAGGATCTAAAAGGAACTCAAATGCACCGAAAGGAAAAAAACAAACAGCCCCATTAAAAAATGGCAAAAGACATGAATAGACACTTCCCAAAAGAAGATATACGGGCAGCCAACAGACACATGAAAAAGTGCTCAGCCTCACTCATCATCAGAGAAATGCAAATCAAAACCACATTGAGATACCACCTAACCCCAGTAAGAATGGCCCTCATTAATAAAACAAACAACAACAGATGCAGGCGTGGATGATGAGAAAAGGAACGCTTCTACACTGCTGGTGGGAAGGCAAACTAGTGCAACCTCTTTGGAAGACAGTGTGGCGGTATCTGAAAGAACTAGAAATTGACCTTCCATATGACCCAGCAATTCCCCTACTGGCAATATACCAGGAGGAACTCAAATCATTCTAGAAAAAAGATACCTGCACATGTGTGTTTGTTGCAGCTCTATACACAATAGCAAAACATGAAACCAACTATGTTGCCCATTGAAGCTGGACTGGATTTTTAAAATGTGGTATGGCAGCCATGGTGTGGTTCAAGCACAGGTACTTGCTCTGTGAACTGGTGTCTGACAACCCCCGCTGCCACCTGAGTCTGAACAACCGAGTGCTGGATGACCTCGTACAGGACACGATTCCCTGAGTACATGGGACTTTCGGCGAAGCCGCTTGCTCAATCGGCTTCACGGGAGAACAGGAAGCTATCCAGAAGTCGCTTACAAGAAGCCGTTTACTAGAGGAGGAGTCGGGTGAAGAAGAGCTTTCAGATGGTGGTGAGGAAGCTGCTGAAGCTATGGAGTGAACTGCTTACCATATAGCAAGCTACACTGTGCCCAGGCCCTGGGCCTACTTGTTGGAACAGGACATTCTGGGTGGCAGTAGCATTTTCTAGTTTTCCAAGGATGACTGCTAACCAGAGGACATGTTGCCAATTTGAAATGGAGGACTGATTCACTTAAACTGAATTTGCCTTTACCTAGCATTCCCTGGTTAAGAGATACAGGTTATGAACTTTTTAGTTATAGGCATTTTTGTATTTAACTGCTTGGCTGAGAGTAGATTTAATAAATGTATTTGGGTTTTGTTAAAAAAAAAAACCAATGTGGTACCTATACACAGTGGAATATTATGCAGCCATAACGAAGGACAAACATATGAACTTTGCAGCAACTTGGATGGATTTAGAGTCGATCATACTCAGTGATCTATCACAGAAACAAAGAACACAGTACCATATGTTCCACTCATAAGCGAACTTTGAACAATTATAATACAATAAGAGAGTCATTGGCAGTTGAGGGAAACTGCTAGGGGAGGGAGGGGGCATACCTCATCAACAAGGGCACCTGCCTAATCAACATTTGTGTACCTAACCCAGAATTGTACCCCACATCTTTATAATAATAAAAAAGACCCTTTTAATAATATAAAACTGTGTCCTGCTCCTCACTATGGTTCAACTTTATTTTATAAAAATATGACAAGTCAAATAATTATTCATCTATTAGTTACTCATTATGTGTCAAGTAGCATATTTTTTTCCTCAAGAAATATCCACTTGTTTTTCCTTGCCAAATCTGATCCCAATGCTGCCACTATCCTGATTTGTTGTTTCTATATAAGTGTTCCAAGTTCTTTTCACCTTGTTATCTTTTGTTTTGTTTGCTTAATTTTAAATATTTTTTGTTTGGGTTTACCTGTAAACCTGCCCAAAGTAACGATTGAGATTGATTCTTTCTTAAAGTGCTCAAAAGAGTTGTGTTTAATTTGCTTAACATAAATAGCATTCTCAAAAGTCCAAGGTCATGATTCAGAATTTTTATGCCAACACTTTGAAACGGGTGGGATGTCAATTTTGATATGATTCCACTTAATTAAAATTAAGAAAGAGAGCTATTTTATCACAATCAATCCTCACTGGTACTTTAAAGTGAGGCCAATTAAGGCCAATGAATATATCAAACATTTCCTATAATAAATATCTAGAAACAAATTTTATAATCAGTATGATTTCTAGACTAAAACAGGCACATGCATAGATAATTTATATTTGGAAAAATCAAATTAACTTCTCTGCCATCTATAGAAAGAAGAGGAAAATAATAGAGATGCAAAATACATAATTGATCTAAATATCTTATTTTAACCATTATTTTAAGCTCCCACTCTCTAAATTTAATATGTAGGAACATTGCAAGAGTCTCCTTTTATTGTCCTAATAATGAATGGAAAAAAGAAAAGGATGACAATTAATACACAGACAAGATAATCATCATTGAGATAAATAAGAATTGCTTGTCATGGCTATTTATTTGATTAATAGTTTTACAGCATCCCTGATTTCAGTACAGAATCAATGCACCTGATGCACTGAGGAGGAATGTAGGTGTATTTGCCTACTCCTCAGCTGAAATTATTTAAGCTTCTCTTCTGTAGTGAGAGGCAGACTTTGCCTCAGGAGGATGGTTATGCCTCAAGCGCAAGAAGGGGATTCAGTTGCTGTGTGAACAAAAAGAAAGATGACTCTTCACTACAATGGCCAAATCTTAAACAGTTGATTTGTATTCATTCATGTATGTTCATTTATGTTTTATTTAAAAATACTTCATTGACAAACAAAAATTGTAAAGTGGACAATGTGCTGACTTGATATACATATACATTGCATAATGATTACCACCACAATACTAATTACACATCCATCACCATCCATAGTTGTCATTGTGCATACATGTGAAATGAAGACGCTTAAAATATGCTCTCATAATTTGCCACATTTTATAATTTTAATTAATTTACAATTTAATTTAATGTCACATTTTTAATTTGCCAAATTTATCAATCTCTCTTTTCACATACACAAACACATGCACACACACACAGATACACACACACACTTTATTTTCAGAACCATTTGAGTGTAGTTTGTACATATTATGCCCATTTACCTCTTAATAGTCCATGCATTCCTAAAAACAAAGATAGACTCTTATATAACCAAAGTTTAACTATAAAGTTCAGGAAACTTAACAATAGTATAACACTTTTATTTAATCTGTAGTTAATATTCCAATCTCATCAATTGGCCCCAAAGTGTTCTTTATAGCATTTTTTTTCCTCCAGGACAGAATCTTATCCAGAACCATCTTGCCATGTCTCCTCAGTCTCTTTTGATTGGTAACAATTCCTCAGCTATCCTTTGTTTTTAATGGCATGAACATTTTTTAGTCTACTTTCTCTGAATATGTAACCTGTGAAAATTCGTCAGAGGAAACACAGCTGTACACACATTTTTACATAGTGTGGTCCAAATTAGTGGCATATTTTTTACAAAATGCAACAGTGACAAGCCAAAAATGAAAGTGTCTCAAGTTTTAAGACTGGGAGGGTCAAAACTGTAAATACCAGGAAAATTGTGCTGATTTCAATGTCCTCATGTAATACTAAGTATGTAAGTGTGAGTTTGCTAGTATAGGTTTAGCTGCTCAAGGATGAAAGAGCCAAGTCTCTGATATGCTCTTGGTATTTGTCTTATAATTTTCAAAAGGTTGCCAAAGCTCTATATAGTCAGCAACAAGAAGAAGAATGCTCGGAATCATAAAGCTCTACTCAGAAATCCCACAAATTTTTGCTTCAATTTATTGACTACCTCTACCTCTAAGAGGATGAAAATGTGCTAAAACATTGCCTGGGATTCTGTTAATAAAGAAGAATAAATAAATGGAGAGAGAAATGAGATGTCTCTTATGCAAATACCTCATAGAATCATGGTAAAGTTTAAATGAGAACTCTGTGACTCTTGTTCTTATTACAAGAGGAAGCTGACATTTGTAGATTTTGAGAGACTGAACTAAATAGAGCAGATTATTCTTTGGATCAGTACAAGTCTAAAATATTAAATGAAATGTTGATCCAGTAAAGCTTTTCTCTCTGGTTCAAGTAATGCCTAACTTTGAATTGTGCCAGGGAGTACAGAAAACTTCAGGATAAATACCATATATCACATCATTTTAGGTCATCTATTCTAATGCAATATTTCAGATGGAAATTTATAAATAAAAACAATTCCTTCTCTTCACTATACCTACCACTTACTCATTCTTAAGATATATATTTGAGCATATGGAGCAAACTGATGAAAAGTTTTGAGTAAAATTTCTAGCAAAAATTATTAAAAAGTTATGTTGAAACAGTTATATGTAGTATATGTAAATATACATGACAGACACACACCATATATATATGAATACATATATACATAGATAATTGTTCATAGTTATGTATAATTATATAATGTAGCCATGTGTTTGCATTTAACTGTGTCCAATGCTTTATTAACTAATAAAATGATCAAATAGCAAGAGGGGAATTTTTGGTTATATTATAACATAATTTGAAGTCCTATATGTTCAAATTGTAATATATAATGGAAAAATGACACCAAGCAATTATGGAATTGTATGGCCCTCTTCTAAAAGCAAGCTATCAATTCCAGGTAATGATGCCACAAGCAACTAGGACATGAAAACTTCCTTCAGGAAAATACTTAAAAATTAGAAACAAAAATACTTGCAAACAAATCAGGGATTGGGTAAGGCATTCAATCAGCTAAAGGTCTTCAAAACTGCAACCAGAAAAACAATAAGTATCTGACAGCTCCTTAGGGCAGCTCCTAAGCGCTGTTTCTTTTGAGAAGTTGTGCTGGGAAAATAGGGCATGGTTGAGACATTCACACACAATGATTATATTTGCCAAGACCCCTTGCAGTATGAAGAGGTCATGTGACTAGGTTTAAATTTGCTGTGAGAGGGAGTATTGTGTGTGAGGTTTCCATGGTTTCCTTTCCTCTGTTGTGGAAAACCATCAATCCACCATGTTGAGACAGCAGAGCTCTAAGTGAGAAGACTGGATCCTAGAGCCACTTACCAGTGGAGAGATGCATGAAACTCATAACAGAGTAGACTTGGCATGGAAGAGGTTTAAAGTTTTATGCACTAAGCCAAAGAGATTTTTGGATTTATTTGTTACCACAGCACATCCTAGTCTAACCTGAATAATGTTGATGGTAAGTTAACAAAATGATGAAAATTTCTTTACCTGGAAAGAAGCTGAATGGGGGTGAAATGACAGCCTACAGAATAGTCAAAATGATTTTTAAGAAGTTTTTTTTTTTTGAGTTGAGATCTCACTCTCTTGCCCAGGCTGGAGTGCAGTGGCATGATCACTGCAGCCTCAAACTCCTGGGCTCCAGCCATCCTCCTGCTTCAGTTCCTGGAGTACCTGGGACTACAGGCACGAGCCACCACACCTGGATAATTATTGGTTTTTGTTTTGTTTTTGTTGTTGCTGTTGTTGTTGTTGTTGTTGTTGAAATGGGATTTTGCTATGTGGCCCAGGCAGGTCTTGAACTCCTGGGCTCAAGCTATCTTCCCAAAGTGCTGGGATTATAGGCATGAGCAACCAAGCCTGGCCAAAATAAATTTTTGTAAAGCAGAATTCCCAATGTACCACCACCAGATTTTAAAATCTATATAGATAAGATAAAAAGAACACACCATGTTTTGCAATTTCTTACAGTAACTTGGAAAAACGTTCTGAAACACAGGGCATTGTGCAATGTGAATAGTATAAACTTCCACATAGGTAAACTCTGGTACAAGAGGTTTAAGACAAATAAAACTAATAATTTATTTTTTAACAAATATGAATTTTGAAAGGAGAAATTGAAGTATCAAAATATGAATTTATGAGCCTAGGCAGCATAGTGATGCTTCATCTCTGAAAAAAAAAAATTAGCTGGGCATGGTGGTGCATTCCTGTAGTCCCAGATACTCAAAAGGTTGAGACAGAAAGATCTCCTGAGCCCAGGAGGTCGAGGCTGTGATGAGCCAAAATTGTACCACTGCACTCCAACCTGTGTGACAGAGACTCCAATTCAAAGAAAATGAATTTCTGAAATGAAAATATAAATTTAGAAACTCATTGTGATTTACCAAGTTTGTCTTTAGGCAATAATTTCCATAAAAACATGTTTCACATTGATTATTCTCCACCTATTACCATAGATTTTAAGATTTCCCACTATAGACATCTTTGAGATGAATCAGTGATCATTTATTATTTTTTTAGTTTTAAAGATGTGAGGTAGAATTCAGGATTAGGTATACAAGTGGTCATTGTACAGCTAAAGTTTGGGCCTCCCTTTGGTCCCCACTTCACCTGGTATGAGATCAAGTACTGTTATTGATGTTATGTGTACTACTCCCTGGCAGTTTCCAGCTACTGCCAATCCCTTTCTTATGGTATTATGGTAAATGCTCAGGGTCTGCTTATTAGTGAGAACATGTGGTACTCAGTTCTCTGTTTCTGTGATAAATGATTGAGTATTATAGACTCTAAATCCATCCAAGTTACTGCAAAGTTCATCATTTTGTCCTTCATTATGGCTAAGTCAATGATCACTTATCCTATGCACCTTTATTGACCATCTACTAATGTTAGAAACCCAGGGAACTAAACAAAACACAACATTTCTGGATTCTAGAAACTTACATTTTGGTGGGTGAGGTATTAAAGTAAACAAACAGGCAAAAAGTAAACAAAGTAAGATAGTATATGCCTGGTGGGGGGGAGGGGTCAGGAAACGTCTTTTGGCTAATCCATGGGGATGGTGATTTGAAAGCTAAACCTCAAAAGGTAAGAAGGAATTCACTGAACACACAAGTGAAGTTAGAAGATCCCAGGCAAGAATAACATTTTGCACAATGACATTGGTTGGAGAATAATATGTCTTATTTATGGTTGCACAAGACATGGCAACAAACACTTCTAGAAATACAGAGAAAATATTTTAAATTTTATTACATACTAAGTAATAGTTTACCCTCTATGCACTGAGTCAAAATTAATAAGGAAAAACTACCTTAATCATAGTTGTGCTCCACCAGGATCAGTTTGACAGTTGCACGGTAAATCAAAAAAAAAGAAAACACTCAAAACAGCAAAAGGATACAAGGAAGCTCACCTTTCTCTGATTTGCCTGTGGATGGGATGAAATTCTTTTAAAAAGCAAAAGCAAAGGTCTGTTTCCCACATGTGTTAAGCTTAATTTTATTATCTCTAGACTCTAATAAATCCCAGCTTAAGAAATTCACACAAAAAGTGATTTCTGCTTCCAAATGCCCATGTGATATCTGAGAAGAGTCAATTCAGTACTACTCATACTGTCATTCATGTCATTCATGAATAAGTACAGTGAAAGGCATTTTCAGACAGAAAGAGAGAAGGGAGGATCTCACTGAAAGAATTTCCAAATATACGCTTCAAGATGAAAGTTAAACCAGATAGAAAGACAGGTAAGTCAGAAGAACATGTTTCCTCATGGTCAATCAATTTCTCTATAAAAATATGAGTTTCTTAAATGAAAGCAGACTTCAAATTTGGCCATTCGAAGCAGATAAAAACCTTTGCCTCATCTTTTTTTAATTGTGGTTAAAAAAATACATAACATGATATCTTCCCTCTTAAAAAATCTTTAAATTTACAGTATTAGTAACTAAAAGTGCAATGTCATACAGCAGATTTCTAGGATGTTTTTCTTTTGCAATTCAATGTGTACAGTTTTAGTCAGGCAAGATTGCCTCGCTTGTTTTGACATCACATTCTATGAAATAACTTTGTTGTATTAAACACTAAGAAAAAACTACAAATTATGGAATCATAAACTCATAAAATTGAAAGAAACATTTAAAAACATCTGGCATAATGACTCATTGAAGTCTATATTTTACTATGAATCTGTTAAACTGGATATTCAAAAAATTGCATGTGTGTGCTAGATATTTTAGAATTCACTGGTAGATTTTACAATAATCCCTATTTAATTAATTTCATTTTTTATTTCATTAATATATCTTCATCTACAGATTACAGTATGTAACCTATAATACTGCCTACATCTTTTTATTTAAAGGTTATTAGATGTATGATTTCCATTTTTTGCTGTTTTATAATCCTCTTTGAATTTTTGTTTAATTAAGCCAATATTTTGTAATTTTTTTCTGCTCTTGGTCTTTTAGTTTTGTGTATTACTCGTAACTTGGTTATTTAAGCCAACATATAAATGATAATATCAATTACTAATTATAACAATGGAGAAGAAATGGAGTATTAATTTATCTTCCATTCTTAATACATTTGCAGCTATAGCACAAAATCTAAATGGAAATAGATGAAGTTTAATTGTCTTACAATTATTCTACGAAGAGCATAACTACTTCAGTTTAATGAGCATACTGACATGTGAAGTTACTGTTATACTACAGTAACTTCTAAAATATTCCAGAAAACTGTTTGAGAAAAAAAAATGAGCTAGGGAGAAGGGTTGTCATAAAAAAGTCTCTAATTGGGTGCTGTAGAAAAAGAATTTACTTCACATCTCTTTTTCCCCTTTCACTTCCAGCCACAATTACAATGTATTTCTAAGAGAAGGAAACAACATGAAACTTTGTAACTACACACCATCTTTATAAACAGGACAAATGAAAGTTTTCTTCATAATAAAGAGAAATAAATTCAGACTATAATCCTATTAAGAGGCAAGTACATTTTTTAAAATTGATAGCAACCCACAAAATATTAAAAATTTTCAACCAAAAATAAACTAATTTGTACAACCTTTAAAACTTAAAATTTTAAGTCTAAAATTTCTTTAAAAGTAAGCCCACTTAGAGGTTGATCCAGTTTAATTGATGTCATATTCAACATAAGACAGTTTAAATGTCTCATGAAATCTAACCGCTTGCTATATATATGCATATATCCATACATACATATATGAATACATAATATAGATTTTAAACATCTCCACATGGTAGAAAATTAAGCTTAGACTCTAACAAGAAAAAATGTTCACACTTACAAAAGAGCTTAGGTTCAGTGTTACATGGGAAAAAAGTAGACTTTGTATTGATCAGTAATTTTTTTACTATAATCAAGCCACCCATAACTGCAATTTACTATGGTAAATAAGATAATTAATAATCATAGCACTATAAATAGTATTAAATTATCTAGCAACTATCACTAAATATATTTTCTTGTACAGAAATAAACTCTCAGAATACCTTCTACCCACTGTCCTATTTTCCCTCTTTTCAAGTCTGATTTGTCTTTCAGAAAAATTTTTATTTTAAAAATCCATCTAATAGTTGCAAATGTAAGAAACTTTATCAGTATTTTCTCCAGAAACAAAAAGGTCTTATTTTTTATCTTTTGACATTATATTACATATTCTCAAAACTGTGATTGCTGTATTTTGAAGTGTTTCTAGTATGCATATATTCATTTAAAATTGTAGTGTTAAGATCTGAACCCAGTGTGCTCGGTCTCAGCAGGAAAGACAGCATGATTTTTTTTTCTTTGGAATTTTAGACATTGTATTTATAAAAGATTAAGTCTTTCATATTAACTATGTTTTTCCCGCATCTTGACATTCATATATTGAGTTTAATACGTCTAAAATTCTAACCCACTCTGAAAGTGCAATCCCTAAACCATGAGCTCCTCCAATGTTTTGTGTGTGCACTTCTAGTATTGCAGATTAATTAAATATACCAATTCTGGCCTGCTAAAAATAGGTTAACTTCTCTGAACTTACACGGTTGTGTAATTAAGGAAAATTCACCCACTGACAGTGTGGATTTAAAAAATTAGATAATTTAAGTTAAAATATTCAGTGCTACACCTAGCACATATTAAAAGCACAAATTAATGTGGCATTTTCAACTAGGTAGCTACGGGCATTGTAATTTGGGAGCACATATGGAAGGTCTTTAAATGTTTTCTACTGAAGTTTTCCTTGTTAGATCTGGATCACTGTTCTAGCCTATTGACACCTTTTTTGAATCCAGATTCTATTATTTAGCAAATTTATTCTTTCCACTTTTGTGTCATCTGGAATTTTGATAATAATTCCTTCCAGAACTTGGCTGCAGTGACTGACAATATTAAATAGGCCAGAGTTTCCTTTTCTGTGTGTAATCAACAACGTATAATTCTACCTAACTCAACTCATATCCAGGGCATGTGTCTACAGGTTTTCAAATAAATATCATAGAAGTAAATGTCACATGTCTGCTGAAGTCCAGATATATGCAGTTCCTTGCTATCCTAGCCTAATGAGCTGTCATGAAATAAAGGTGGCTTAAACTTAACATGCCTTGTTTTGTGATGCCTATCTGACCATTCTCAATAAAGGCTTATTGTGGAAGTGGGGTTTTCTTTATTTGAATGTTACTTCACTGGACAATCTATCAGGTCCTGCATGACGTGGGGATGTTAAGGTAACATATTTTTTCATAAAATATAGGTTCCACCATCCTAAAAGATTTTCACGGCCATATCCACCTTAAGCCTATCTTTTTTAATGTACAAGGCTAATCCTGATACAGACACCTTTTCAAAAACTATCAAGGTCAATGACATTGCCATACATTCAATACATTCAGGGGTAATTTTTTTGGACCAGGATACTTTAATTAATATTTAGAAACATGGTAAACATAAGAATTTTTATTCCCTGTGGTCAATATTTGGGTTAAAAAATATATAGAGAACACAAAATCAAAATAAGTGTTAGGTACATCATTTTCCCTCATCTGTTACCCTAATACCATCCACAGAATATCCTTTCTCGTACATATCAGCTTTTTTTTCTCTAAAACTGTACTAGTAAAAGACAGTAGTATCTAGATGAGGAAGTTTACTTATGGTATTTCACATGTAGTGTTAAGGATTATGTTTTAACTTTTTATTCAACTACATTCTAGACATGAAAAAGGTGCCTGCAGTCAGTAAAATTCTTTCAGCCTCTGGTATATGCCCATCTCCTCCCAGGTAATTACTCAAACACTAATCTAGACACTGCTGTAAAGGGATTTTGCAAATATAATTAAGATCTCAAATTAGTCAGTCTAATGTGTGCCTGACCTAATCACATGAAACCTTTAAAACCAGAGTTTTCTCCAGTTTGTCATAGAAGAGGAAGTCAAAGAAATATGCTCTAGTTGGCCCTGGAAGCAAATATACATGTTGTAAACTGCTATGAAGACAAGATGACAAGGAACTAAGATAGCCTTTAGATGCTAAGAGCAGTTCCTGAACTACAGTTAGCAGGAAACGAGGGACCTCAGTTCCACAATCACAAGGAAAATAACCCTAACTAGTGAGCTTGAAAGAGGAGCACAATCCCCAGATGAGAGCTATAGTCACCAGATGATTCCTTGATATCTGTCCAAGCAGAGGATACAACCCAAATAATTTTTTACAAATTATAACTGGCACTTGAACAAGAAAGAGAACAACATTCCACAAGCCTTTCTCATGCTCCCTTCTATCACTATCCTGCTCATCCCTCACCCATCCTCCACGTCTGCCCCCAGGAGTAACAATTGCCTTGACTTTTAACAGTATACATTAGTTCTGTTTGTTTAAGTAATTTATATAAATGGGATCATTTGACTTTTTTAATTCAGCAATATTGTTATTAGTATATATCCAAATTGTTGCATGGAATTGTAGATACTTCACTGTTATTGCTGCATAATATTCTATCTTATGAAGAGATCACAGTTCACTTATCTATTTTATTTGTATTTTGGTAGATATATGTATACATAATATTTAATTTTAAACAAAGAAGTCAAATTATCAGCCATTTCAGAAACCTACGTAAAGAAATGTCATATTTAGAAAAAAAGTATTATATGTACTTTTAGTCAGTAACTTTTGGATTTCTGTTGTAGACAGTATATTCCAGGTGTGATCTTGATCATGTTACTTAATCTTTACTCTGTTTCCACATTTGTAAAATACAGAATACTAAAAATATATTTTCTGGCTTCTTTTGAGAATTGGAATCTGTGCTGCTTAATGTGGTAAGCAATAGCCACATGTAGTCACTTAAATTTAAATATAAATTACTTAAAATTAAGTAACATTTTCTTTATCCAGTCTACTTTCAACGGGCAATATGGTTGGTTTCATATTACGCAGCCATAAGGAAAGACAAAATAACTGACTTTGCAGAAAATTGTGTGAAGTCAGAGGCAATCATACTTAGTGATCTAGCACAGAAACAAAAAACCAAATACCACTGTGCCCCCTCATAAGCAGGACCTGAACATTAACCACAGTAACAGAAGAGAGGGATTGACAGTAGCAGGACACTGCCCGGGAGGAGGGTAGGGGAGATATAATATCACTAAGGGTACCTGATCCTAAGCTAGGGAAAGTGAGGACCATTCACGGCACAAACTTCTCCTGCATGTAGATTGCTTATGTACTTAATCCTGACTTGTACCCCACATATCTATAATAAAATACAGAATAAAAGTAAATAAAATTAAGAATTCAGTTCCTTGGTCATACTAATCATATTTCAAGTGTTCAGTAACAACCATATTTCAAGTGTTACTGAACAATGTTATAGGTACATAAAGCATTTAAACCACTGGTATTCTTCGTTTGCTATTCAATAAATGATAGTGTATTCTTCACTTAATGTCATCATAATTTTGAGGCATCCATTCTTCAAATCATTCTGATATCTTCACAAGCTATCTCAATGATGCTCTTGAAAATTTTGTTCAATGTTTTGAGGTGTCTTTTATTTTTCCTTGTTTTTACCTTTCTCTTTTAATGATAGAGACCATGAAATTCATTACACAGGGAAAGGTCACTATTATGGTTTCTTTTTCATCCTTACCCTGCAGGATTTCCTAGGAGTCTTATCATGCCAGACCACACTGAACTGAGTTGCTCTTTGGACCCTGAGAAAAATCCCATTTATGCTCATCACGAAGCAACCTTCTGCCACAATGTTTGCAAAAGTGTGCTAGTCCTTGTCAATATCACGTAGAGTCAGATGACTAGCACTCTTTTCAGTTTCTCTTTGCAAAATTCATGTCTCTCAAATTCAGTAACAAGATCTTAGCATAACATATGGATAAATCTTGAGAATCAGCAGAGTGGTGGTTCATGCCTGTAATCCCAGCACTTTTGGGAGGCAGAGATGAGAGGATTGCTTGAGCACAGGAGTTCAAGACTAGCCTGGGCAACATAGAAAGACCTAGTCGCTACAAAAATTGGCTAGGTATGGTGGTATGTGCCTGTAAACCCAGCTAATTGGGAGACTGAGGTGAAAAAGAGTGAGCCCAAGAGGTGGAGGCTACAGTGAGCCACAATCATGCCGCTGCACTCCAGCATGGGTGACAGAGCAAGATACCAATTTAAAAAAAAAAACTTGGGACTCACCAAGCTGTTCTCAAGACACCTTTTCTTTTTGAAATAATTATTTCTTTTCAATTATCTGTGTTATCAAACTGATAAGAACAAATACTACACTTGATCTTAGACAAAAGGCCAAGTGGGCCCTGAGCACTGGTCACACTCGCACAAAGTTGGGATCGGTAGACACTGGAAATTGCTAGGGAAGTGGGGGGGAGGATGGAGAGGAGTACGTGGCAATACACTGGACACATGGTCCACTATCAGGGAGAGAGAAGGCCAGCTAAAAGCCCAAACTTCACCTACACACAACCTACCTATGTAGTTGATGCCCAATTGTATCCCACAACCTCGAAATTAAAAAATATATATATGACTTTTCACTCTTGTTTTGGTTACTCATATTTCATTTTGTGGCTTTCTCTTCAATAGTTATGGTAGTTATTAGTATTATATTTTAGCATTATTTTTATTAATGATGCTTACTATGTGAAAATGTTATAATAGGTGGTATGGGAGTTGAAAAAGTCATGGTCTTTGTCATTCAGAACTTATAAAAAGGGATAGACTAGCAACAAATAATTATAATCTAAGGTAGATAATTATATGGCTGGCAGTAAACATGTTTATCATCAACATTTTCATTATACTTATAAGCTTCAAATATGGGAATGATAAAAATTATCAAACATTGCCATACGTTTTTATTTTTTGTCTTTTTGTTTCTTTTTTCTCTTTATGACTATTCATCTGTATACACACACACAAAAAACAACTCCATATGTTGTACATGTGGTATGACTTGAAAGAAAACTAAATACCTAATTTGTATTAATATATTTTTCTCTTTGGGCTACCTGAAACTCTCAATTTCATACTGAGGCCATTTCATCCATAGGGCTTTTGTTAAAACATAAAAATGTCCTTTGGGAGTTGATGATACTTTAATAACTTATGAACTCCAATAAAAGGGAGTTTCCCAGAAGGTTTAACAAAGGGAGTGAGGCACAAGATAAGGAGGGAGACTATTAGGGAGAGGTAAGTGGCACTGAATGCTCATGGCTGGAAGGTATGCTGGAACTTCTCAAAGGTCCAGACTCAAAGAAGAGGTGAAGAACTAAAATAAAGGAAAAGAAATATATCTGCACAAGGTTGAAATTTAAAGTCATTATTTCTGAAAATCCATTTCACTTCATCTGCACTCTTGTCGTGATCTGCTCCTGCCATGTTTCATATTATTGCAATTAGACACCTCTAATTAAATGCCTCCAATATCCCACATTGCTTTAAAACCACAAGACTACCTGGAAAAGTTTTTAAAGAGCATGAAGTATTTCAAACTTCTCAAATAATTTCCAGAAATATCTTGCTAGAAATGTGCCATCTGAAAGTTAGAAAATAATGTGAAACCACATGACCTATATTAGTCGAAGCCTGAATTCAATCATTTCATAACATATACATATATGAAAACATTATGTTAAATATATATAATTTTAACCTTAAATATATATAATTTTAACTTGCCAGTAATGCCTCGATAAAGCTGGAGGAAAGGATTATGAAATTATACCAATAAACAAATTTTATGGGAAAAGATGACATGTTAAAATAGGAGAGATTGCACAAGAAACAGTTTACTGAGTTGATCTTATTGAAATAAGCTAAATGAAAAATTTTACAAGTTAAAGCAAATATTAGTTTATAGTAGCTGTGAAGCTTAAGCCAAGATGTTCCTGAAATATAAGAAATGCTCCAACAATTTGCCTCAAGTAATCGGTCACACACTCAAAAAAGATGATATATACACACAAAACTTATATCACATAGTATAAGCTCTTTGGTTCCCTTCATTTATATCAAAATTATATTCTCACAACCTAAATGTAATACATATGTACATGCAATATGTGGAATTTTTAGCATAACAGTCACATTCATGTTTGCTGTATTGTTATTTACTACTATTATACCTATTATGATATGCATAAGACAGTGGTTCGCAAAGATTGATCCCTAAACCAGAAGCATCAGAATCACCTGAGAACTTGCCAGAAATGCAGTCCCAGCACCACCACACCACTCTACATTTGAGTATCTGAAACTCTTGGGGAAAAGTACAGAAATTGTGTCATCCTCCAGGTGATCCTGGTGCATGACACTGCCATAGACAATGATACCACTCAGAGTAGTATTTCATCATTGTTAAAGCAGATGAACTGATTGAAATAAATACTTTCAACTGATATTTTAATATAAAGGAACAGTGCATAAGAGGCACCTCATCCCACTCATGTCCTCCTATCAAGTATCTTCCAGTACATTTCAGTGCAAACGATTATCTAAAATTCCATAACCTTGATAAATTTTCAATTTAAAAATTATCTTATTTTCAAAAAAAATTAAAAATGGAATTATCATATGATTCAGCAATCTCACTTCTGGGCATAAACCCAAAAGAATTGAAAGCAGGGACACCAAAGAGTTATCTGCAAAGCTATGTTCACAGCAACATTATTCATAATAGCCAAAAGGTGGAAATAAGCCTATTGTCTATCAATCTATGAACAAAAAACAAAATGTGGTATATCCATATAATAGAATGTTATTCAGCCTTGAAAAAGAAGTAAATTCTGGCACATCCTACAACATGGATAAACTTTGAGGCCAGTTTGCTGAGTGAAATAAGTTAGTCACAAAAAGACAAATACTTGATGATTCTGATGATATGACATACCTAGATTAGTCAAATTCATAAAGAGAAAAATGGTGGTTGTCAGATGCCAGGGAAAGTGGGAATAAGGAGTTGTTAAATGAATACAAAGAGGAGCATTCGTCATTCGTGGAACATTTCTTGGGAAGAGACTGCAGAGATCAGGTGCCACTCAGCACCAGGCATCTGGTTCACCACGACCACCTGCAGTGACAGGTAGGTCACTGGCAGCAGGGATCATGGAGAAAATGCGAGAAAGGAATTAGGAGTCAAGTCCCATCAGAGGAAAAGATGCAGATCATCGCCACTGCCTCTGTCGTGAAACTGAGGCAGAGACATGCTCCTGCCTGCCCATTATTGAGCAGCCTGCATCCTGAGACTGAAGGGTGACCTTCACAGCACTCTGGGATCGATCATAGTGGCACAGAAAGGATAACCCAGGTACACTTTACCCAGAAGGACGGGTCCAGCCCAGAATCTCAGTCACCCCACACCCCACACTGGACCATTCACAGGATTACAGGTACAATCTAAGTGGGAGACCTAGCAGCAAAAAAGCAGGGATGAGTCTTCAACTGATCTAGCCACCTTTCTCCAGCAGTCCATGGGGTGTCAATGTAGGTGGAGAGTGGACTTGCCTGTGCAGACAGGACTGAACACAGGTGGGTGTAGCATCCACTAAAAGCCCTCCCTGACCACACAAAGAGCAGGCAGAAGGAGCTAGTGGCTGGAGCCCACTCCCTCCTGTGGTGAGGCAAGAGCCATGGTGCATGGGACAAGCCAGCAATTAAAAACCTGACATTCCATAAATAGCCACAGGAGGGCGCCCAAGGCTCACAAGTTTTCTTGTTATTTATACATTTTGCTTGCCCTCTATATCTTTGCAAGTGTGTGTTTTGATTTGTTTTATCCCCTTTTCTTCCTCTTTTTGTCATGTGGGATGTACGAATGGGTGAGTGTATCTTAAAGTTTTATTTATTTATTTATTATTTTTTCATTTGTTTATCCATTTCATTGTCTATTTTCTATTTTCTTCTTCTTTTTCTTCATCTTCCTTTCTCTCTTCTTTCTTTCTCCATGCGTTTCCTTTCTTTTATGTCATTCCCATGGCAATGACATTTTGTGAGGTGGTGAGAAGTGAGTCCCAGGGAGCCCAGATTTCAGTCAGTGAATATTGTGATCTGCAGGTAACTTCTAAACCTTAGCGCCCCCCATTCAAATCTCAAAACTGCAAAAAGACAGCACAGTCCCCATCTCCCAGCCCAGATTCAAAACTGAACAAATTTAGAGGCTCTACCTAGGGAAGAATAGGGGGTTGAGCAAATAGAAGTGGAAGTTATTCCCTCTCTCACTGAGCAACAGAATTTAAGAGAAAAGAAAATTCTCACAAATGAAAAAAATCAACACAAGACCACAGGTAACCCCCAGAGTCCTAAAAGGATAGCACCTGAGTGCAGACTTTGGAACTCAAACACTGCAGAGCTCCCCAATGACAGGCCTCAGTCCACAAATGCAGAGATAAAAAATTTATGAAAAGAATGAATAAGAATCAAGAAAAGAGGGGGAAAAATGAATGAAATGATAACAGAGACATTGGCCATTAAAAAAACCCATCCATGAAATAAATTACAAACTGAAAAGCATGAAAAGTAGAATTAACCAAGAGAAAGAAAGAATCTCATAACTTGAAGACCAACATATGGAACTAACTCAATCTGTTAAAAACATAGAAAGAAAACTTAAAAAGATAGAACAAAGCCTTCAAGTGATGTGTGATTATATTAAGAGAACGAATTTATGCCTGATCAGTATACCTGAAGCAGAAAGGGAGACAGAGAACACCTTGGAGCAAGCATTTCATGAGGTTCTCCAAGAAACTTCTGTCATCTCATCAGAGACACAACCATCCAAACATAAGAAATTAGAGAATCCCTGCAAGGAATCAAAAGAGAAAACTAACTACTAGACACAGAGTAATTTGCTTCTTAAAAAAAATAGATATAAAATAAAAATTCCTAAAGACAGCAAGAAAGAAAGGTCTGACTATCTTCTGGGGGAAACCAATCAGAATAGCAGCAGACTTATCTACAAAAAACACTACAGGTTAGAAGAAACTGGAGTCCAATCTTCAAAGTTCTCAAACATAAAGCATTCCAACCAAGAATTTCTTACCCACCTGAGCTATGATTCATCAGCAATGGAGAATTAAAATCCTTCCTAGACAACTAATCCTCGACAGATTATACTGCTTCCAGACCCACTCTACAGGAGATACTTAAGACGGTATTAGGCACAGAAGAAAGAAAAAAAGGACTAGGCACTTCACAACAGTAAAGGAAAGGACAGAATCAACAGAGCACACATCACAACTGCAAAATCAAAAACACACACATATATCAACCCAAAAGTTTAAAGTAAACAAACAATTTGTATATCTAACTCTGAATTGTACCCTGTATCTTTAAAATACAAAGTTAAAATATAAAAGGAAAGAAAAAGAAAACAAACAAGCAAAACTTTATAAGTGCCTCATGACAGAGATAAGCTCTCACATTCCAATACAGACTAAATACACCACTGAAAAGACATAAAATGGCAAACTGAATAAATAAGCAAGACTCACCAATATGCTGCATCCTGGAAAGACATACCACCACAAAAAATGCCCACAGACTCAAAGTTAGAGGTTGGGAAACAATCATTCAGACACATGGAAAACCAAAAAAGGCAGAGTCATGATTTTAATATCAGACAAAACAACCTTCAAGCTACCAAAAATTTAAAAAGATATGGAAGGACACTGTCTAATGATAAAAAGTTCAATCCATCAACAAGTTATAGTCATCCTAAACACATATGCACCCCACATAGGAGCACCAGCATTAATAAAGCAACTATTAAGTAAATTAAAAGAGGATATTAACTCTAACACTATCATAACTGGGGTTTTAAATACATTATTAAAAACCCTAGATAGATCATTGAGGCAAAAAAAAATCAGCAAGAAGAATTGAAACTCAATTTGATGCTTGACCAAATGAACTTAATAGATACCTACAGAACATTCCATCCAACAACCATGGAATATACATTCTCCTCATCACCACATGAAGCATACTCTAAGATAAACCACATCCTCTGTCATAAATCAAGCATAAACAAATTCCATTAGATTATAATTCTACCATTTACTTCTCAGACCACAGTGGAATAAAAATAAATATTGCCACCAACAAGATCCCCTCAAAACACACAAAGAATGGACACTAAACAGCATAATAATGAACAACTCCTTGGTCAACACAGAAATCAAAATTTTCCTGGAAACAAATGAAAACAAAGGTACATCTTACCAAAATCTCTGGGATGCCATGAAAACAGCACTAACAGGGAAATTTATAACTCTACATACAGACAACAAGAAAACAGAAAGAACATGGGTTAACAACCTAACGAATCACCTAAGAGATCTGGAAAGGCAAGACCACCGAAACTCTAACTTCAGCAGAAGAATCCAGATCACCAAAGTAAAAGAACAACTATGAAACATAGAAGACAAAAATATCAAAAAAAAAATCAATGAAACAGAGCAACCCCGTCAGATCTCCCACTGTGGGAGCTTTTCTGTCCTCTCAATAAATCCTGCTTTAAAAAAAAAAAAATCAATGAAACAGAAAGCTGGTTCTCTGAAATAACACAAGATTGATGGACCTCTAGCCAGATTGACCAACAAAAAGAGAGGAAAAGCCCAAATAAACACAATTAGAAATGCAGAAGTTCAAGTTACAACTGACACTGAAGAAATACAAAAGATTATCAGAGATTACTATGCACACCTGTGAGGAAACAAACTCGAAAACCTAAACAAAATGGAGGACTTTCTGATAACACACACCCTCCCAAGGCTGAAAGAAGAAGAAATTGAGATCCTTAATAAACCTGAGAAATTGACTCCATCTTCAGAAAACTACCTGCATAAAAAAAGCCCTGGGCCAGATGGCATTTCAGCAGAATTCTACAAAACATACAAGGAGGAGCTGATACCAATTTTATTGATACTATTCCAGGCAATTGAAAAAGACAAAACTCTCCTCAAATCATTTTATGAAGCTAACATCACATCAATACCCGAACCAGACAAAGATCCAACAACATACCTGATGAACATAGATGCAAAGATTCTTAACATGATTCTAGCAATTGGATCCAAAAACATCTCAATAATTATTCACCATGACCTATTATATTCCATTCCCAGGAAGCAAGGCTGTTTCAGCGTCCTCAAGACCATAAATGTAATTAAATACCTCAACAGATATAAAAACAAGAACCACATGAATATATCATTATATGCAGAAAAAGCTTTCAACAAAATTCGGCATCCATTCTTGATAAAAAATAAATAAATAAACCTTGAATACCTAGGTATGGAGGGACCATATCTGAAAATAGTAAGAGTCATCTATGATAAAACCACAGTCAACATATTGTTAAATGGACAGAAATTGGAAGCATTTTCTCTGAAAACTGGAACAAGACAAAGCTGTCCACTCTCATCCCTCCTGTTCAACATAGTGTTGAAAGTCCTAGCTAGACCAATAACACAAAAGAAGAAAATCAGGGGTATCCAAAAAGGAAAAGAGGAAGTTAGGCCATCCCTCTTTGCTAACAATATGATACTGTTCCTGTAAAACCTATGAGAATCTGTCGATAACCTCCTTGCACTGATAATGAGTTTTGGCAAAGTCTCAGGGTACAAAATCTACATGTAAAAGAGAGTTGTATTTTTATAGACCAACAACAAACAGGCAGAAACCCAAATACAAATCACAATTCTATTCCCAATAGCCACAAAAAGAAAAAAGAGAAAGAAAGAAATACCTTGTATCTTCCTAACCAGAGAAGTGAAAGACCTTCACAACAAAAAACTACAGAACACTGCTCAAATAAACCCAAGAAGACACAAACAAATGGAAAAATATTCTATGCACACGGATTGAAAAATTTAACATTGTTAAAGATGTCCATCCTACCCTAGGCAATCTACAGATTCAATGAAATATCCATTAAATTAGCAACATCATTCTTCTCAGACCTGGAAATGACAATAAAGAAATTGATATGGAAAAAAATGACCACATATAGCCAAAACAATCCTCAGCAAAAGAAACAAAGTAGAAGATATCACACTTCTAGATTTTAAACTTTATTATAAGGCTACAATAATCTAAACAGCCTGACATCAGTACATGCAGGCATTTAGACCAAAGGAACAGGATAGAGATTCTGGAAGCAAAATCTCAATTTCTCAACTAACTCATAATTGGCAAAGCCTCCACCAACAACCACTAGGGAGAGGAGAACCTATTCAGTAAAAGGTGTTAGGGAAACTGACTGTCCACATGCATAAAAATGAAACAGGACCCCTATCTATCACCAAATACACAAAAATCAACTCTAAGTGGATCAGAAACCTAAATGTAAAACCTTAAACTATAAAAATCTTAGAAAATGCAGGAGATACCTTTATGGAAATTGGAATAGGCCACCAATTCCTGATCAAAACCCCAAAAGTCCATGACATAAAAGATAAGATAGACAAGTGGGACCTCATCAAACTGAAAAACTTTTGCAAAGCAAAAGAAATCATCAAGAGAGCAGGGAGACAGCCCACAGAATGGGGAAAAATCTTAGTCAACTGTTTATCCAACAATGGCCTAATATCCAAGATCTACAAGGAATTCAAATGTGCCAAAGGAAAAAAAAAAAAAAAGCCCCATTAAAAAGTGGGCAAAAGACATGAATAGACTCTTCTCAAAAGAAGACATACAAATGGTCAACAGATACATGAAAAAATGCTCATCCTCACTCATCATCAAAGAAATGCAAATGAAAATCACACTGAGATACCACCTAACTCCAATCAGGATGGCCATCATTAGTAACTCAAAAAACAAAATGTTGGAGAGGATGCAAAGAAAAGGGAACACTTCTACACTGTTTGTGGGAGTGTAAACTAGTACACTTTCTGTGGAAAACAGTGTGGTGATTTCTAAAAGATCGAGAAATTGGCCTTCCATATGACCCAGAAATCCCTCTTTTGGGAATATACCTAGAGCAACTCAGATCATTATACAAAAAAAGATACCTGAGCATATGCATGTTTATTGTACCACTATTCACAATAGCAAAAACATGGAACTAACTTCACTGCCCATCGAAAGTGGACTGGATTTTAAAAATATGGTACATATATATGATGGAATATTATGCAGTCAAAAAGAAGGACAAAATTATGAACTTCACAACAACTCGGATTGACTTGGAGTCTTTCACACTCAGTGATCTATCCCCAAAACAAATAACTGAGTACCACATGTTCTCACTCGTAAGTGAACCCTAAGTAAGTGAGCATTTATCATAATACTACAAGAAAGGGATTGGCAGTAGTGGGTCACTGCCAGGTGAGTGAGGGATGGGGGGGATACATAACATCAATAAAAGTACCTGATCCTAAGGGGTGAAGTGAGAATTATTGGGAGGTCCAAACGTCAGCTGTACTATACCACTTATGTACCTAATCCTGACTTGTACCTCACATCATTAAAACAAAATAAATGAGAACAAGGTTTCAGTTTTGCAAGGTGAAAGAGTCCTGGACATAGATGGTTGTAAATTGGTTTCACAACAATATGAATATTGAGAACTAGATCCTCTCATATGAGAACTAGATCTTCTGTACCTAATGTCACTGAAATATAAACTTTATAAGTTAACATGGTTAATTATTATGGTGATTTCTATTTACTTATGTTTTTAATTTTTTTTATTTTAAAGAAGTGGGGTATAATTCAGGGTTAGGTATACAAATATTCATTATGCAGGTACCCTTGCTGATGAGGTGTGCCCCTTCCTCTCCTGGCAGTTTCATTCAACTGCCAATCCCACCCCTCCTCCCCTGGCAGTTTTGTACTGCTGCCAATCCCTTTCTGAAAGTATTGTGATAATTTGATAATTGCTCAAGGTCTGCTTATGAGGGAGAACACATGGTACTCTGTTCTTTGTTTCCATGATAGATCACTGAGTATGATCAACTCTAAATCCATTACTATGGCGATTTCTAAAAGAACTATCAATAGAAATACCATTTTATCCAACAATCCCACAACTAGGTATCTGCCCAAAGAAAAAGAAATCATTTTATCAAAAAGATACCTTCACTTGTATGTTTATTTCAGCACTATCCACAAAAGCAAGGATATAGAATCAACCTGAGTATCTATCTGTGGATAACTGGATAAAGAAAATGTATATATATATACAATGGAATATGATACAGTCATAAAAACGAATGAAATCATGGCATTTGCAGTAACATGAATGGAACTGGAGGCAATTATCTGAAGCAAAAAAGTCAGATACAGAAAGAAAAATACTGCATGTTCTCACTTATAAGTTGGAGCTCAATAATGTGTACACATGGATATAGTGTGGAATGATAGATAATTGCAATTCAAAAGATTGGGGGGATGGAAGTATAGTGAGAAGTTAGTTAATGGATACAACGTATGATATTCTGGTGATGGATACACTAAAATTACCATGTTCCTCACTACACAGATTAACCACATAAAAAATTACTTTATACCCCATAAAATATACAAAAAAATAGTAAATTTTGCTATATGTATTTTACCACAATAAAAATATTAAAAACATATAAAATTGGTATCTATTTCATGCCTTGATCCTGCATTCCACTTTTTGACATTAACCCCTACTTCTCTTCTTTTCCAAATTCTTATTTTCCCTTTTGAGATTGAGCTCATATGAAGAGCAATGAAGTTTGGAAGGAGCTTGCTTCTAATAAGTAATGACCGGAAGACATTAATTATTGGCCTGGCACTGAAAATATTCTGGGCATATAACTGTATACATTTTGGGCTTGGTTTACTCATCTGTTCAAAATAGAAGGCTGAATAACCTATCTCTAAATTTCTTTCTAGCCCCAAACTTATGACTCTATATCTCATATTGAGAGTTAGGTCCTCTGCTTTCTAAATAAACTAATCAAGCCAAAGTCAAGTATATAAAAATATTTTAATAATTGCATTTTGGAGTTTGGAGTCATCACTTTGTATGCAAAGGGCTCAATAATACACAGTAAATATACACTAATTGAATAAACGACTCACATATGACAATCCAGAGAAATGTCAGTAGTAGTAAAAATTTCAAGAAAATTTCCAAGGGAAAATCGTACCAAGATAAGCTTAGTAAAATGAGAATTGGAGCTTGAAAAGAATGGATTTCCCCAATGTTTCCACATAAGGGCAACCAAATGTTTTTTTCTCCCTAAATGCTGTGCAATTTGTACACTTTTGACAGTCCACACATCATACACCAATGTGGTTTCCAATAACCCTATTCCATTCCACACTCCACTGTAGAAAAGTTTATTTTTAACCAGAAATAGTATAGTAGCAGTTATCAAGTACTTACTGTGCTTACCAGATACTGCTTGAAATGCTTTTGATACATTAACTCAATTAATATTGATATTTACAACTATCCTTTGAGGTTGTTCATAACATTACCCCAATTGCCACTGGCAGAAAACTGAAGCATATAAACATATTCTCAAGTTATCCAGAAGCAGAGCTGATCCAGCGGCACTGAAATTTGTCTCTCGGTTTCTCATTTTTTTTAAATAAAGATGTGGGGTACAATTCAGGGTTAGGTATACAAAAGTTGATTATGCAGGTACCCCTGTTGATGAGATGTGCCCCTCCCTGCCCTGACGGTTTCCCTCAACTGCCAATCCCACTCCCCCTCCCTTGACAGTTTTCCACTAGGGATTCCCAGTTTGCCTTTTTTATAGTATTATAATAATTGTTCAAGGTTCGATCATAAGTGAAAACATATGGTACTCTGTTCTTTGTTTCTGTGACAGATCACTGAGTATGATCGACTCTAAATCCATCCAAGTTGTGGCAAAGTCCATATGGTGGTCCTTTTTATAGTTGCATAATATTCCATTGTGTATATGTACCACATTTTTTTATCCAGTCCAGCTTCGATGGGCAACACGGTTGGTTCCATTTTTTTGCTATTGTGAATAGAGTTACAACAAACATACGTGTGCAGGTATCTTTTTTGTAGAATGATTTGAGTTCCTCTGGGTATATTCCCAATAGGGGAATTGCTGGGCCATATGGAAGGTCAATTTCTAGTTCTTTCAGAAACCGCCACACTGTCTTCCAAAGAGGTTGTACTAGTTTGCATTCCCACCAGCAGTGTAGAAGCGTTCCTTTATCTCTGCATCTTCGCCAGCATCTGTTGTTGTTTGTTTTATTAATAATGACCATTCTTACAGGGGTTAGGTGGTATCTCAATGTGGTTTTGATTTGCATTTCTCTGAAGATGAGTGAGGCTGAGCACTTTTTCATGTGTCTGTTGGCTGCCCGTATATCTTCTTTTGGGAAGTGTCTATTCATGTCTTTTGTCCACTTTTTAATGGGGCTCTTTGTTTTTTTTCCTTTTGGCGCATTTGAGTTTCTTATAGATCCTAGATGTTAGACCTTTGTCAGATATACCGTTGGCAAATATTTTTTCCCATTCTGTGGGCTGTCTCCTTGCTCTCTTGATGGTTACTTTTGCTTTGCAGAAGCTCGTTAGTTTGATAAGGTCCCACTTATCTATCTTATTTCTCTATTTCTCATTCTTAAACACTTCCCTATGCTATTTACTGAGGAGATGTAATTGGTTAAATAAAAAATGACTAATTAGATTTAATCATGAAATTATTTTTGTCTCCCATTATTTCTCTAAATTGATTGAGTAGGGCTACTTCTTCACCAGGTCCAGAATGAAAATCCAAGGTGAACTCCATGGATTCTCTAGTCATGAAAAAGTAATAAATGCACAACTGTTACTTTTGGTGCTAAAACACAGTCTCATTTTAGTAATTGAGACATCCAATCCCATAAAATGATTTTCAGAATGTCTCATTTTGCCCTAAACTACAGTTTTCTTACTTTCCTAAGCTTGGACCCACTTCAGGTGAAAGTCAACTTCTTTTTTATCACCTAGGCTTTTTAATATTCTTCCCCCACCTCATCAATCACCATGTGTGATTATACAAGATGGTTGAATATTAGGGGAAGAAAGAGGTAGAATGAGCAAAAATGTTATTTGCTTGGTAATGGCATGATGATATAGCTCCAGTACTCTTTGAATCTTACTTTTAATTAAATCTGACTTTTTTCATGGCCACTGTGGTGGATTAATTGCAAAAATATCCCTGAATCTTCAAGTCTACCTTTCCATAACCTTTGCCCTGTAACTTGAAAATACCCCTTCACTCTGTCTTTGGGGTTGATCAAATGACTTATTTTGGACAATGAAATATGAACAACTAAGATGTAAGTAAAGGCTTGAATCATGTTATGTGAATGGGCTTGTTTTCACTTTTGCACATCTGCCATTACAATGAGAACACCTTTGGGCTAGTTTGCTAGAAAATGAAGATGTCAACTCAGTTTTAGCCAAAAAGCATCTCAGATAAAGCTGAGAATCAACCAGTCCTTAAACATGTATATGAGCCAAGCCAAGATGAGTAGAGACACCTTGCTGAAAACCCTAAATACATGGACCAGAAAGTTACTATTGTATGTGAGTAAGTTTTGGGTTATTTAGAGGCAATATTATTGTGAAAATAGATAACTGATACCGACACTCTTTTGACTTCCTTTGGGACTCCTCTAATCATAGGAAAATTGCTCATTGCCGGGCTTGGTGGCTCAGCCTGTAATCCCATGCCTTTGGAAGGCTGAGGTGAGTGGATTGCCCGCGGGTTCGCAACCCACCTGGGTAGGCGAGAACTCATCTCTACAATAAATCAAAAAAAAACAAATTAGCCGGGCATGGTAGCATGTGCCTGTCGTTCCAGCTATTTGGAAGGCTGAGATGGAAGGATCGCCGGAGCCCAGCAGGTCGAGGTTGCAGTGGCCGGGAGCGGCCACTGCACTCCAGTCTGGGCGACAGTGAGACTCCATCTCAAATAATAATTTAAAAAATTATAGGCATTTCTATGCTGATGATTTACCCCTTCATTCTCCAGCCCTAAGACAATTAGGAAAACTTCCAAGTTATTTATTCTATGACCTAACTAGCATTTCCAGGGTTTTTACTGAATAAAGTCTGAGAAAACCATATTTTATTTTCTCTTGTTCTAGTTCACATCTGAGCCACAGGAAATTGTCTCACAATTTTTACCCAAAGAAACACTTGGAGGGCAATCCAATTGCTGCACAGTTTACTCTTGCTGCTGATTTGCATTGAATACCAGTTCCCAGGGTATTCACCTGCAAAAGAATGAAACTGGATCTCTATCTCTCATCATATTAAAAACTTCAACTCAAAAATGGATTAAAGACTTAAATGTAAGAACCAAAACTATGAAACTACTAGAAGAAAACATGGGTAAATTGCTACCTGACATCTGCCTGGACCAAGATTGTTTAGATACGACCTCAAAAGTATAAGCAACAAATAAAAATATAAGTGAATAGAATCATATGAAAATAAAATGTTTCTGCACAGCAAAGGAAACAGTCAATATAGTGAAGAGACAACCTACAAAACAGGAGAAAATATTTGCAAATTATAGATATGACAAGGGATCAATATCTACAGTTTATAAGGAACTCAACTCAATAGCCAACTAAAAACTGAGCAAAAAATATGAAGAGCCATTTCTCCAAAGAAGACATACAAATGACCAACAGTTATATTAAAAATGCTGAATATCATTATTATGAAAATACAAATCAAAACCACAGTGAGATGTCATTTTATCTGTTATAATGGCTATTATCAAAAAAACAAAATAACAAATGCTGACAAGGCTATGGAGAAAGAGAAACTCTAATACACTGTTGATAGGCATGTAAATTAGTACAGCCATTTTGGGAAACAGTATGGAAGTTCTGTAAAACGTTAAATATAAATCTAACATATAACCCAGCAATTTCACCAGTTGGCTTACATCCAAAAAAAATTAAATTAGTATGTTCAAGATATATCTGTACCTCCATGTTTATTGCAACCCTATTCACAACAGCCAAGGTATGAACTAAACTTAAGTGGCCATCAATGGATGAACAGGTAAACAAAATGTAATTATATGTATATAATTATAATGTAATTACAGAATACTACTTAATCACTAAAAATGATAAAATCCTATTGTTTGTAACAACATAGATGATCTGGGAGAATATTATGTTAAGTAAAATAAGCCAAACACAAAAAGACAAGTACTGCATGATCTCACTCATATGTGGAATCTAGACTCACAACACTATTTCCTCCAAATAAACTTGCTACAAACATTCTCAAATGAGCTCTGTAAAGCTATTTGATTCTACTTGAAGTTAGGAGGTATCATTATATTCTTTCCACTTTGGAGGTAAGTGGGTCCTCAAAGCACAGTTGTTAGAAAAGAAAATACTCCTCCCAATCTTTCACTGATCAAATCCACCATTTAATATTCCTTATAGGATTAAGAACACTAAAACCACTCTGTTTCTTTGTTACATTGAACGTTTTTACATCTTGGTCTAATATATTATTTTGTAGTGTGTTTCAGTAAACACTTCCACTTTGCCATCTGATTTGCACTATGTTTCATGAACACATTTAATATTCCAGATTCTGAAAGGGAAGTGTGAATCCTGCTTTTTTCCCTCCAGTGAAAACCAGTGGGAAAATAAAAATAACATTCACCTTGATCATTGGCATTGAAGCACTTCTCAATAATATCTCTTACTTACTATGAACCTCCTAGAGAAGAAAATATGCTTTTATATATATATATATATATATATATTTTTTTTTTTTTTTTTTTTTTTTCCTTGAGTGGGAGTCTCACTCTGTCAACCAGACTGGAGTGCAGTGGCCGCTCCCGGCCACCGCAGCCTTGACCACTCCAGCGATCCTTCCGCCTTAGCCTTCCAAGTAGCTGGAACTATAGGCATGCGCTACCACGCCCGGCTGATTTTTTTGATTTATTGTAGAGATGAGGTATCGGCTTATATAAATTTCTTATTCCTCATAATCCTACTCCAAACTACACACACACACCTACACACATACTCCTTATACAACTTGTACACATACCACATACACATTTATGTTCAAGAAAGATAAACTAAAAAAGAATGAAATGAAAATTAGATTTGCATGCACACCATTTATTCTGCATATGTTGTCAGGTTTCATTATGCCTGTTTAGTTGTTCATTGTTCAGTGTCTGGACTTTGATGATTCACATTCAGCATCATTTCAAGACCAAAATTAAACTTGCAATTTGGATGAGGCTGAGAATGGAGAAACATACCTGAGTTCAGCCAGAGAGGTAAAATCCACTTGTGAGAAAAGCATAATTTCCAATGAATAAGCTAAAAAATATTTTTTATGGTTGGCATCAGGAGCCCAAGATAAAAATAAAATAAATAAAACTCAATTTGGGGAACTTCCAATAAATAAAGGTAATACAGCTGTGATAAGAGCAAAGTGATATTTGCAGACACTCAGTATCATGTAAGGCTAGCAGCCATGATGTAGAATTCTTCCAATTAGGTTTATTGTTAGAGTAGGTGAAGAAATTGCTAGAATCAAATGAAGTCCCAATCTTGTAGAACTAGAACATTCGATAGTTTATTAGAGAATGATAATGAATTAATCATTTACTAGATATTGAGTACTTACTATTTTGAGCCCTGAACTTTATAACTTAAGTTCATGTAATACTTGCAAAATAGAATTATTAAATCTACTCTAGAAAGTATGAAATCAAAGTTTATATAAGCTAAAATTAAGGTGCTAAATCACACAGTAGGAAATTATTAGAACTAGATCCACACTTCTCTCCCATAGTGAAGAGCTGAATACTAAGAAAGACTGCCTGACTAAAGACTATTTTTCTCAATGTCCCTTGTATCTATCTGAATACATGTGACTAGTTCTCACTAATGGCATATGAATGGAAGTGATTTATCTTTCTTCTAGAACAAAGTTGGTTTTTTTTTAAATGACTGTGCCTTCTCCATCCTTTCTTTTTTCATGTGATTAAAATATCCTGTAAGCAAATATCCTTAAGGCACTATCATATGGTGGAGCCATGAGATGAAAAACTAGGGCCTCATCCATCACTAGATTAAAAGCTACTCTTGAATATTTATATTTAACTGTTGCATGAAAAAAATTAATGTTAATTATATTAATCATACAGATATGGGGCTTTAAGAGTTATGGTATTTATTTTTGCATACACTAATACAGAATTCTCAATAACTACAATGTGTTGATTGACTACCTGTTTTGAGGAATTGTTGTAAGAACCTGGTTAATGCATTTGTATAAAATTTTCAGCAGAGTGTATACACTTAGGTAATACCACATATGTTTGAGATAACTATGATGATTATGACAATTTTGTAGCTTTATTTTAAATGTATTTTCTTATTTTAGACTGAAAATAAGGAATCAAATAAATTCAAAAATTTGGAAACAGTGGGCGGGGCTCAGCGTCTCAGCCTGTAATCCCAGAACTTTGGGAGGCCAAAGAGTGGATTGCCTGAGCTCGAGGGTTCGAGACCAGCCTGGGCAACTCGGGGAGACCTTGTCTCTACAATAAAAAAGAAAAAAAATTGGGAGCAGCAACAAAATAATCAAAAACTTGTTTGTAACAGAATTGGAAAAAAACAAATTCTGAAGTAGAAATGCTGAGCTCTTTGCCTACAACATAGTGACACTTCTT
Organism: Cephalopachus bancanus; assembly: GCA_027257055.1. Lineage (NCBI taxonomy): Eukaryota > Metazoa > Chordata > Mammalia > Primates > Tarsiidae > Cephalopachus > Cephalopachus bancanus. The sequence goes on from JAPVLO010000948.1 coordinate 252,974, forward strand.
GAATAAAAAAATGGAAAACCAAAACTCCCCCAATTTGATAATTAGTATGAAGTTTGAAAGGTATGGCTGAAGTCTTGTGAAAAATTTAGAAGCTCACTTAGTCTAGCTGGAATACCAAAATGGAGAGGTTATGATGGATTACTTTTCTCTAGCATGAGTTAGGATTTGGGCTTGAGTTGTCAGTAAAAGTCAGACTACAGCTTTGTAATATTAAGAGTCTTTAATCAGAACTTTTTTCTTTTGGACACAGGCTTACTTCACTTATGAACTTGGGAATAGCTTCAGAATAAGAAACCACTTTAATTTGTAGCAATGAACTAAAAATCCCCAAATAAACATTTTAACAGGTCATCTTTATTTTGTTTAAATAAAAATTACCCAAGTAAGAATGGGATTGATTCTAGATCACCATTATCCAATAGAAATTTCTGCAATAATGGAACTGTATCTACATAATTAAATATGCTAGCCATCAGCCTCATGTGACTACTAAGCACATAAAATGTGGCTAGTGCACTTCAAAAACTGAATTTTTATTTTTATTCTTTAAATTTTATTTTATTTATTTATTTTTGATTTTTTTTATTTTAAAGATGTGGAGTACAATTCAGGGTTAGGTATACAAATGTTCATTATGCAGCTGCGTTTGTTGATGAGGTGTGTCCCCGCTCCCCCTGGCAGTTTCCCTCAACTGCCAATCCCACCCCCTCTCCCCTGGCAGTTTCCCACTACTGCCAATTCCTTTCTTATGATATTACAAATAAATGTTCAAGGTCGCTTATGAGTGAGAACATGTGGAACTCAGTTTTCTGTTTCTGTGATATAGCATTGAGTATGATAGACTCAGAATCCATCCAAGTGACTGTGAAGTCCATATGTTTGTCCTTCTTTATGACTGTGTAATACTCCAATGTGTACATGTACCACTTTTTTTTTTCCAGTCCAGTTTTGATGGGCAGCACGGTTGGTTCTATGTTTTCATTATTGTGAATAGTGCTACAATAAACATGCATGTGCAGGTACTTTTTTGCAAAATGATTTGAGTTCCTCCAAGTATAGTTGAAATAGGGGGGTTGCTGGGTCATATGGAAGGTCAATTTCTAGTTCTTTCAGAAATTGCCACATTGCAAAAACTGAATGTTTAATGTGATTTAACTCAAATTTAAAGTTTCAATAGCCACATGTGACTAGTGGCTACCACACTGGACAGTACAATTCCAGATTTACAGTATTATTCTAGTAAAGGAACAGGATTCTTAACGCAAATCTGTTTATGCATTAGAAAGTTGCTTGAAAATTAGGAGGGGAAAAAGGAACTATGTGGCAACATTAAAACAAATAACAGGATATGGAAAACTGAAGTTATGCCTACATAAATGTAAACCAGTTCAGTCTAAATGGTCAAATCCATGTAGATTAGAAGACTAGGCTGATGGCAATTTGCAAGAACATAATGCCTGGCTATGTGAACAGACCTTATCTTCTAAACTCTCAATAAAGATTTCAACTTAATGATGAACCTGCAAAGTCTTTATTTATGCCTTTATCAACCACTAGATCCCAGTTAATAAATGAATAATTTGCCTTCTTCTTCAACCAGAAGGAAGAAGTCATAAGATGTTAATTTCTTCAGTGTTCCTTCCTACTCTCTAAAAGTTCATCCTTATTATAATATGCAACCTTTTTCAGAAAAAAGAATTACTATGTAATCCAAATCATTTATTTTCTTCAATTACTCTTGACCACACTAACTTTTGCTTTCTCAAGAATCATCAAATTAAGTTGGCTCTGTCTTACAAGTCTAGTTTTTATCTCTATTAATTTATCTCTAGTTAAGTTTATAAGTATACTTTAAAGATGATGATAATTAAAACAAACTAACCAAGCAGCAAACAATATTTTCTTCAAATTCCTGTAGGAGATCATGTGCATAGTGTATTTATTTCCTTACCTCTTTCATCAAGTCCTTTTTTTTTACAGTTTTTTCTCATAAAATCTGATGTGCTTCCTCTTATAAAGTTCAAAGTGTCCTCAATTAGCAACTTGTATTACAAAGTATACACTTTCATTTAATATCATGGTTACTACAAATTGATGATGTCCAGTTATAGAAAGATATCATAGTGTTTAAATTTGCATGACAGCATTGACAGACTAGAGATGCCAACCTATCAGAGATACTGTTGCAGTATTTTATTTTCTTCAGAATGATTGAAAAATATGCACATTTATTGACAGACAAAATAACTTTTTCATTGGAGTTATTCCAAAGAACTGTATACCTTCTTCGTGGCATTTAATTTTATTTTTAAATTTTATTAAAAAATTATCTGAATTGAAACAAAATTGCTATGCCCCAAAGAAAATAGTATAATTTGGTATATTGACAAAAATATACTCACCTTAGTTCATGGAAATAGAGATTTTAGTGACAGAATAAAACATCCTTACTGTGGCAGCATAAAAAGACTTGCCAAAAAAATCTTCAGTTTCAAGTTGTAGTTTTATAATAGACCACTTACATTTCTTCATGTTAAATGTGAGACTCTAGTACATATATAATAACATAGCTGTGAAGATGCTAAAACCACTCACATTAAAATTTGGAGTATCAGAATATTCATGAAAAGCCTTGGGGTCATGTCCATAATGCAGAATAAAGACCATTTATTTTCTTCAAGCTTTTCAACAATTTAAAGTCTATTCTTATGCCTTTGAGATCTCAGCTAAGTGATTTATTTTCAAAAGTGCCATAAATATTACATTAGTACTTGTTAGTAAGCAAGAACATTTTTTCAACTGTTTTAATATTTTATGTTCTAAAACATAGTTTGTGAATTAATAGAAAAACTATTGAAAAATCAGAAAGAGGCCGGGCTCAGTGGCTCAGCCTGCAATCTCAGCACTTTGGGAGGTCGAGGCAAGTGGATTGCCTGAGCCCGTGCGTTCAAGACCAGCCCGAGCAACTTGGTGAGACCTCGTCTCTACAATAAATCAAAAATTAGCCTGGCATGATAGTGCACCCCTGTAGTTCCTGATACTTGGAAGGCTGAGGAGGAAGAATTGCCTAAGCCCAGAAGGTGGACACTGGGGTGACTGTGAGCGTGCCACTGCACTCCAGCCTGGGTGACAGAGTGAGACTCCAACTCAAAAAAAATCCGAAATATAAGTTAATATAATTCAAAAGCAAATTCTTCCAAGTTGAGCCTTATTAGAAGAATATGAACAAAATAATAATGACCTCCAGGCCAAACACTAATTCAGTGCTCGACCCCCTCTTCAATCTTGAGAAGATGGATCCACCCTTTTCCTCTGATTTACTTTCTAAATAAACTTTTTCTTACCGAAAAAACAAAAATAATAATAATAACCCTCAAAATGATTTGTTCAAAGCAGTAAGTAATTTACTGGCTGAGCCAGGACCATAGTAGTTAAGGATTGGTTAGCAAGACAGATACTTGTATCCTCTATTTGTACATGGTACTAAAATAATAATGGCATAAGTCAAAAATAGAGTGTTGAGTAACTCACCTTTCCACTCTTACTACCTCACATCCTTTTAAAACATAAAGAATACCTTTGAATAGAAATTACAGCACATTCCTTGATGCTGATCTATTCATATTACCCATGTTTGCCATTCAAATAAAAAATTAGTGTGTGAGTGGGAGTGACTGAAGGGCAGAGGGGAGTTGGGGTACAAAAAAAACTACAGTGTATAATTACACCAACCATGAAACCATATAGTTGACAATCCTCTGAAGCATGTAGTCTTAGATAAAACATAAGCATCAATAAGTTATCTGAGTACTGTTTTATATTATGATCTAAATTCTCATCTATTTAGTAAGACTTTAAGAAAACTGCCTCCTTCATAAAAGAAAGTTAGAGTGAGCAAGTATTACCAAAACTTGAGAATTTTAAAGAAAATTTCCCACTCCAGAACATTCTACCTTATTCCACATCATTGAACTAGTAAATCAAACTTCTCCTGCAAAATTTATTGCGCAGTGTGTGACTTACATTACAAATTTGATATGAAAATTACAAAGTGGGGTTCCGGTAAGATGGCAATGGCATAGGTGGACTTGTGAGATTCTCCGAACATGAGTTCCCAAAAAGACTCTTACTTTTCTTCCCCCATCCCCCAGCCCACCACCAGTCATGCTGCTCCGAGGCCCAGGGACCTTCAGACCCACGCAGGGCCAGATATTGTGACCCCCTGCTGCTGCTGTTCCACCATACGTGACTCCAGCCTGTGTGGGAGTCTCGGGTCTCAGCTCCCTCCTTGGCTACATCGTCTCTCCCCCAGCACCCAGCACCAAGCCACTGGTCACTCAGGGAGGCTCTGGGCACCCACCCCTCAGAGACACCGGTCCCATTCTTGGCTGAATTACCCTGTAGGAGGCCCAGGGCCACTCTCACCACTCACCACCTGCCCTTTGGAGCTTTGGAGCTCTGGAGCTCTGGGACCACCCTGGCTGAGGCACTCAGCACGTGACCCCAAGCTTGGGGACCCAGACAAGCGGAGAGAAACGGATCTGTGAAAGTGAATCTGGCTCGGCCATTCTCCAGGCAGAGATTTTCATTGCCCCACCCAACTATCAACAACCCCCACCTCGGTTCCTAAGGTAACATCGCTAAACAGGAGACAAAGTTCCACCCCTACGCTGAATCAGACAAAAGCAACTCACAGGCAGCAGGCTAAAAAATAAAACAGCACCTGTAGTTCCAGCTACTTGGAAGACTGAGGCGGAAGGATCACCAATTCCCAGCATGCAAGGCTATGGGGACTGGCAGCGGCCACTGCATTCCAGTCTGGGTGATGGAGTAAGACTCCAACTCAAAAAAAAACCAACAAAAACAAAAACAAACTCAAACTGCGAGTAAATCTAGCTGCCTGCAACAAAAAACAAAGGGGAGAGGCCAGAGATGAGAGCTGAGGTGACTTTAGTCTGGTCTCTTATTTTGACTTATGATTTAATCATTTTGATTGTTTGTTTTGATCACTTTTGTTGTTTGCCTTCTAACTTACACTATTTCATGATTTTATTGGTCTGTCTCTGTGTAGCTATCAGTATTCTTTAGGGAATCTTTCTTACATGTCTTTTTTCACTTCTCTCTGACCTTGTGTCTCTTTCTCACCTGATAGCTGGTAGGTATGTCTGTTTTACCCTCTCGCTCTTCTCTCTTTCTAACTTCCTATTGACCCCCCCTTCCTCCATTATTTTTCTCTTTTATACCCCCTTTTTAACGTAGGGACCAAGCCTACATACTGCTGCACGAACAGATTGCAAGGCAGAGGGAAATAGGTTTCAGTGTGCTCATACACCTGTTCGTGAATGCTAGAATCAGCATATACATTTGAACCACAGTTTCCCCACAATTAAACCTCAAAACTGCAAAAAGTACACTCACAGCCCACACTCCAAAATCAAAAGTGAACAAAGCCAGAAGACCCTCATAAGGAAGAACAGGATATTGCAGAAGTGAAACAAAAGGAAACCCACCTTCCCTCAAAAACAGAATTAAAGAAGGGAGGGAAAGGGGGGAGAGAGAAAAAAACTACAAAAAGAAGAAAAACCAAAAGAAGAGTATGGGTCTTCCCAGACCCCTGGGAGGGGAGACACTGAGAAAAATGACTTCAGAATGCAAACAATGAAGAGCCCCCAGAATGAAGGGTCTCAACTACAAACCCAGATATCAAGACATTAATAGAGAGATTAAAAAGAATTTAGGAGACAAAAAGAAAAACTAGGAAGGAGCTGATATCTGAGATAACAGTAATAAAGAATACTGTGAATGAAAAAATAACAAACTGATAGCATGGAAATCAGAATTGCCCCAAACAGAAGAAAGAATCTCAGAGCTTGAGGAACAAAATATAGAAATAACCCCAAAATCTTAAAAACACAGAAGATGCCCAAAAAGACAGAACAAAACCTTCAAGAGTGAGTGATTACTTCAAGAGACCGAACCTGAGAGTAATTGGCCTTTCTGAGGGAGAAAGAAGGGACAGAGACCACACTGGGAAAAAACTTTCCATGAGATCATTCAAGAAAACTTCCCTTATGTAATCAGTGATGCAAAAATTTAAAAAACAAGAGATTCAGAGAACCCCTGCAAGACAAAAAAAATGAAAAGCCCAAAACCCCTAGACACATAATAATTAGCCTAAACAAAGTAGGCTTTAAAAAGAAAAAATCCAAAAGGCAGCAAGAGAAAAAGGCCAGACCACCTACCATGGAAGACAAATTAGAATAGCAGCAGATTTATCTACAGAAACCCTCCAGGTACTGGACTCCGTGGCTCTGCCTGTAATCCCATGCCTTTGGGAGGCTGAGGTGAGTGGATTGCCTGAGCCCGCGGGTTCAAGATCCGCTTGGGCAGTGAGACGTCATCTATATAATAAATCAAAAAATCAGCTGGGAGTGGCACTGCATGCCTGTTGTTCCGGTTACTCGGAAGGCTGAGGCAGAAGGATTGCCGGAGCCCAGCAGGTCGAGGCTGCAGTGGCCGGGAGCAGCCACTGTACTCCAGTCTGGGTGACAGAGTGAGACTCCAACTAAAAGAAAAGAAACCTTCCAGGCTAGGAAAGCTTGGAGCCCTATCTTCAAAGTCCTAAAAGATAAACAATTTCAACCAAGAATAACCTACCCAGCCAAACTAAGCTTCATCAGCAAGGGGGAATTAAAATCTTTCCCAGATATCCAATCCCTAAGATCTTATGCTGTCACCAAACCCCCTCTACATGAAACACTTAAGAAAGTACAAACACAGAAGAAAAGGAAAAAAGAACAACCTTCTTCACAAGAGTACAGGAAAAGAAAAAAATATACATAAACCAAACCCCCAAAACCCAAAAAGAAAGACAAAAAATAAAGGGAAGACCACAACTCTATAAGAACTCTATGACAGGGATGAACTCTCACATTTCAATAATTGCCTGAATGTGAATGGACTAAATGCCCCACTGAAAAGACATAGAATGGCAAAATGGATAAAATATCACCAGGCAAAAAAAATACTCCCTTCAAGAGACCACTCACTAGAAAGGACATACACAAAACTCAAAGTAAAAAGGGGATGGGGAAAAAAATTTTCAGGAGAATGGAACACAAAAGAAAGGGGGAGTTGCAATCCTAATTTCAGACAAAATACCATTTTAAGCTATCAAAAATTCAAAAAAAAAAAGGGCCACTACATAATGATAAAAGGTTCACTCAAAACAAGAAATATCTATTTAAACATATATGCACCCAAAATAGGTGTGCCAACTTTCATAAAGCAACTGTTAGGAAAACTAAAGAATTGACTCAAAACCACCAAACGGGGGACTTTAATACCCCACCCCAAAAACCCACTCACAACAGATCATCAAACAAAAAATCAGCAAGGAGATTTGGAACCCCAGTGTGACTCTGGACCCAATGGACTTAATTGATACCTACAGAACACTCCACCCAAAGACCACAGAATACACATTCTATTCATCACCGCATGGAACGTATTCTAAGATCAACCACATAATTGACCATAAATCAAGAAAGCAAATTTAAAAGGACCAAAATTCTACATGCACTTCTGGGACACAGTGGAAAAAAAAATAAACATTAACCCCAAACAAGGCCCCCCCAAAACCCACAAAGACTGGACACTAAACAGATGATGCTAAACAACTCCTGGGTCAATGATGAAATCAAAACAGAGATCAAAAGATACCTGGAAACAAATGAAAATGAAGAAACATCTTACCAAAATCTCTGGGAGCCTTAAAAGCTGTAGTAAGAGGGGGAAATTTTTATCCCTCAAACACACATGAAGAAAATGGAAGGAACACAATTAAAGCCTAACAAGCCACCCAAGGAAGCTGGAAAAACAAACCCAAACCCCAATTTCAACAGAAGAATCCAGATCACCACAATAAAAACCCAAATCCAGGACATAGAAGACAAAAACATAATACAAAAAAATCAATGAAACAAAAAGCGATTCATTGAAAGGATAAACAAGATCGATGGTCCCCTAGCTAGACTGACCAAGAAAAAATGAGAAAAAAACCCAAATAAGCACAATCAGAAAAAACAAAAGATGAAGTCACATCTGACCCTGAAGAAATACAAAAGATCATTAGAGACTACTACATACACTTGTATGGAAACAAACTTGAAAACCTTAAGGAAATGGAGGACTTTCTGACATCACACAACCTACCTAGGTTGGAACAAGAAGAAATTGAGACCCTAATTAGACCAATAACAATCAAGGAAATCGACTACGTAATAAGAAAACTACATACAAAAAAAAAAGCACTGGTCCAGATGGCTTTCCAGCAGAATTCTACAAGACATTTAAGGAGGAGCTGATATCAATCCTACTGAAGGTATTCCAGGCGATTAAAAAAGATGGAAATCTCCCCAAATCATTGTATGAAGCCAACATCACATTGATACCCAAGCCAGGTAAAGATCCAACAAAGAAAGAGAACTACAGGCCAATATATTTGATGAACATAGATGCTAAAATTCTCAACAAGATCCTAGCAAATCATATTCAACAATACATCTCAAAATCATGCATCATGACCAAGTAGCCTTCATATTGGGACACAAGACTGGTTCAACATTCCTAGAACCATAAATGTAATTAAATACATCAACAGATGTCAAAATAAAAACCACATGATTATATCATTAGATGGAGAAAAAGCTTTTGATAAAATCCAGCACCCTTCTTGATAAAAACCCTTGAACATCTAGGCATATGGGGAACATACCTCAAAATAGTAAAAGCCATCTATGAGAAACCCACAGCCAACATACTCCTAAACAGACAAAAATTGGAACCATTTCCCCTGAAAACTGGAACAAGACAAGGATGCCCACTCTCACCCCTCCTGTTCAACATAGTATTGGAAGTCCTGGCTCGAGCAATCAGAGAAGAGAAAGGGAATCAGGGTATCCAAATAGGAAAAGAGGAAGTCAAGTTATCTCTCTTTGCAGACGATATGATTGTGTACCTTGAAAACCCAAGAGAATCTGTCAAAAACCTCCTAACATTGATAAAGGCCTTTGGCAAAGTCTCAGGATACAAAATAAATGTGCAAAAGACAATCACATTTCTTTACACCAATAATAAACAAACAGAAAGCCAAATAAAAAACACAATTCCATTCACAATAGCCACAAAAAAATTGAAATACCTTGGCATCTTCCTAACCAGAGACATGAAAGACCTTTACAATGAAAACTACCAAACGCTGCTCAAAGAAATCAAAGATGATACAAGCAAGTGGAAAAATATTCCATGCTCATAGGTTGGAAGAATCAACGTTGTGAAGATGTCCATCTTACCTAAGGCAATCTACAAATTCAATGCAATAGCCATCAAATTACCAGCAACATTCTTCTCAAACCTAGAAAAAACAACACAGGAATTCATATGGAAACACAAACGTCCAAGAATAGCCAGAACAATCCTCAGTAAAAAAAACAAAGCAGGTGGTATCACATTACCAGACTTCAAACTTTACTATAAAGCTAAATCATCAAAACAGTTTGGTATTGGTATAGGAACAGGCATATAGATCAAGGGAATAGAATTGAGTTTCCCAGAAGCAAAACCTAAATTTTAAACCCAACTCATCTTTGACAAAGCCTCCACCACCTACCACTGGGGAGAGGAGAAGCTATTCAGTAAATGGTGCGGGGAAAACTGGCTGCCCACATGCAGAAGATTGAAACAGGACTCCTATCTATCTCCATACACAAAAATTAACTCCAAATGGATCAGAGACCTAAATGTAAAACCTGAAACCATAAGAACCTTAGAAAATGAAGGACATACCCTCATGGAAATCGGAACTGGCATCCAATTCCTGAACAAAACCTGAAACCCACAGGTCATTAAAGAGAAGATAGTCAAGTGGGACCTTATCAAACTGACAAGTTTCCGCAAAGCCAAAGAAACCATAAAGAGAGCGGGGAGACACCCTACAGACGGGGAAAAAGTATTTGCCAACTCTGGGTCTGACAAAGGTTTAACACCCTGGATCTACAAGGAACTCAAACGTGTTGAAAAGAAAAAAACAAACAACCCCATTATAAAATGGGCAAAAGATATGAACAGATACTTCACAAAAGAAGACATCCGAGCAGCCAACAGACGCATGAAGAAATGTTAAACCCTCACTAATCATCAGGGAGATGCAAATCAAAACCACACTGAGATACCACCAAACCCCCAGTCAGAATGGCAATCATCAACAACTCAAAAAATAACAGCTGCGGGAGGGGGTGTGGCAAAAAGGGAACACTTCTACACTGTTGGTGGGAGTGTAAACTAGTGCAACCTCTGTGGAAAGCTTGGGGCAATTCCTAAAACCCCTAAACATCAACCTCCCATATGACCCTGCAATCCCCCTACGGGAAATATACCCTGAAGAACTCAAATCACTTTTAAAAAAAAGATACCTGCACACGTATGTTTATCGCAGCATTGTTCACAATAGCAAGAACCTTGAACCAACCATGCTGTCCATCAAAAGAGGATGGTTTTAAAAAAAATGTGGTACATTACACGATGGAATACTACGCAACCATAAAAAAGAACAAAATCATGAATTTTGTAGCAACCTGGAAGGAACTAGAGTCTATAATACTGAGTGCCCTCTCCAGAAACAAAGAACTGAGTATCACATGTTCTCATCATATAGGGACCTTGAACACCAATGTAATACATAAGAAAATGACTGACAGTAGTGGGAAACTATGGGGGGGAGGAAGATGGGTTTAAACGTATAAATATCTGTCTGGTGACAGTTAAACACCCTTATCAAAAAGGGGTGCCTGAACGAAACATATTTGTATACCTAACCCTTAACTGTATCCCATAATATCATAATAAAAAATATTGATTATAAAAAAAGATCATGGGGACAATATAATCAATATTTTATACCCAGAAAAAAAAGAAAATTACAAAGTAAGAGTCTGCAACCTGCATAGTCAAGCAATCTTCCAATACTTAAATATGCATATACATATATATATACACATAGTATATATTATATAAATATGTATTCACATATGTGTATATAATATGCACACACAAACATGTTATATAAAAATGTATATAATTTCTAGAATATGTCTATTTATAACATATACATAAATGTGTGTATAAATATGTGCATACATATTATATATACATATGTCATACAGATTATATATATGTATATAATTTTCAATGTTTCCTTCTCATCCTAGCCAGGGAAAAAATTATTTGGGGATTTTAAATATTAGTTTTCCTTCCATACATGTTTAAAAAGTAAAACAAGAGAGGAGGAGAGAGGGAAGAGATGGTTCCTAGACACTAAATCTAAGTCCTTATCAGCCTTACATGTAGACACTTATATTGAACATTATTATGATTATGCCAAACTGGGTAAGAAATACTTTTGTGAGTACATAGGAAATTTTTGTGAACATGGATTCAAAGCTGTACCCAAAAGTTTGGCTCAGACAGACAACTATCTTTTACATTGTAAAGATACTTGAACAGGATGTAAATGAAAGAAATAATAAATATACTACTAATACATTAATTTGAAGAATTCCAAAATGTCCATATATGAGCAAGTATTTTCTCTCTAATACAAAAATTTCCATATTAATTTCTTTTTTTAGGTAAAGAACACAGAAAAATAAGCCATCACCTTATTCTTATTATTTAATAATAGTAGTAGTAGGAAATAATTATATTGTGCTAGCAGGTTGGTTTGGTTAAAATGCTTTCCATATATCATTTCATTTAATCTTTGCCATTGTCCTATGAGACATGTATTACTCTCCTCAATTGCATTTTACAGTTGAAGAAACTGAGGAAAGAAAGTTTCAGCAATTTGCCCAAGAGCATTTAACTAGTAAGGAAAGATGATGAGATTTGAATCCAGATTATTTGGTTTCATATTCTATGCTCTTAACTGCTATTGTATACAACCTTTATTTAAAAAGAAAAGTATATTTTAACTTTGCAATGGATACTCTTGACACATAGAAAGCAGCCATACCTGACAGTTGAGCAGTCCAAATTTTTAAAAAATGATGTGGGGACTTTAAAGTTAGGGCTAGATCTGCCACGTGTTTTTAAATTTACTGATTTTTTAAGACTTCATGAATATGTTTCAATTTCCACATGATTTACCACCTTAGTCCCGACATATTGCCAATATAAAGGCAGGATAGGAAGCTAGTTTAACGACAAAAGATAACTCATGTCACATAGACACAATCTCTCACAAAAATGAAACACAAACTATTTACTTTTTACCGTCCAGGGACAAACTATTCATACAACACCTACTATATTCTTTGCAGTTCTTCGAAAAAGAGAAACATAGCACTGTGCTAGTGCTTTTATGCAAACTGGAAAATTGACCCAAACTCAAGACACTCTAATTTATCTATTGGAAATTTGTTACAATAAAATGATTTTTAAAAAACAAGACGTAGTTGGGCTCGGTGGTTCAGCCTGTAATCCACGCTTTGGGAGGCTGAGGTGAGTGGATTGCCTGAGCCCGCCTGGGCAACTTGGCAAGACTTCATCTCTACAATAAATCAAAAATGAACTGGGTGTGGTAGTGCGCGTAGTTCCAGCTACTTGGAAGGCTGAGGCGGAAGGATCGCCGGAGCCCAGCAGGTCGAGGCTGTGGTGGCCGGGAGCGACCAGTGCACTCCAGTTTGGGCGACAGAGTGAGACTCCAACTCAAAAAAAAAAAATGTTTTCTATCTGCTGAAACTTTTTTTTTTTTTTTTTGCAAAAAATATTCAAATCAATGACATGTATTATGTGAGTGTCCCTTATCCTTTATATATGGCACATCAGGTAGCGCACAACCCATGAGGCTGTGTTCAATGGCTCTAAATCCACAGTCATCCAGCAATCATTCTCTGAAGGTAGAGAAAGCACTCTTTCAGCTGAGATGTAAGGATTCAGTTATGGGAATTTGTATCCTGGAAATTTAGCTCCCATATTCACAACTCCACGTTCTGTTGGCAGTACTCTACAAGCATGTACATCTTCCTGTAGTTGTTGGTAACTTCTCCCCAGGGGTAACGTATCTGAGTCCGCTGCCTTTCCTATTCACTAAGACCTCCCTGGGGACATTAACTTGCTCCAAGGGCATCCTAAATGGGTTATGTTCTAGGGAAAGAGGCTGACTGATTTGCCTCTAGAGTGTGTCATTGGTTGTCTCTTTTTCTTCTAACTCATCATTAAATTTGTGTTCTTTACTCCTTAACATTCTGGAGTAGCAAATTTTAGATAACAACTGGAAAGTTGGTTCCTTTTCTAGCTCTGAAACCTGCCAAGTGGGCTAAGTTTTTTAGTTGGTTTAGTGTTGTTTTGTGTTTTTTCTGCTCTTCTAGTCCCAACTGAATTAGCTGTTAGCACAGAGTCCCAGGTTGCAGCCATCAATGATGCAGTCCATGATATATCTGTCGTAGTCCTACATTTGCAAATAAAACACTTAGAAGTCTTAAATGGGTTGCTTGTTTTGCTCTCTCTCTCTCTCTCTCTCTCTCTCTCTCCCATCTTTCTCTCTATATATTGGCACCACTGAGAGAGCCTCAACATCCTTGTTGCTTACCAGGTTTTATTATTAACACTGGCATTAGAGTCAACAAATTCTATCTAATCTAATACTTATAGGCACAGAGATTTTGTGATATCATCAGTGTATGACTAAAAAAGATACATACATTATTTATCTGTTGTCATAAAACAAAAATCTAATTTGCAAACAACATGGAGTATCACTATGAGATACTATATTTTGAATAAAGTTATAGTTTTTCCTCTTCTTTGTCTCAATCTAGTACAGCCTCTATGGGCTCAAATCCAAAATTAGCCATTAAAAAACCCTTTAGCAAGATAAGAAAATGCTAAAGCAAGAGTAAAATTGGCGTACAATTTCAGGAGTCTATTTGAATTCTCACATACCTCTCATCACCAGGTTCAAAAAAGATTGAGGAATCAAAACGGCCTAGCTCCTTTGACACGTGATGTCTTCTATTTTATTTTTGATACCCCAGCCTTGACTTTGTAATTCATTTAAAAATTAAACATTTTTCAACACTGAAATCATTATTCATTTTTTCATAAACTCAAAATTGTAGTCACTTGATCCCTATGAATACTATTAATTCTCTAAAATTTTGAGTGCTAACTGGTGAAGTGGATATGCAGATTTGATATGCCCCTTATTTTAACAGTATATGACAGTATAATATTTCATAATTGGCTCTTGTCTAGGGGCAACTTTGTTTCTTCTTCTAGTCTCTTAAAGATTCTGTTATAAGTTCTTGCAAAATGTAATTATACTTTCTAAATAAACAAGGAAAGATGATATTTGACCCTTTCATCCTCATCAGCCATAGGGATTTGAAAGTAACATTTCCAAAATTACAATATTAAATGGCATGGATTCTGCTCCAATCTGTCCAGATAAAAATTGTATACACTGCCACTGTGGAACAAGCATAATAGGTTCTTGAAAAAACATTTTTAGATTATGTAATCATTCTAAACATTCCTTTAAAACATCAAACATCTTAAAACTCTATTTTTAGTGGTTTGACATGAAAATATTTCATTCAAAGATAAAATCAATTTTTTCTTTTTGAGTTGGAGTCTCATTCCGTTGCCCAGACTGGAGCGCAGTGGCCGCTCCCAGCCACCGCAGCCTCGATCTGCTGGGCTCCGGCGATCCTTCTGCCTCAGCCTTCCAAGTAGCTGGAACACGGCGCGCGTACCATGCCTGGCAAATTTTTTAGGAAAAGTTAATTTTAAAATTAGAGATTCTGTGGCCAGGCTCAGTGGCTCACACCTGTAATCTCAGCTATTTGAGAGGCTGAAGTGGGAGGATTGCTTGAGTTCAAGAGTTCAAGGCCAACCTGGACAACATAGCAAGACCTCGTCTCCACAAAAAAATAAAAAAATTAGCTGGTTGTCGTGGCATACACTTGTAGTCCCAGTTACTTGGGAGGATGAGGTGGGAAGATAGCCTGAGCCCAGGAGGTCAAGGTGCAGTGAACCGTGATCATGCCATAGCACTCCAGCCTGACTCTGACACATAAAATAGTAACAATAAAATAAAACAGGAAATTATTCCTCAAGTTCTTCTCTCAGTTCTTAGATATTGGTAATATCCTAAAATAAAACCTTATAGTGTTTAAAAAGAAGACATAAGATGGTGATATTTAGCGCTTTTCTGCCTTTAATTTCTAATGGGCTATAATTTCAATTCTCAATAATGGCAACAAGAAAAAACATTATTCTCTTTCCACACACTCCCTATAGTATTGGGCAGTACTTTGAGGAAACTGCTCAGCACAACAATTTCTATTTAACTCTCTGAGATCCAGGATAAAATATTTTCCTCTTTTGGCCATATCCTTCCGCCAGCAAATTTTAAATGATTTAAAATTGGGTATCTGACATACAATAACATTAAAATTGCAATCAGTTGTGTCCTACTATCACCTAGAATTTGGACATCACCTGGACATTCAGTCAAGGAAGGTGTAAATTTTCTAATTTCCCTTGATGTCATTTATTTATTGAAGTCATAATTAAAACAGCTTAATTTTCTTCTGTTAAATTTTATTTTATCTACACTCGATTGTTTTAATTTTCATTATAAAAGCAATATGCTTTCAAATATAAAAATGGCAGTTTCAAGTGCTACGTGCTACACATCCACAAACCTCTATGAATTAGATGAAATAAATATGCCCATTTCATTTCATGGATGATTAAACTGAGATACAAGAATTATGGAAAGAATATTCTTCACAGAGAAAGACTAAACATTTTTGTGCACTTAAGGAAATATAATCTGGACTCAGATCCTGTGTGTTAAAATGCCAGCATCATTGTTCACAATACCAAGATCATGGAACCAACCATGCTGTCTATCAAAAGAGGACTGGATTTTTAAAATGTGGTACATATACACAATGGAATATTACGCAGCCATAAAAAAGAACAAAACCATGAGTTTCACAGCAACCTGGATGGAACTGGAATTTATAATACTAAGTGATCTCTCACAGAAACAAAGATCTGAGTATCACATGTTCTCACTAATAAATGGTCCTTGAACAACTATTGTAATGCTATAAGAAAAGGATTGACAGTGGTGGGAAACTATGGGGGGGCAGGGAGGGGGGGGAGGGGGATTAACTGTAGTCGATATCTGTCTGGGGATGGGGGGGCACACCTCATCAACAAGGTGTGCATATTTGTATACCTAACCCTTAACTGTACCCCACAATTTTAAAATAAAAAATATGTTTTAAAAAAATGCCAGTATCATAATTTATTAGCTGGTCATTATAAGTAAGTTTCCCTTCACTTTCAATATTTTCATGGTTGCAAAACACAGGTTTTATTTGAATTAAATTAACATTCCGTATATCAGACCAGATTGATAACCAAAGATAACTCTCATAAAAGTAGGCACAAATAAATTACTATAAATGAAAAAAGAAATAAAAAGATTATTTCTTGCTCTAGTAGTTAGATAAGGATTGCATCATCTAAGAATTAATATGTGTGCAATCCTCTTTTTATATGCAGTATTTTATCTATCATTTTTAAACGTTTTGCCAATTTCTATGCAAGAACTTTAAATACACACATAAACATATATACACACATATATGCATTTTTTCAGTGCATATAAATAGTTAAAGCAACAATTATCATTATATGAAGGTAAAAATAGAATATCATTCAAAATGTTTTATGTCAAGTGGTTTCCTGAAAAATATTTGTTTTAGATGTAGTCAAATAAGTATCTGTGAAATATATTAACAGAATATCTCAGTACTAAAACCCAGAAAGCATTGTCATATATTTACATGTCTAGTTCAAATATTTCAGAGGTAACTCATATGCTCTTTGAGTTTATAAATACAAAGTTAACATTTTTATTACATAACATCCAGTCAATCTAACTTTGCAATACAATTTTTTCAAATTTTGGTATATTGACCAAAGTTTATTACTATTTATTGAACAAAAATTTATGTGCAAACTTTATTCAAGTCATCTCTGGCAAATTCAAAAATGGGTAAGATATAGATCCTGCTCACTAGTAGTTTATAATACATTCATAAAGATTTAAAATAAAATAAAAAGATGGTTTTAATTCATGTAGAGACTGATAACCAAAGAAAACTCTCATAAAAGTAGGCATGAATAAATTACTATAAATGAAAAGAGAAATTTAAAACATATTTCTTGCTGTGGTGTTCAGATAAGAATTGCATCACCTAAGAATTAATATGTGCATATTCTTCTTTTTACATTCAATGTTTCATTATCAATTATTTTTAAACATTTTGCCAATTTCTATGCAAGAACTTTAAATACATTATTAAATAATTCAAAATGTAATTAATGTTATTCTCAAGTAACTCAAAGGAGATTTTCTTTTTGGAAAACTATCCAGATAATCGGTTATAAAATTTTACATGTTGTAAATTGAAATGTTTATCCATAGAAAAAAGTAATCTCTACATTAGCCCACTCTTATTTTCTTAAAAACATACTTGAATTCATATACCAGTCCTGGATGTTTTCTGGGAAACAATGATATGTATCATGAACTATTTGTATTTTCACAGCCATTCAATATATTCTTACTATGTGTCAAGCACTCTTCTAGAAAGTGAAGATAGAGTAGTGAACAAAAGAGAAGTGTTTCTGATCTTACAGAGCTTTCGTTGTAATTGGGAAACAAATAATATAAAAACAAACATAAATTAATATATCTATTTTGCATTGGGAGATGCTAAAAGCCATGAAGAAAAATACAAAATGACAAGGGGATAAAGAGTATGACACGGAACACTCACTTTTGAAGAATGGTCATGGAAGACATCTATGAAGAGGGAACAGAATGTTCTTGGAAGTAGGAGTAGTATGTGCAGAAACCTTTTTTTGTTTGTTAAAGAAACTTTTATTTTTTAAGTCTTTGAAGATACAAGTCATAGAGTTGAAAATTACTTTAAAGATTATCAATTTCTACTCTCTCATTAAACATATAAGAAAATTGTGACCCAAAAGATTAAATGTCTTAATGAAGATCATATTCTGATGTCATAACAGAGGTTGAATTTAAAACTTTCATTGCTGGATTCCCAATGCATTTTTGCATTTTGGTTTATCAAGATATTCCCATAGCATGGGAATCCTAAAGAGAAAAGGCTGGGAGGGAGGTAAAAGTTGAAAAACTGCCCAGGGAGGACTATGCCTACCACTTGTGTAATAGGCTCAATAGAAGCCTAAACCTCACCATAATGCAATATGCCTGTGTAACAACCTGACACATGTACCCCTTCAATATAAAAACAAATAAATATATAAGTCAAGGTAAATTACAAAATATATTCCCATAGAATGAAGGAAAATTCATAATGACAGAGCTACTATTGTTTCCTTCTTTCTAACCTTTTGTAGCACTACTGCTTTATTTCTGAGAGTTATGCATGTTTTTTGTTTCATCATACCAATCTGTTAGTGTGCATATCCCTCTGTTTTCATTCAATAATTTTCTTTTTAAGCATATTGGTTCTCTTCAGTGTCAGATAAATTTTTCTGCCTCTTTGAGTAGAGATGATCTTAGACTCTTTGGGAAACTTCAGAGAAGGCTATAATTCTGGAGTCAGCCATGATGATTCGAAAGAATTGGGTGATAACATCAAAAGGTAGGATATTCATGACATCTCAAAGGACTTTGAATGTTACTTAGAATGAAATGGAAAGCCATTACAGGGTCTTAACAGAAGGAATAATATGATTTAGTATTTTAAATTGCTACTCTTCTTAGTATTAAGTATAGAATGCATTTGTATTAAGATGGAAACAGGAACCCTTAAAACATAAAGGGAAATTAATTCAAAGTGGATTAGAGACTTAAAAATAAGAGCTAAATCAATAAAATTTTAGAAGAAAATATATGTTGATATGTTGAAAGTTTATATTAAGCAAATATTTGTTAGATATGACACCAAAATTATGGTTCATGAAAAAAATTGATAAATTGGACCTCATCAAGTTTCATAATTTTGTACTTCAGTAAACATCATTAAAAATTAAGACAGCCGGGCTCGGTGGCTCAGCCTGTAATCCCGCGCCTTTGGGAGGCTGAGGTGAGTGGATTGCCTGAGCCCGCGGGTTCGAGACCCGCCTGGGCAGCGAGACCTCATCTCTACAATAAATCAAAAAAAAAAAATCAGCTGGGCATGATAGCGCGCGCCTGTAATTCCGGCTACTCGGAAGGCTGAGGGGAAGGATCACCGGAGCCCAGCAGGTCGAGGCTGCGGTGGCCGGGAGCGGCCACTGCACTCCAGTCTGGGCGACAGAGTGAGACTCCAACTCAAAAAAAAAAAAATTAAGACAAACAGCAAACTGGAAGAAAATATTTGTATATGTATATCAAATATAGGATTTGTATCCTATAAAAAAACTAACACCTTTATAATAATAGACAAACAACCTAATCAAAAATAGGCAAAAGATATAAATAAACATTTCAACAAAGATATATGAATGCCTAATAAGCATGTGAAAAGATTCTCAGCATTAATAATCATAAGGAATATGCAAACTAAAACCACAATGAGATACCATTTTACATACACGGGAATGACTACTATGGATAAGAAAAGATGTAGACAAACAATAACCCTCATACACTGCTGGTGGAAATGTGAAACTGGCAGTCTCTCAAAAGTTAAACATGCAACTATTACATGATCCAGCTATTCTACTTATGGGTTTCTATCCAAGAGAAATGAAAATATATGCACACACACAAGAGCTGCATGTCAAAATGTATAGCAAAATTTATGGTACACCCAAATTGAAAACATCCTAAATGTTAATTAATTTTAAATGGATAAGCAAAATGTGTGATATGTCAATACAATGGAATACGCTATACCATAGAAAGAAATGAACTAGCGACACATGTAATTTCAGGAATGACCCTGAAAAATACTATGCTATGTGAATGAGACTGGATGTAAGAGAATATATATTATATATTTCATTTATAAGAAATGTCCAGATAAGCCGGGCTCGGTGGCTCAGCCTGTAATCCCCCGCCTTTGGGAGGCTGAGGTGAGTGGATTGCCTGAGCCCGCGGGTTCGAGACCCGCCTGGGCAGCGAGACCCCATCTCTACAATAAATCAAAAAAAACATCCAGGCGTGGTAGCGCGCGCCTGTAATTCTGGCTACTCGGGAAAGGGTGAGGCGGAAGGGTCGCCGGGCCCAGCAGGTTTAGGCTGCGGTGGCCGGGGGCGGCCACTGCACTCCAGTCTGGGCGACAGAGTGAGACTCCAACTCAAAAAAAAAAAAAAAAATGTCCAGAGACAGAAAGTAGACTAATGGTTACCTTGGCTGGGGGTGGTAATGGAGAATAGACATAAAGCATCCTATTGGGAGAATGAAAAATGTTCTAAAATGAATATATTGTGATGGTTGTACCACTCAGTAAAGTTAATAAAATCATTGAGTTATACACATAACATGTTATGAATATTATATGTGCACAATTATTTGAATAAAGTTGAGTTGTTTTAAAAGGATGAAAGCAGATAAACTAATTTAAAATGTGCTAATCATAGTAAAAGAAGAGATGGTAGTAGTCTGTGCAGTGAAGAGAATATGTGTTCAAATATTGGTATATTTCAAAGTTAAGGTCAACACAATTTACTCCTGGATTGGATGAAAAATGTAAGTGAGAGAGAAGTAAAACATAATAGTCTCAAGTTCTTTTTGCTCTAAAACAACTAACTGGGGAAAAGAGACCAGATGGCAATGGAACCAATCAGAGTGTGTAACTCTCTGCATGGATGGAACCAATCAGGTGTGTAAGGACAAAGCTGCATGTGTGTGTGCACAAGTGGGTGTGTGAGTGTCCCACTGGGTGAGGACATAGGAACAAGCACCCAGGACTCCCCTGCTGAAGCGGCTACCATCTGCCACTGCTCTGAATCTGGCACAACCTGCACATATGAGCAAGTGCCACTCTCAGGGGATTTCTTGGGAAAAGACCACAGAGAACAATTGCAACCACCAACTGTGGCTACAGGTCAGTCACTTGCAGTGGGGGCCGGGAAGAAAGCACAGTGAGGAAACCAGGAGCAGAGTCCCACTGGAGAAGAAGACAGAAGGCGCAGATTTCCACTATTACCTCCATCCCCAGAACCCAGGCAGAGAGGTGCTCCTGCCTACTCATTACTGAGAGTTCTGCATCCTGAGACAGAAGGGAGAGCTCTGCACCCCTCTAGGATCCGTCACCATTGGCCCAGAGAGGATATCCCAGGTACATGATACCCAGAGAGACAGTGCTGCTGTGGAGTTCCAGTCAGCCCACTCTCCACACTGAACCACTCACAGGACGACAGCTGCAATCAGAGTGGGAGACCTAACCAAAATCATCGAGGCATGAGTGTTAAACTTATCCAAAGTGAACACAGGTGGATTGAGCAACCACAGAAAGCACCTCTGGCTGCACCAAGAACTCTTTTCTATGTGTTGGGAATCTTTCAAGTCTTCTCTTCCAGCTACTTTGAAAATCCATAATCCCCTCTCCTGGGAATATACCTGAAGGAACATAAATCTTTCTACAAAAAAAGACACCTGCATACCATGTTTATTGCTGCACTATTCACAATAGCAAAAACATGAAACCAAACCTACTGCCCACTGAAAGTGGACTGGATAAGTAAAATGTGGTATATATACATGATGGAATATTACACGACCATAAAGAAGAACAAAATGGACTTTGCAGCAAATTGGATGGAGTTGGAGGCCATCACTCTTAGCAATCTATCACATAAACAGAAGTGAATACTATATGTTCTCGCTCATAAGTGGAACCTGAACATTAATCACATTAGAACAAGGGTGGTATCAGCAGTCGCTGGGCACTGATATGGGAAGGGAAGTCATGTAACAACACAAAGGATACCTGGTTCTATACTAGGAGGAGTGAGCACCAGTTGGAGGCCCAAACTTCACCTACATGCAGCCTAATTGTGTAGTTAATCCTTACTTGTACCCCACATTTCTAAAATAATATACAATTTATTTTTAAAAATACAGTACATTGTTGCTAACTATAGTCATCCTACTCTGCTATTAAATATTGGAAACATATACTTTCTAGCTAACTCTATGTTTAATATAACCTCATTTGTCTATTTTTGTTTTTGTGTCTGTGCTTTCGAGGTCTTGTCCATAAGTAAATTCGTACAGTCACTGTGGAATACAGCATGGATACTTATCAAAAAACTAAAAACAGAACTACCATACAGTCCAGCAATCCCACTAATGGGTATTAATCCAAAGAAATGGGGATCGGTACATCAAAGGGATGTTTTTTGAAGCACTATTCACACCTAGCAAAAATATGAAGTCAATCGATGAATGGATAAAGAAAATGTGGTATATATGCACAATAGAATACTATTTGGCCATAAAAAAGAATGAAATCTTGTCATTTGCTGCAACATGGATGGAACTGGAGATTACAGAAAGAAAAATATCATATGTTGTCACTCAAGTGTGGGAGCTAAAAGAGTTGATCCCATAGAGGTCAGAGAGTAAAATGATAGATACCAGAAGCTGGGAAGGGTGCGTGGGTGGAGAAGGGGGAGATGAAGAGGGATCGTTTAATGGGTACACACATAGAGTTTGACAGAAGATATAAGTCCTAATGTTTAATAGCAAAGTATGGTGACTATAGATAACAACAATGTATTTTATATTTCAAAATAGCTCGTAGACAGGACTTAAAATGTTCTCAACACATAGAAATGATAAATACTTGAGGTGATGGATACCTTAAATACACTGACTTGGTCATTACACATTCTATGCAGTTAACAAAAATATCCCATGCATTCGTAAACATGTACAAGATATTATTTATCAATTAAAAATCCAAACTGGCATATGGAAGAAGAAATAGGAAGATTTGCTCTGTTTTGAATTGATTTCCCATTATCTTGCGTTTTACAACCTTCCATGTGTGAGATTTTAAATATACAGCTCTACCCACACCTTATTTCTATTTTGAACTATATTAAATTTTTAATGCCTTAGCATTTACCTCACCTTAAAATAACCCAGAATTGGACATTAAAATGAGCCTGAAAATAAGAAGTGTTGCTATCTTATCTTTCCGTAAAAAGATAGGTTTCATTTTAAATTCTATACATAGTTAGAATACATAAACTGACGATACAGTCATATATGTTTTTGGAGACTAAAAAAATTCCATCTCAAAGTATAATGCAAAGAGAAACTATTTAAAGCAATCATGTAAATATATGTCTGAAATATGCAAGACCAAAATTATGAGACATCAGCATTCCACTACAGGCTAGTCTTTTCCACTAGTAGAATAGCCAATCATTCTGAAATATTGAAATGATCTCAAATCAGGTAATTCTAAAACAAGGTATTCAAAGCCAAATTTGAATAAGCGCATATTACAAACCCTGTATTACATAGATTTTAACATTCAGTATGTTTAAAGTTTTAATTAAACATACATGTACTTATTAATAGGGTATCTAAATATATATACTTTATAATAACTGCAAATAAGATGTCTTTGGGGAGTTTTAGCCTTGTCCATAAAAACAACTACCAGAAAGTCCCACTGAAACAAAAACTTAAAAGAAAAGATAATATTAGGATTAGTCCATTTGGTTAGTGGACTTTTTTTGATATTGATCACCATGGAATCAAAACAAATGGAATAAAGATCTCTGCATTCCAAAGCAAATTATAACTAGAATGATGGAAATTCTTTCATGAACAAATATTTGGAGAGCCGCTGAAATGAATGACAAATACAATAAATTTTAAAATTAACATTGCAGCAAAGTTCTTCTGAACCTGGCATTTCCTACACTGTCACACAATGAGTTACTCAGTACCCACCATCCTGAGTCAACGGAGATGTCTTCTGATGGCATGAGAAACTCAGGCGAGCTATTAAGTATCACGGGTAGTTTTGTGACTAACTCTACACTTGATATCAGTGACTCGTATTTATCTTCAAATGGTATGATGGCAAAAGCATCATCAGAAAGGTGGGAGCCTACCATTACTGAATCCATATTTGCTGTTGAGCAAGTCTGTTGAGAGGCCTCTGTGTAGAGAACTGATGATAGCTGACTTCCCAAGCAGCTGCCATGTGGTTAGGGAACATAAGCTGAGTGGGCAGAAGAACCTTCTTAAGGACTTACTGAAGCACTGCATTCAGATTAGGTGGCATAGCTATGGACCCCTGGGAGCAGGAGTGGCAGAACAGATAGCTCTTTTCTATCCTAGCTGTCAGGCAGACAGTGAGTAGAAGCAGCAGGGTGACAGACTGCCATTTCAGTTACTAGCAGAAGGCTACATATCATTAAGGTCTTCGAAATATAAAAACTATTGTACCGAAACATGCAGCTCTGTAGTCAGGAGAGTACCTTTCCGGAGACCCAAATCAAGTCATCTGGCAATTTTTCTATTCAAATGATAGATACCATCTATTAGAAAATGTGATTTAAGGATTTAACCCAGAGAAGATATTTATTACACAATTTCTGATGAGTTTTACAAGCTCTAGATATTAGAAAAGCCCTTTAGTTGTTGCTTTTCTCCACCCCCCCAAATTATTCCATATGCTAAAAAAATGTTTTTACCATAAGAAAAGGTATAAATTATTGTTAGGAAGAAAAGATCAGAATTTTGCCACTACCATTTACTACCCTCTATGAATTTGGATTCTGGGTGAATTTATCACTAAGCCTCCATTTTTTCCTCATTAAAATGGCAATAATAATAGTTAAATTTCATTTTTATTATTTTGAGTATTGAGAATGCTTAAATGATGTCTGGAATGTGGTCGGCATTGCATACATAGAAGTAGTAATAATTAGTACTCATTAGAAAAAAAACCTGTACATTTGGAAATATTCATTTTGTGAATAACTCTGCAAGTGATATCAGTGTTT
Organism: Cephalopachus bancanus; assembly: GCA_027257055.1. NCBI lineage: Eukaryota > Metazoa > Chordata > Mammalia > Primates > Tarsiidae > Cephalopachus > Cephalopachus bancanus. The sequence goes on from JAPVLO010000948.1 coordinate 278,069, forward strand.
CAGTTTCTTTGTTATAAAATACTCTTGTGAAGTAGGTAAGACATTCTTTCAACTGTTTTACAGATGAAGAACCCAGAGTTCAGCAATAGTGACTTATACAAACTTATAACTGGTAGAGATTGCACTGAACGTTGTCTCCACTTCAATTCCACTGTTCGTTGACCTGTAAACATTTATAAAACACACATTTAAAATATCTGTAGAGTTTTATTTAAATGATTTGTTGATTTTTAAATGTGCTATGTGTTAAAATACAGAAGTATTTGGAGCAATGATATATGATGCAAAAACCTACCATACAGATTTTATCTCAAAACCTCTCTCTCCCTCTCTTTCTCTCCCCCTTTCTCCTTCCCTCTCTATCCTCTTCTCCTCCTTTTCCTCCTCCTCTCCAGTTCTCCTTCCCTCTCTCTCTCTCTTTCCCTTTCAAACTCTTCCTTTCCCTCTTCCTCTCCTCACTCTCTACCCCCACTCAAATTATTAGGTTGAGTTATAAAATATATCAAATATTACTCGTAAAAGGAGTGATCCCATTGTCTCCAACTCCTAATTTCAGTTTCCTCCACACACAGAAGCAACTACTGAGTTTTAAAGTATTTTCTTCCACTCTGTGTTTTATGTATTTCAATACTTCTAGAGTTTGAATGTTCAAAATAAGCATGACTAGAATTATATTTTACAAATATTCTGCAACTTGTTTTTATCTCTCAACATTATATTTTTGAGATCTGTTCAAGGTAATATAGACTAATTGAGTTTATTTTAGCTTCTAATTGAGTTCATTTTAGCTTCTGAGCAGCATTCTGTGTTGTGAGTATAATGTATACGTTTTATATACTACTTAATATTATTTAAACCAATATGAATATCCCAATTAATTATTTGGAATTTGTTAAAGCTTCCTTTTCTGAATTTATGCATATTCAACTGTGTAGTATATGCCATGAGACTAGAATATTTACCCTGTCTTTAATAGCTGTAGAGTTTCTGTCAAATAGCTACATAGAGAACTTAGTAGTGTTTTACAAATTGTCTATATTCACATTATTTATGCATTGTATATCATATTCTAAGTCAAATTTCTAATTTAATTTTATTTTAAAGTTGAGGGGGTACATGTGAGGTTTTATTACATAAGAAAGTTGAACGTGGGTGAAGTTTAGACTTCTAGCAGGCCTTCTCTTCCCCTGATAGTGGACCTGGTAACCAGTGTGCTGTTGCATGCCTGCATCTCTCTTCCCTCCCTCCCTCCGTTAGCAGTATCCAGTGTAAGACAACTTTCTTAAAACTTTCAAATAGGTTAACACATTTTAAATTTTGTTTCTAATGCTATGTTTTGAGTTATATATTTTGAAAATATGCTCTTAGGTCTGAACAAGTTTACAATTGCTACATATTTACCACAAATTTTAGCTTTTATATTCGTTCTTATGGATTTTTGACATGTGAAATCCTATTTTACCTAATACTACATGGTCTTATCATCTTCTATTTGTTTAGTTTGTCAGATATATATTGTCTTCCATCCTTGACGATTCAAGTTTTATCTGTCATTTTGCTTTTGGTGTTTCTCTTGTAAGCTATGCACATCTAATTTTTTTTTTTTTTTTTTTGAGTTGGCGTCTCACTCCGTCGCCCAGGCTGGAGTGCAGTGGCACTCTCACGGCCACCCCAGTGTTGACCTGCTGGGTTCCAGCGATCCTTCCGCCTCAGCCTTCCACGTAGTCGGAACTACAGGCGTGAGCTACCACGCCCAGCTAATTTTTGAATTATTGTAGAGACGAGGTCCCGCCAATTTGCTCAGGCTGGTCTCGAACCCGCAGACTCAGGCAATCCATTCGCCTCGTCCTCCCAAAGTGCTGGGATTACAGGCTGAGCCACAGAGCCCAGACTGCATCTAATTTTTGAGAATCACGTTTCTTAACATCTTCTAATAAACGAGTTTAATCCACTTACATTCATTGTTTTGCTAATATATGTATTTATTTTTAAATTGTCATGGTTTGGTTTGCATATTTTCTTTCTGCATTCTGTTATTCTGTTTAAGTGGAAACCCTTAACATTAAAAATCCATATTTAATTTTATATTTAACTCACAAATTTAGTGTTGGTTCATATTTATTCCTTATCCTTTACTTGACAGAGACTTTATTCGCATATCTTCTACAAATCATCCACTTATTATTTACTAGTCTTTTCGTTAAACTTTACCTATAAAAAAATCTAAACTTTATCATAATCTTTTTTAAAACTCACATGTTTAGGTATGACTATTTTCCTTTTCATCTTTCTTCTTTCCTCCAACTTCTTTTTCCCAAGTTCTTTTTCTTCTTGTGAAAGTATGCCCTTTACTGGTTATTTTAAGGAAAATTTGTTAAAAGTTGACTATTTTTAATTGATTATTAATGTTTTTATTTGTCTTCATTCTATGTTTTTGCTCTTTTTTTGTTTCACATATATATTGTTTTAGAAATAGCTATTGCTTGTTGGCAGAATAAATGATTAGATAACTGAATTATTTGGAACACAAATATAAGTGAAAAAAAATTTTTTTGAAGCCGGACTCAGTGGCTCAGCCTGTAATCCCATGCCTTTGGGAGGCTGAGGTGAGCGGATTGCCTGAGCCCGTGGGTTCGAGACCCGCCTGGGCAGCGAGACCTCATCTCTACAATAAATCAAAAAATCAGCTGGGCTATGGTAGCGCCTGCCTGTAATTCCGGCTACTTGGAAGGCTGAGGCGGAAGGACTGCCAGAGCCTAGCAGGTCGAGGCTGCGGTGGCCAGGAGCGGCCACTGCACTCCAGTCTGGGCGACAGAGTGAGACTCCGACTCAAAAAAAAAAAAAAAATTTTTTTTTGAGTCGGAGTCTCACTCCGTCCCCCAGGCTGGAGTGCAGTGGCACACTCACAGCCACCCCAGCATCGACCTGCTGGGGTCTGGTGATCCTTCCACCTCAGCCTTCCAAGTAGCCAGAACTACAGATGCCTGCTACCACACCGGCTAATTTTTTTATTTATTGTAGAGATGAGCTCTCACCAAGTTGCCCAGGCTGTTCTCGAACCTATGGGCTCAGGCAATTCCCTCACCTCGGCCTCCCAAAATGCTGGGTTTACAGGCTTGAGCCACTGCACCCAGCCATAAGTGAACTTTTATAAAATGCTTTTTTATAATAGCAAACAAAGCATAAGTACTTTCCAGGGACCTTTAAAAATAATCTCAGTGACATAGCAGTCTTAAAAGTTATTTATTTTTGTTTTTAAATGGTTAATGAAACCACTTAAAAGCTTTTATAAAAAGCTAATAAAATTGCTTTTTACTTTATTTCATGAAGCCAGTTTGCAAAATGTATCACAAAGCATAGTGATGGATCTTCATAAGCAAATGGTTTGTAAAGGTTTGACCAATTTGAAGACTTTGCCCAACATGCAACACAAAATGTATTCATTGTTAATTGACTCAGGATTACTGATATATTTTTATTTTGAGTTAGTACTTTCTTTTTATGTTAAAACTATTAAGTAACAAATAAATTATTTATGCTTGTAGTCATAGAAATATGTATTACTATATCTACATTTGATTGCTGTATTAGATATGTCCCTAAGCTCTTAGAAGAAACATTTGCAGCACAAATATTAATAATATATTTGCCTTTGAAGACACACATTTTTCAGTTACTTTAAAATGTATGGCATGTCTTGAGTTGATACCAGATCCATTTGGATTATATGGCCAAGCACACATAAAAAGTACAGCCCTGGCTATTTGACGCTGTAGGCATATGCATTGCAGCACAATATCTGCAATACTTCAATAATAGATGAGAACCTGCTCTGTTTCTGTGAACCAGGTAGCAGTGAGAGTCTCATTGGTTGTATTTCTCCTCTGTAACACTAGATTCAAGTGTCATACGTAATGTTTCTGTCTTAATCTCAGAGAATATGTGGGTCACACTATTGTAACTGTCAGTTTTGGATACATACAGTATAACTTTCATGATAAAAGAGGGGAAATATTAACAAAGGACTACAAAAGTGGTCACATTGCATGGTAGCTATAACAGAGCAGAAGTAGTTGGGGTTACACCGTTGTATTAGGTTTTTTTCCTAAGTGTCTGTTTCTATTATTGGATAGCAGGGAAGGTCATGAAGAAAAATCACCAAAGTCCTTAAGGCTGCTATCTTGAAAAAGATGAGATTGAATCCAGGGTCCACGTGTCTAGACCACTTCAAGAACATTTTTCTTCAATTCACTGTGTATGTATTACTTTGATAGCAAATGTTTAACCAATTGTCCATCTTCCCAAATTAAGGGCACTTATATTTGATTATAGGGTTCAGTTCTCACTGTAGGAAACAACTAGAATACTTCTTAAAACCTGACCACGTGTGCCTTCTCTTACTTCTCTGTGTCAGGACAGCATGATGCATCTCACATCCAATAATCCAGTCAAGCACTGAAAAAGAGTTATTTATTTAAAGTGTAATAAGTTAATGGATCACTTAACCTTTCAATTGGTTGGCTTCCTTCAGGAAAATCTACATACATTCAGAGAATAGTTTACTTAAGTAAAGGAGGCATGGGTAGAGGGTTTCTCTATTACGTTTTCCAACATGGCATACTGATTGCAAGCAACAGATTTGGTGACTTCAAGGCTACAAATATATGAAAAATTCCTTCATACCTCTTGCAGGTTTACTTTAGAGTACTCAACTTACTGAAAGAGACACTTAACTTTAACTCTATTTCTTTCTTTTTTTTTTTCTTTTTTTTTTTTTTTTTTGAGTCGGAGTCTCACTCTGCCACCCAGACTGGAGTGCAGTGGCCGCTCCCGGCCACCGCAGCCTAGACCTGCTGGGCTCCAGAGATCCTTCCGCCTCAGCCTTCCAAGTAGCTGGAACTACAGGTGCGCGCTACCACATCCGGCTAATTTTTTATTTATTGTAGAGATGAGGTCTCGCCAAGTTGCTCAGTCGGATCGGGTCTCGAACCCGCGGGCTCAGGCAATTCACTCACCTCGGTCTCCCAAAGTGCTGGGATTACAGGCTGAGCCACCGAGCCCGGCCAACTCTATTTCATAAACAAAAACATATGTATATATATGCAGCAGTATATTATATATAGGACATATTTTGTCCCACTAATTTAGGGATAAACAAACTACAACCCATTGCCCTACCACTTGTTTCTGTAAACAAACTTTTATTGGAACATAGCCATATTCATTCATTTACATATTGTCTGTGGCTGCTTTCCCACTACAACAGAGTTAAATGGTTGTGACAGACCATATGGCCAGCAAAGGCTAAAATTTCAACTATTTGGCCCTTTAACAAAAAGTTTGCCAACCTTTGGAGTAATTGATTTTTTTTAAAAGGAGTGCAGGGAACATATTTGCATAATCAATAAGCTGTCATGTCCCTTGCTTCTGTACCTAATGCCCATTTCTAAATATTGTTAGGGAATATAATATACACTAAGGTCAATATTCTTTTTTTTCTATATGCATTCTTTATGCAGTGAGCACATGGTTCAGTTAATGAGAATCTGAGAGGGAGTATGACTTGACCTTTTCATTCAGTAAAGATCCAGTTGGTATCTATACTGAGGGACAGATTTTGAATATGCAAAGGTACATATCAGCAGTTCATTGAGCCAAATAAGGTTTAGGTATTGATTAAGTAAGGTGCATTTGACATTAAAATGCCATTGATGAGCTCAGAAATGGGTAATCCAAATGCTCAGATTAGATTAGGGAAAAAGAATTCAGATGAAACTGACATTTTTTCAGTAACTGTTTGCATTATAAGGTCTACATGTGCAGATACTAAATAAAAAGAGGGTATATAAATGATTTAATTGCATAATGGTCTCTTGAAAATTTATATAATCTATGATGGTCTTTTATTATTTTGTGATATATCAAATGCTTTCATTTTTCTAAATATATTTGCATTAGTTTTACTTAAATAAGACATAATGGCAATAAAGGACCAAGACAATTCCCAAAAAAGAAATTAAGCAAATGATCATATATTTAAAATAATAACAGATATGAGAGATGAGAGATATAATCCATTTGGCAGTTCAATATAATTTGACTTTTGCAGAGATAGCATAGTTTCTGGGTTTTCCTTTTTTTTTTTTTTTGGAGATACAGAGTCTCCTAGCCTTAAGAAATCCTCCTGCCTCATCATCCCAAAGTGCTGGGATTACAGATGCGAACCACTGTGCCCAACCAGTCAACCAGATTCTGAATTCTTTGCAGCATGATAGTCCAGTTTATTTTAGTCAAGAGTCTTAATCTATTACATCTAAATGAAGATTAGAATTAGCCAGAGACATTGATTTGTCACTGAGAGGAAAGATAGATGAGTGCAATATATAAGAAGTAGGGCTAACAAATTGAAAGATACTTAACTAACTCTACTTAACTAATGTTACTGGGTGATAGGAATTTTCTTGGTTCTAATCAGTGATTCTCAAATCTGGTTCCACCTTAGGAGAATCTAGTGGTATTTTAAGATACTACCAATCATTAGGGCCCACTCCAGATCATTTAGAATAACAAGTGTTTGGTCTCAAGAATAACTATTTTTTTGAGATTCCACAGGTGATTTCAATGTGTATCCAGAGTTGAGAACCACTGAATATACTAAGAGGATGAGACAGTTTTCCTACCAGATAAAGGAAATTTGGAACAGAGATACAAAATATTTTAGGAGCTTTTTATAATAAGGCTATAAATAATTTATTCATAGCTCCTAATTATCTGAATCAATTATTTAAACAGATTATTCAGTAAACTTTTTCATAAAAGACAAGTAGATAAAATGATCAGGACCATTTTATCTAGGACTCTGAAAATATTAAAATTTGAGATTGTTAATTGACTTTTGGTTGGCACTACATATTTAGGCTCTCTCCTTTAAAGAGTGCTGCTGGTACATGGCAATATCCATCCTGAAAATTTTGTTGAAAATAAACCTAAAGTCAAACAATAACTCCTTTGCTTTTCTGATCAAACAAGGCTATTTGTGAACAAGAAACTGGAAAATAACGCTACTAAATCTTTGACTTTAACAAGGTTGGTATATTTACTGATATATGCTCCTTAAAGGAGGACCACATAAAACATAATCTAATAGTTTGCTTAAACATTCATAGTAGCTTAATTGAAAAAAATGGGAAATATGTTGAGATTATTTACTTAGTTGTAGAAATTAAAAGCTTTGAAAGGTGGGAAATTGGGACTCTTTCAAACCATGATTTAAAGTTCATTTAATTCATAGATCCTAAAATGGACTCAGTGAATTGTTGAAAAATACATATATATAATTTCTCATTTCATCTCTCTTATTAAGGATAAAAAATGAGAGTAAGTTTTCTCATATTCAATTTACAAATACCGTTTATTGACATCCTATAAAATAATTGGCATGTACTCCTAAAAAAAGTCATGATCAAGAAAGACAAAGAAAAGCTGAGAAACCATTCCAGATTAAAGGATATTAAAGACATGTGTTAACTAAATGCAATATATGATTACAGATTGAATCCCACAAAAAAAAAAATTCTGAAATAAACTTTTGGGACAATTGTGAAATTTAAATGTGAATATTGGGTTAGCTAATAATACTGTTAACATTATAAATGTTCTGACTTTTCTATCTGTATTAATGCTAATGGTAAGACTATTCTTAGTAAATAAATACATCTGATGGACATAAAATTTTTTAAAAAGAGAACAAATATGGCAGAATATTAACAACTGACGAACTTAGTCAAAAGATATATGGACATCTTTTGTTCTTTCCTTGCAACTTTTACATAATTTTGAAATCATTTTATAAATATGAGTATAAAATGCATGTAACCAGCACTGTTCTAGGTGAATAAGAAAGTAACATAGCTACATTCATGGTTCTTGCATTGTAATGGATGAAAGCAGATAAAAACAGAAAACAAGCCGGGATCGGTGGCTCAGCCTGTAATCCCGTGCTTTGAGAGGCTGAAGTGAGTGAATTGCCTGAGCCAGTGGGTTCGACACCCGCCTGGGCAACTTGGTGAGACCTCATCTCTACAATAAATCAAAAAATTAGACGGGCCTAGTAGCGCGCACCTGTAATTCCAGCTACTTGGAAGGCTGAGGCGGAAGCATCGCCGGAGCCCAGCAGGTCGAGGCTGCGGTGATCGGGAGCGGCCACTGCACTCCGGTCTGGACGACAGAGTGAGACTCCAATTCAAAAAAAAAAAACAAAACCAGAAAACAGGAAAATATGATAATTTTGAATAGTGATACATGAAAGATATACATAATGAAGTGGCACAATTAAGTGATAGAAAGAATTGGGAGGGTATTATTTATATCTATTGATACTGGAAGGCTTCACAGGAGAGATGATATTTAGCTGACCTAATCATTGCAAGATCTTAGAAAGGGACACCCAAACAGAAGTCTTTGAGGTTGGGTGTTATTTTGTAAGGCCAAAAAACAAAGGAAAACAATTGCAAATAGGACTTAATGAACTACCAGGGAGTTCATAAAATATTGAGTTTAAAATTCAGGTAATTTTTTTAACCTATATTATTTCTGGGTAGGCATTTTGCTTTCTTAAAATTCTCAGACTCAGATAATTCTGGATCTCAGCATGCTACATTAAAGGGACTGCCACAAAGAACAATTATTGGGTGAACTTACCAGCCAGAGCCAAAATGGAACATATAGTTGAGATGAATATGGGCTTTTTTTTTTTTTTTTTTTTTGATTTGGAGTCTCACTTTTGTCTCCCAGGCTAGAGTGCAGAGGCACACTCACGGCCACTGCAGCCTCCACCTGCTGGACTAAGGAGATCCTTCTGCCTCAGCCTTCCAAGTAACTGGAACTACAGATGCACACCACCACATTTGGCTAATTTTTGTGATTTATGGTAGAGACGAGGTCTCACCAAGTTGCCCAGGCTGGTCTCGAACCCGCATGCACAGGCAATCCTCTCCCCTTGGCCTCCCAAAGTGCTGGGATTACAGGCTGAGCCACCGCGCCTGACCGGCCTTTGTTAAACTAGAAGGTAAATGTGACTTGCCTCCCTCTTCTGGAGAGCATTTTACAAACTGAGTTGTTTCTTTTGAGTTAAAGCTTCCCATTTCCAATATAAATTAAGTAAAATAATATGTTGGACTGGAATTTTAGAAGCCCTAATTAAGGCATTCCTGATATTTGTAATGTATTTCCTGATAATATATAATTTTGCCCACAAATTATTTATGGACCAAAGAAAAGAACAAAGACTAGATTTCATTAAATTTTAGTCTTTTTTTCTTCGTATGTCTTACCCCCCCCTTTACTTAGAGAACAGAAGCAATAAGACAGATCAAGTGAGATGGTACTATTGAATATAACTCTTTTCCTCTGACTTTGACTCAAAGGATAAATAATATTAAAGCCGATTATCATTCCTCAGGGGTTGATGACTGGAAAAGATGAGGGATCCTCAAAATATCATGATATGGATGTGATTTTTAAATCTTCTCCATTTCGAAGTGCCTGTATCAATGTTTCTGCCCCTTCATTGAGTGTGATCTGATGTGTGAAGTGATGACCATCTGTCATCGCTGCAGGGAAACAGACCAGAGTGATTTCTTGCCCTACCCTTTCTTTGTATTTTAAGATACTTGTTATACAATATATTTTATTTTTAAAACTGATCTGTTTTTACTACAGATATTGGTTGTTCTCTGCATATTATTTCAACTCTCAAATCATTACTAACATTCTTCCATGCCTTTACTATTAGCAATTTACTTCTATAAAGATTAACTTCATAAATAAGCCATATATAAAATCTCCTGAAAAATACAAATACACTTATTCTTAAAAATTTCCAAAGCACAATAAACACCACCTGCGCATGCAGGGCAGGGGAAGGGGAGATAATTAGAAGTATCTTTACAGAAAAGACTAGAGAGATGCGTTAGTCAGTTTGAACTGCCATAATAAAACACCATAGACTGGGTACTTTAAACAACAAACATCTATTTCTCACAGTTCTGAAGCTGGAAAGTCCAAGATCAAAGTGTCAGCAGATTCAGTGCCTGCCTGCTGAGAGCCCTCTACCTGGTTTGCAGATGAGAACTTCTTGTATCACCACAAGTCTGAGGGAGAGTGGGCTCTGATATCTTTTTCTTCGTATAAGGCACTACTTTCATCATCCATGATCTCATCTAAACCTAATTACTTCCCAAATGCCACACCGCAAAATGCCCTTACATTAGATATTAGGGCTTCAGTATATGAATTTTTGAAGGACACATTTAGTCAACAACAAGTAAGAATAAAAAAGTCAAAGCTAGGACAAGGTCTGAGAGGAGAGGTACAGTGGGATATGTTAATAGAAATCTGGAAACATTGATGAAAATGGCAGTTTTAGTTTACAAAACAAAAAGACCTAATGAGATTTGTTCCTTGACTACTTCTATGTCCTCATCCACTCTTTCTGCCTTGTTCACTGCACTTTAGCTACCTGGGTTGCTTGCTGTTCTTGGAATACACCGAAGACATCCTCCTTATATGGCCTTTTATTTGTTGTCCAAGGAACTCTTTACCCCCAGAAGGTTATAGGATATATCTCTCACTTCATTCCAGTCTCTGTCTCCTATAAGCAGCTATTCCTGACCATCTTATCAATATTACTAATATTGTCCTTCTCTATCACCATATTCTGCTATATTTTAATTCGGACTAATTATTACCACCTAAACTTTTAATCAACTATTCATTTTTTATCCAGAGTATATTGTCTGTCCCCTGCTTTAGACTGTGAATTCTAGGAAGGCAACAATGTTGTAGGTTCTAGTCAGACCGTATTCCTCATTCAAAGTCCTGTACATATTTTTTAAAAACCACTCAATACATTTATGTATAATAAAGAATGAAATGATTCCCATATCATCAATAATAAAAGGAAATTATTTAATAAAAGTAAGCAATAAGGTTGTCCATGACTTCGTCAAATTAAATACCAAGGAAGTCCACAAGACAAGTTTGTTCCACGAAAGATAAAGTAGAAACTGAATGACTCCAAAAGGAAATAAAAAATGCTTTTTTAAAAGATCAGGACTTGGCCAGGCTCAGTGACTCAGCCTGTAATCCCAGCACTTTGGGAGGCTGAGGCAAGTGGGTTGCCTGAGCCCACAGGTTCAATACCTCGTCTCTACAATACATAAAAAATTAGCCAGGCGTGGTAGCACACTCCTGTAGTTCCGGCTACTTGGAAGGCTGAGACAAAAGGATTCCCAGAACCCAGAAGGTCGACACTAGGGTAGCTATGAGCGTGCCACTGCACTCCAGCCTGGGCAACGGAGTGAGACTCCAACTCAAAAGAAAAAAAAATCAGGACTCAGTAGCATCATTCAGGCCTGAGATAGATTTTTATCTTGGCATGTACTATTAATATTCTTAAATTCTGTCATATTGTAATGCATGCTAATTGTGAAATTAGAGCATTCTATTCTAGATGGCACAAGTAGCAATGGAAATAGGATAGACGGATATGTTCTTGATTAGTCTTTGAAGGAATGCTGTCCTGCCTTTTCTCCTCAGGTTGTTAAAGTGAAAGTTAAGCTGAACAAAACTAGTGAGAAAAAAAAAGACCAAACTGATATTGACAAAATGGGCTTCAGTTTGCCCTTGAAGAGGTGACTTGTTTCATCCCTTAACTCTATCAGTTGTAATTGAAAGATGCCTCTACTTTATTGACAAGGCTGGGATTATTTTGAAAATGTTTAATCACCCAAACCAATTATTCTATTGTTTTGCTGTTGCATTTTATTTCTAGTTAATAATCTCCTGTTTATTTAGGGTTATTTTTGCAGGTCATTGTTTAATATTACATTATATATTTCTTGAGAGTTTGAGACAGAGCGTTCTCATTTTTGCATCCTTCATACCATGTATCACGCTGCTTTTTCATGAGAAGTCAGCAATAGCTATTGAGCTACAATTGCAATGCGTTTAGAACTTTTCCTTTAATTTTAAAAATAATTCTTAAATTTTACTTAAGTTTTAACTATTAGCTACAATCTGTTTTTTCTGGAACATCAGCAACCTGCTTATAACATACAAAAGATAATTCATTCATTGTGTAATTTAGAGAAAAACTGTTTCTGGTCTCTTAAAGGAAAGTTTTCAAAATGAGGTTTTTTGTAGTAGTATGGAATATTTGAGTGGTCAAGCCAACAGTTATACCTTCTAGGCCTTCTTTTATTTGTTAGAGTCATGGCAATTCCTATCAAATCTGATTGCTCAATCTCAATATGTCATTCTTCTTATCTCTTCATAGTCTTTATTGCCTACTGAAAATCTGAATGCAAATTATGGGTGACATTTAACTCATTTCTTTCTGATAAATACATATTTGTCAGCAAATATGATATTTTAACTGAAAATAATGAATTTTTTTTTTACTTAACTAATATTAGCATTTGTGACCCAGATTCCTTTCTGACTCTGATTTGTCCAATTATGAGAATTTGAAAGCCTTCCCTTAACATGGTTTCCATTACAAACATCAAAGGTGATCAAAAATACTCAAGTATCTCACAGCTGAGGATGTTAAAATGTTCAGTATTTAAGAGACCAAATGTAAATTAATTCAATTTTATTATCATAATTGCCTTTTGATTAGTAGCAATAGGTTCAAATTTGAAGCAAGTTTTTATTTCACAAGTTTTTCTTTGGGGATGCTTGCTGTACTTGTATATTCACAACAAAATGAATTGGTTTTCTCAGCCTAACTACCTATTATTTTCCCTATCACACTGTTCTAATGGAACTCTTTAATTCATCTAGTGTTTTTTTTATTTTTTTTTTTTAGTTGGAGTCTTACTCTGTTGCCCAGACTGGAGTGCAGTGGCCGCTCCCGGCCACCGCAGCCTCGACTTGCTGGGCTCCGGCGATCCTTCCGACTCAGCCTTCCAAGTAGCCGAAATTACAGGCATGCGCTACCACGCCCAGCTGATTTTTTGATTTATTGTAGAGATGAGGTCTCGCTGCCCAGGCAGGTCTCGAACCCACGGGCTCAGGCAATCCACTCACCTCAGCCTCCCAAAGGTGCAGGATTACAGGCTGAGCCACTGAGCCCGGCTCATCTAGTGTTTTTTAAAGAACTTCTATAACATTTGTTTCTTGGCATCAGCTGACATTCTAAGTCCTGAAAGTCACTGGTACTTTCAAAGGAAGAAATTAGAAGATCTGAATTGTTTTGATATTTTATTGTGCATACACCTATGTAAGGAAATATACTAAGTCCTAATTGCTGTTATAAAGCAATTACTAAGGCTATAAAAAAGCTAACACAACAATGTTTTTGTCTCATAAACAAACTTATTTTAACTATACAGAATAAGAAAATAATTTTATTTATTTCCATTTATTTATTTCCATTTGTTTTTCTGTATATCGAGTCATGCATTCACATCTCAGGTGGCTAACAACCTAATTTCTACCATATCTCATATTTCCCTTTCTTTGACTCATATGTAATGCTATGTGTTCCTATTTGAGTTTAAATTTTAAAAATTGAAAACAAATGATGTGGTCTTACTTGGAAGAAATTTTGCATCTCCCACTAATGACATTCCCTTACTTATGATACCAATGGCATACCAAATCTCAAACAAGAGAAGTTCTGTGTGTCTTTTTCTTTTAGACTATATGGGGGTCTTTTTCTTTTAGACTATATGGAAGTTGTGCACTTATTCTATGACGTTATATCTGACAGAAAACAAAGATAAATTAGAGGAGATTATAATATGTTGAAAATATACTAAGATACAACAAAGATGCAGCATCTACCTGAACTTCAGAGAGTACTATGGACATGTTGCTATACTGGCAAGAAATATTTGCAGCCTGTTTCCTAACATGCAGAAAAGTCTCCAAAAATCAGAAGAAGCCAGATGGAGATGGGAACAAGATATGCAGCTGTCCCTTCTGCCAAACACATTGACACTAGTGTGCAGTCTGAGGAGAACTCAATGACTTCCCTTGGATAATCAACTTTATTTCAGAAAGTAGTCTGTTCACTTGGCCTTGCTACACAATAAGTTCATAAAAATAAGCATTTGCTAGGTATACTATATATATTGTAAGATGCCATGCCATCACTTTTACCAGCAAAAAAAGAGAGATATTGTTCTAGCATTCAATAGTAGAGTAGGGAAATTATAGTTAACAATAATTTATTATTTATTTCAAAATAGCTAGAAAAGAAGAATTGCAATGTTCCCAACATAAAGAAAAGATGAACATTTGAGGTTATAGATATTCCAATTACCCTGCTTTTAATCATTACACATTGCAAATAGGTATCCAAAATATGCACAACTATTATATATCAGTAAAAAAGAAATGGTACTGTTATATGTTGCTTAGTAATATTTTTCCTGCTTGCTCTTTTAAAAATTGAATTTCATTGTTCTTTTTTGCACACATACTTAACTTATTTACAACCAGTTATATAATTTCTCTCTCCAAGCCAGTTTTACAGCGTCTTTCAAACTGATATTAATCTGCCAATCTAATTCAAGCTTTATTTGTTCTCTATTTATGGTCAGAAATACATTCGATAGAGCCAAGAATCATTTGCTGATACTTCAAAGGTCCCACGTTCATCTATCATTCTCCACATTTATGATCTCTTAGTTTGTTTTTAATACATTTTATTTTGTTCTTATCAAAGTTTATTTGACAATTTTTATGGTCTTACTTTAACTACTATATCAACCACCTTATTGAAGCTTAGATTATTTATTATCCATTGTCCTCCCTTCATACGCTAATTTTATAATCTGTCAAAGAATTTTGCTCTGCATGATTTACTGTTAATAATTCCAATGTGTTTATTTTGCATGGTTTCATTGTTCTCTAGTTGTTTGCAGAATTTCTCTCATTTAGTTTTACTCGTGACTAAGCCACATTTCTTGCTTCAGGAAAGCCTCAGTGAATCTTTTGAGAAACATGTTATTAACTTTTTCGGGTAAATGAAAGTTATTTGGTGATAGTAATACATATATATGGGCTTTGCTCCAGATATGTTTGTGTAGATGTGCATGCATGTGTGTGTGTGTGTGTGTGTGTGTGTGTGTGTGTGTGTACATATCCAGTTTTTTGCATCTCTTCATAATCCCATAATGTGAATAAGAGCATATTAAAAATAATAATTCAAGTTTTGATTTTTCTTTTTCCCTTCTGCATGTCTCTTTAAAGTAAAAATGTGGTTAAATTATTTTGAGAAGTCATTAAAGATTTTCCCACACTCATTCACAAATTAAACAAAAGCTTCAGATGATTCTGTTCCTTCCTGGACATGTTAAGTACTTCTGTGTTTACCATTTATTTATTACATGACAAAAGTCAGAATTTTATAACTGCCTCACCACTGTTCTATAATACTTAGCATTATCTACAATGGACTACATTATTTTGGGCATTACTGTGAACCTAAATCTACAACATGTAGGGCATTACTGTGGACCTCTATGTCAAGATAATTGGAAAACAAATACCTAGCTTTCTACATTCTGGGCCGCTTTGTCACCTTCCTGGATTAGATATGGCCACTTATTACACACTGTTCTTTATGGAAGTATCCCCTTCAGTTTCTGCTTGAAAGTTATTTCTCCAAAGAGCTCATCAGTGAGACATCTCCAAGGATCTGAGTAAAAATACATACCATTCTCCCTAACATTGTTCCATCCCTCTCCCCAAATCTATGGCACAAACTTTCCTCTTATCATTACATCAGCAAAAATAATAAACAAACAACCCAGTCAACATAAATAATCCCATTTGGAATCTCTGCATTGGTTTTTCAGTCTCTTCAAGACAAGTTGGAATCAATTTGGGTTTATGGTAGATCTTCTCCACAGGTACTAAGGTATACATGAGCTTATAGACATGTGAATGGAACGAGGGAGTGTTTGGTATGTTCATAAGGTAAAGAGTTGTAGAGTAGAGATGCCAAATTGTGTGTCCAGAATCAAAAACTGATCTTCTTAGCCAAAATGAACCAAAATGCAATTAATGATGTTCTCACATGATTTTAAAAGGCATTTGTTGCTATATTACTTCCATAACACCTGACGGGTTAAACTGCCTGTTAAATTCTAATGAAACAAATATATAAAACTACCATGTCCCAAACATGGTGCTAGGTATTGAAATAAAAGACAATTGAAGCCTAGACGAGTGCTTCCAGATAAGATCTATGTGAAGTGTATAGGTAGGACAGAGAAAGAAAGGCCTAAATCTGCCTTGAGGACTATGGTTTAAACTAAAAGTAAAAGGCACATGTAAATTTATTCTGTACTGGTTGCAGTGGCTCAAGCCTGTAATCCCAGCACTTTGGGAGGCCAAGGCAAGAGGATTACCTG
This sequence comes from Cephalopachus bancanus, assembly GCA_027257055.1. Lineage (NCBI taxonomy): Eukaryota > Metazoa > Chordata > Mammalia > Primates > Tarsiidae > Cephalopachus > Cephalopachus bancanus. The sequence continues at coordinate 294,499 of JAPVLO010000948.1, forward strand.
AGCCAGCAGGTTCGAGACCAGCCTGGTCCCAACATGGTGAGACCTTGTCTCTACAATAAATCAAAAAATTAGCCAGGCATGTTAGCAGGAGCCTGTATTTTGTTGTTGTTGTTGTTGTTTGTTTGTTTGTTTGTTTTGAGTTGGAGTCTCACTCTGTTGCCCAGACTGGAGTGCAGTGGCCGCTCCCGGCCACCGCAGCCTCGACCCGCTAGGCTCCGGCGATCTTTCCGCCTCAGCCTTCCGTGTAGCCGGAATTACAGGTGCGCGCCACTACGCCCGGCTGATTTTTTTATTTATTGTAGAGATGAGGTCTCGCTGCCCAGGCGGGTCTCGAACCCCGGGCTCAGGCAATCCACTCACCTCAGTCTCCCAAAGGCGCGGGATTACAGGCTGAGCCACCGAGCCGGCTACGTGCCTGTATTTTTAGCTGCTTGGAAGGCTGAGGTAGAAGGATCGCGGGAGCCCAGCAGGTCAACGGTGGAGTGGCGGTGAGCATGACACTGCACTCCAACCTGGGCTACGGAGTGAGACAAAACTCAAAAAAAAAATTACTCTGTATTTAACTTACTTGATTTGAAAATAGAGTTTATCTGTAAAAATCCTAAATATATGACTGATAGGATTCATTCAAATATTTTAAGATTTTTAAAAATCATTCACTATTGTTAATATTTGTTGTACTGATATAAAGTGAGGGAATTGAGTATACTCACCATCTCTATTTTCTCTCTCCCCATCTGTCATTCATTCAGTGATACTTTAAACCCCAATTCTTCTCAGAAATTTATTTTAATAAGATCACCAGTGACTGAAACCATCCTAAAATCCAGTGGTCAATTTTGAGTCCTCATTTACTTTATCATTTATGCAACACATGACATTCTTAAAAATACTTTCTTTTTCTTTTTTTATTATAAAGATGTGGGGTACAGTTCAGGGTTAGGTATATAAACACTGATCATGCAGGTACCCTTGTTGATGAGGTATTCCCCTTCCTCCCCTAGCAGTTTCCCTCAACTGCCAATCCCACTCCTGCTCCCCCAACAGTTTCCCAATACTGCCAATCGCTCTCTTACAGTATTGTAATTGTGCAAGGTCTGCTTATGAGTGAGAATATATGATACTCTGTTTTTTGTCTCTGTGATAGATCATTGAGTATGATCAACTCTAAAACCACCCAAGTTGCTGCGAAGTCCATTTGTTTGTCCTTCTTTATGGCTGCATAATATTCCATTCTGTATATGTATCACATTTTTTTATCTGGTCCAGCTTCAATGGGCAACATGGTTGGTTCCACGTTTTGCTATTGTGAATAGAGCTGCAACAAACATACGTGTGTGGGTATCTTTTTTGTAAAATGATTTGAGTTCCTCTGGGTATATTCCCAATGTGGGAATTGCTGGGTTATATGGAAGGTCAATTTCTAGTTCTTGCAGAAACCTCCACACTGTCTTCCAAAGAGGTTGCACTAGTTTGTATTCCCACCAGCAGTGTAGAAGCATTCCTTTCTCTCCGCATATTCATCAGCATGTGTTGTTATTGTTTTATTAATGATGGCCATTCTTACTTGGGCTAGGTGGTATCTCAACGTGCTTTTGATTTGCATTTGTCTGATGATGAGTGAGGCTGAGCACTTTTTCATGTGTCTGTTGGCTGCCTATATATCTTCTTTTGAGAAGTGTCTATTCATGTGTTTTGCCCACTTTTTAATGGGTCTGTTTGTTTTATTCTTTTGGTGCATTTGAATTCCTTGTAAATCCTAAATGTCAGGCTTTTGTCACATATACAGTTGGCAAATATTTTTCCCATCCTGTGGGCTGTCGCCCTGCTCTCTGGATGGTTTCTTGTGCTTTGCAGAAGCTCGTTAGTTTGATAAGGTCCCACTTGTCTATCTTATTTCATAAGGTATGGGCATTTAGGGTTCTGACTAAGAATTGGTGACCAGTTCCAATTTTCATAAGGGTGTCTCCTGCGTTTTCTAAGATTCATATAGTTTGAGGTTTTATGGTTAGGTCTTTGATCCATCTAGTGTTAATTTTTGTGTATGGCTGTAAGTAGGGGCCCTGTTTCAATCTTCTGCAAGTGGTCAGTAAGTTTTCCCAGCACCATTTACTGAATAGGTTCTCCTTTCCCCAGTGGTGGCTGTTGGAGGCTTTGTCAAAGATGAGTTGGTTGAGAAATTGAGGCTTTGCTTCCAGAATCTCTATCCTGTTCCATGGGTCTATATGCTTGTTCTTGTACCAATACCAGGCTGTTTTGATTACTGTAGTAAAGTTTGAAGTCTGGAAGTGTGATACCTCCTGCTTTGTTTCTTTTGTTAAGGATTGTTTTGGCTATTTGTGGTCGTTTAAGTTTCCATGTGAATTTCTGTATTGTCATTTCCAGATCTGAGAAGAATTATGTTGGTAACTTGATGGGTATTGCATTGAATCTGTAGATTGGCTTTGGTAGGATGGACATTTTAACAATTTTGATTCCCCCTATCCATGAGCATAGAATATTTTTCCATTTGTTTGTGTCTTCTTGGAATTCTTTGAGCAGTGTTCTGTAGTTCTCATTGTAAATGTCTTTCACTTCTCTGGGTAGGAAGATGCCGAGGTATTTCATTTTTTTTGGTGGCTACTGTGAATGGGATTGTGCTTTTAATTTGGGTCTCTGCCCGCTTGTTGTTGGTGTACAGGAATGCAACTGTCTTTTGCACATTTGTTTTGTACCCTGAGACATTGCCAAAGTCCTTTATTGGTGCAAGCAGGTTTTTGACAGATTATTTTTTATTTTCAAGGTATAGGATCATATCATCAGCAAAGAGGGATAACTTGACTTCCTCTTTTCCTGTCTGGATACCCCTGATTCCCTTCTCTTGTCTAATTGCCTGAGCTAGGACTTCCAACACAATGTTGAACAAAACAGGTGAGAGTGGGCAGCCTTATCTTGTTCCAGTTTTCAGGGGAAATGCTTCCAGTTTCTGTCCATTTAGCAATATGTTAGCTGTGGGTTTATTGTAAATGGCTTTTACTATTTTGAGGTATGTTCCTTCTATACCTAGGTGTTTGAGGGTTTTTATCAAGATGGGATGCTGGGTTTTATCAAAAGAATTTTCTGCTTCTAATGATATAATTATGTGCTTATTTTTACATCTGCTGATATATTTATTTACATTTATGTTCTTGCAAATGTTGAGCCAGCCCTGCATCCTGGGAACAAAACCTACTTGGTCATGGTGGATGATTTTTGAGATGTGTTTTGGGATCCAATTTGCTAGAATCTTATTGAGGATTTTTGCATATATGCTCATAAGGGCTGTTGGCCTATATTTCTCTTTTTTTGTTAGCTCTTTATCCGGTTTGGGTAACCGTGTGAAGTTAGCCTCGTAAAATGATTTGGGGAGAATTCTGTCTTTCTCAATTGCCTGGAATACTTTCAATAGGTTTGGTATCAGCTCCTCCTTGTACATTTTGTAGAATTCTGCTGGAAAGCCATCTGGTCCAGGGCTTTTTTTTTTTTTTTTTTTTTTTTTTTTTTTGTAGGTAGTTTTCATATGACTGAATCAATTTGCTGGGTTGTTATTGGTCTATTTAATGTCTCGATGTCATCTTGTTTCAACCTGGGGAGGTTGTGTGATGTCAGAAAATCCTCCATTTAATTCAGGTTATAAAGTTTGTTTCCATATAGGTGTTCATAGTAATCTCTGATCATCTTTTGTATTCCTTCGAGATCAGTTGTGATTTGATCTTTTGTATTTCTGATTGTGTTTATTTGGGTATTTTCTCTCTTTTTCTTGGTCATTCTGGCTAGGGAGTCCATCAATCTTGCTAATTCTTTCAAAGAACCAGCTTTTTGTTTTATTGATGTTTTCTATGATATTTTTGTCTTCTATGTCCCATATTTGGGCTCTTATTTTGGTGACTTGGATTATTCTGGTAAAGTTGAGGTTTTGGTGGTCTTCTTTATCCAGCTCTCTTAGGTGATTTGTTAGGCTCTCCACTTGTGATCTTTCCGTTTTCTTGATGTGTGCTCATAACGATGTAAATTCCCCTCTTGGAACTGTTTCCATGGCATCCCAGATGTTTTGGTAAGATGTTTCTTCATTTTCATTTGTTTCCAGGAATCTTAATTTCGGCTTTGATTTCATTGTTGATCCAGTAGTTGTTCTGCATCATGCTGTTTAGTGTCCATGTCTTTGTGGGATTTAGGGAAATTTTGTTGGTGTTGTTATTTATATTTATTGTCTGAGAATGTGCTTGGCAAGATTTCAACCATATGGAATTTCTTTATGCTTGATTTATGGCCAACAATGTGAACGATCATGAAGTATGTTCCATGTGGTGATGAGTAGAATGTATATTGTGTGGTTCTTGGGTGGAATAATTTGTAGGTATCTATTAAGTCCATTTGGTTGAGTGTCAGGTTCAGGTTATGGATCTCTTTGTTGACTTTTTGCTTCGATTATCTATCTAGGGCTGTTAGTGTGGTATTCAAGTCCTCTGCTATAATAGTGCTAGAGTCAATATCTTTTTTAGTTTACTTAGTAGGTGCTTTATAAATGCCGGTGCTCCTGTGTTGGGTGCATATGTGTTTAGGATGGATATTTCTTGTTGATGGATTGAAACTTTTATCATTATGTAGTGTCCTTTTGCATATTTTTAAAATTTTGGACAGCTTAAAGGTTGTTTTCTCTGATATTAAAATTGCAAATCCTGCCTTCTTTTGTGATCCATTTGCCTGAAAAATCACTTTCCATCCTTTAACTTTGAGTCTATGTGCACCCTTGTAGTGAGATGAGTCTCCTGGATGCAGCAAATAATTGGGTCATGGTTTCTTATCCAGTTTGCGATTCTGTGTCTTTTCAGTGGTGCATTTAGTCGAATCACATTCAGGCTGACTATTGAACTGTGATTGTTTTTTGTTGTCATGAGGTTTTTATAAAAATTTTTTCTTCATTTGCTTGTTTTCTTTTGGCTTGGGATTGATGTATGTGTGTGTTTTCAAGTTTTTTGTTGCACTGTATTCTCTGTTGATTCTGTGCTCTGCTGATCTCTTGGGAAGTATAAGGTCATTCTTTTTTTTCTTTCTTCTGTACTTGATACCTTTTTAAGTGTCTCCTGTAGAGCTGGTCTGGAAGCTGCATAATCTTTTATGGATTGGATATCTGGGAAGAATTTGAATTCTCCATCACTGATGAAGCTGAGATTGACTGGATTGGAAATTTTTGGTTGAAATTGTTTATCTTTGAGTACTTTGAATATAGAGCTCCAGTCCCTTCTTGCTTGTAATGGTACTGCTGATATGTTTGCTGCTATTCTGATTGGCTTTCCCTTGTAGGTAGTCTGACCTTTCTTTCTTGCTGCCTTTAGGATATTTTCTTTTGTGCCTGCTTTGTGTAGGCAAATTAGTATGTGTCTAGAAGCTGGTCTTCTCATTTGATGTCTTGTGGGGGTTCTCTGTATCTGTTGTGCTTGGCTGGTCATACCTCTGGTGAGGTGAAGAAAGTGTTCTTGGATTACCTCCTGGAATACTTGCTCCAATTTGTTCTCCATTTCCTTTTCTTTTTCTAGGATACCAATCAGGTGTACGTTCGGCCTCTTGATATAATCGCATATCTCTTATAGGCTTTGTTCTTTCCTTCTGAGTCTTCTCTCTATGTTTTTTGCAGATAGGTTTGATTCCATGTTCTGGTCTTCAAGTTCAGAGACTTTTTCTTCAGCTAGATTAATTCTGCTTTTCATACTTGTAATTTTGTTATTTATTTCCTAGATAAAATTTTTTATAGCCAAAATCTGTTACAAGTTCTTTCAGTGTTACATCTTTTCTTTCTTGAGTCTTATTCACTGTTTCCATCCATTCCCTAATCCCTGTCGTATTCTGGGACCAGACGTTGGTGTCTTTCATTGTTTGGGCACCAAGACCTGGTTTTTAAGGAGTTTTGTCTTTGGTACACTTGAAATTGCCTGAGGTCTTCCTTTGGTTTTTCCTCATTTGTGACTGATCTCTTGTTTTTTCTCTTTAGTTTCGTTATCAGTGGGAGAGGCTTTCCTTTCTGATGTTTGCTCAGTCCTCTATTTTTTCCTGATCCAGTCTCTGGATTTGTTATATTTTGAAATAGGATGGTGGATGGCAAGCTTTGCTGTCTCTTGTAGTTTTTGAAATTCGAGTAAAGTAGGGGATGGGGTGCTAGGATTCATAAACTACTTCCAAATTGTAATGTTCACTTATTGAGGTATGTGTTCCCTGAGACCCACTCCCCACCACCATTCTGTATGATGACGCAAAGCAGAAACCAATGCAAAAAAAACAATTGAACACACACAGACCCAGACACACACACACCCCAAAACAAGCTGGAATAACAACAAAGTGAAGCAAAACAAACAACAACAAAAAAAAAACCAAGAAAACTTAATTCACACACACACACCTAGTACAAAGTAAATAGAGAAGAAATCAGAAGGGCTGAAGGAAAAAAAAAGTAATTCAGGTCGAACCTTCACACATATATTGACGCACACCTTAAACTATAAATGAAAATTAAAAAACCCAGAATAACCCAAGAGCAAAAACAAACCAACAAAAATAACAACAAAATTGAAAGATAAACACACAATCATTCACATACACACATAAACAGAAAATGACAAATAAAAGAAGACACAGAAAAAGAAAAGAGAAAAATTTGGGGGAGGGAATGTAGATCAAACCCTCACATACACATTCATGCACAAAGGAAAAATATTTTTAAAATAGATGAACTAGCAAACAGTCAAAAAATTTAAAAAAAAATTTTTTTTCATTGAAATTTTTAAAATCCTGCCCTCTTGTGGCAGGTTCTGTAATTGTTCCTCTAATCAGGTCTCTCCAGCAGAGCTACCTCTTTCACTCTCTCTGCAAGATCGGAAGCAGGGAAAGAGGAGGGGCAGTGGAGGTGGGTAGGGCTGCAGTCCTCCCCTCCCACTCTCAGATGGTCAGGGAGATCTCCTCCGGTGGGGAGGTATAGGATTGTCTCTTTCCCAGGTATGTACTCACTGTGGATGCCCCAGCCAGGCCTATCCTGGAATGGAGTTCTCCTATTGCAACTGATGTCCAGGCTCCACCTGGATTTGTCCCTCTCAGTTTTGGCCCAGCTGTGTGAGTCTGACTTTCAGAGGATTGCTGGGGAGGGAGGAGTTTGCGCAGTCCTGGACTCATCATTGATCCCTTTGGCGTTCTTTCTCGTCCTTTTCTAACCACACACTTTGTCCCGCATCTGGATCAGGGTAGCGGGTGGGGTGCATGGAACTCAGCACTAGTCAGTTCCCTCCAAAGTTTGTGCTTACAGGATATTTCCTCTGTGTCATGATCAATCCCGGAGTAGTTGATCTGCCAGTCACAGAGATAGGGTCTATTACTCCGTGGTGAGCAAGTCAGAGTACTTTCCTGCCCCGCCTTCAAGATGGTGGTGGGATGCCTCTCTTGTCCTCTTTCTTGGGACGTTGCCTCTGGAATCCCTTCGTAGCCCCTGCTGCCAGTGCCCTGCCAGGCACTGAAGTGCTGAGGCAAAGCCAGGAGCTGGCAGTCTCTCTCCTTCTGCAATAGTGAGGGAAGAGGCTGGGGTGATGGTTTCTCCCCCGCCGCTTTTTCACAGAAAACCTTTTGTCAATTTTTTTTTTAAAAATGGCACTCTGCTTCTGCTACCAAGGAAGAGCCAGGAATGATGCAGAGAAGCTGCAGCATCAGCTGTTGCACCAGGGGCCTGGTCACTTGCTCACAAACCCCCACTTAGACTGTCTCTCCCAGCATTTTCTTCCCAGGGAGGGTTTGTTGATTTAAAAATAAAAAAGAAAGAAAGAAAAAGAAAATGGCACTCGACTTCTGCATCCTGGGAATTGCTAGGGGTCCAAGCCCAGCATCTGTGGCACCAGCAGCCGTGGCACCAGCCACTGCACCAGGAGAACCCTGGCCACTAGCTCCCTAGCCCTGACTTAGTCACCCATTCACATGCCCACTTGCTCACCAGCACATACACAAAATTTTCCACACACTCACTCATTCACACCAGGACTTGCATAGTCCCACTGGCTCTTCCGCCATCTTCCCAACCAAAAACACTTTCATCATTTGACTTCCATGACACCATGCTCTTCTGGGGTTTTTTGATTATTTGTTTGTTTGCACAATCATGGATCACTGAAACCTTGACCTCTTGGGCTCAGAAAGTCACTTCACCTCAACTTTTCAAGCAAGCAAGACTACAGGGGCATGTCTCCTTGACCAGCTAATTGTTTTGAATTTTGTAAAGACGAGGTCTCACTATGTTGCCCAAGCTGGTCTTAAACTCCTGATGTCAAATATTACTCTCACCTCAGCCTGCCAAAGTGCTGAGATTACAGACATGTGTCACCCAGGCGGGAGTGTAGTGGCAGGATCAGGGCTTACCACAACCTCTACCTCCTGGGCTCAGGTGATCCTTCTGCCTCAGTCTACCGAGAAGCTTAGACTATAGGTTGCATCACCACACCTGGCTAATTTTTCTGTTTGTTTGTTTGTTTGTTTCCTTCTTTTTCTTTCTTTGTTTCTTTCTTTTGTTCTTTCTTTTTTAAGAAACGAGGTCTCAATATGTTACCCAGGCTGATCTTAAATTCCTGGGTTCAAGCAGTCCTCCTGACTCAGTCTCCCAAAGTGCTGGAATTGCAGATGCGAGCCCACAAGCCCAGCTTGTTTTTTATTTCTACCTTAAAAAGATGGGATAATGGCCGGGCTCAGTGGCTCAGCCTGTCATCCCAGCACTTTGGGAAGCCGAGGCAAGTGGATTGTCTGAGCCCACAAGTTTAAGACCAGCCTGGGCAAATTGGCAAGACCTCATCTCTACAATAAATCAAAACTTAACTGGGAGTGGTAGCACACACCTGTAGTTACGGCTACTTGGAAGACTAAGGCAGAAGGATTGCCAGAGCCCAGCAAGTTGAGGTTGTGGTGGCCAAGTGGCGTGCCACTGCCCCTCAGTTTGGGTGACAGAGTGAGACTCCAACTCAAAAAAAGATGGGATAGTCTTTGAAGAATAAGGGCATAGTGATCATGAGGCAGTTGACATTATGCTCTGATATTATTAAACTCATTTGGATGACTACTATTCACATCATTTGACTTAAATATTTACAAAAATGTTTTAGATGTAAAATATATAAATAAATAATTTTAAAGTCTTATGTGATATAAATAAAAATATTAAAATATTTTTATTAATTTATTTCCTTTGTTTAGATTAAATAGTTTTGATAAATATTACTATAGTTTATATTCAAGTACTGGACAATAAAAAAACACTTTGGGAAAAAAACACTTTGGTATTAAAGTGATTGACTCACACTCTTTAAATTATTTTTCATATATGGGTATAAGCATCGAAATTAAACAAAATGTTACAATCATTTTATTCCAATTAATATTGTTTTTCTTTAAGTGCTCATAGTAGATGTCAGGATGCTGAATTATATGCTAGACACGGGTTTTACTAGACTAGTGCTTACCTTATACTCTTTGTATTACTTTTATTTATTTGAAAAACTTTTCTTTTCCTCCCTTATATGCCAGGCATTGTGCTTTGGACCAGATGACAATGACAAATTAGACTTTATGGAAAATTAAAATTAAATACTAAATAGTGATTTAAATAGCATATTATTTTTAAAATCAAGTTAAATATTCTGGTATTAGTTTGATCTTCATGTTCATATATCACTGCATTTGAAAGAATGAAATTACTTTAGTTAAATATATTTTGTATTTACATTTTGTAAATACCTTTTTTAATTCCTGTAAATATAATTGTCTCACTTTTAAAATTGTGAACTGTGGGGGTCATGGCTGAAAAATCACTGACTTGAGACAAACTGATCATCAGTAGGTGAAAAGGTATACAAGGGGAGACCCTCCCTAAAAAAACAGAATTTATTTTTTAGAAAGTATCTTTACACACTTAAACCTCAATCACCTTCAAAGTACTCTCCATTTGATGCAATAAACCCATCAAAATGGTTTTTCTGCTGCTGAAAACAGTTTTTGAACTCGTCAGTTTGGATGCCTTTTAGTGCTTCTGCCATTTTTTGTTTCATCTTTTCCACATTGGCAAAACATTTCTCTTTGAGGAATTTTTTCATCTGGGGAAACACACAGACACACAAAGTCACTCGGAGCAAGATCAGGTGAATAGGAAGGGTGAGGCACAGCGTTCACGCTGTTTTGGGTCAAAAACTGCTGAACACTCAGAGAGATGTGGGCAGGTGTTCTGTCATGATGGAAGAACCTGTCGCCTGTTTGTCACAACTCGGGATGTTTCTTCCACAAATTGTAATGCAACCTTCTCAAAATTTCCAGATAAAAACTTTGGTTGACTAATTCAGAAAAACAAATTCCAACTGCACTACAAGGTCCCAGCATCCAAAAAATAATTCCATTTTTGGAGGGTCCTTCCTCATATTACCAAATAAAAGCCCCCTTTTGCATCTATTGATTGATTCATAACTTTCCAGAAGGCTTTTATTATTAGGAAGTTCATGGAATATGTCTCCAGAAAAAGAGTAAAACAAGAAAGAGGAAAACATAGAATCTGGAAAATAGGAGATCTAACATGGAGGAGCAGCAATGCAAAGTCCTAAAATGATAGAGAAATTAATCTCCAGGATGGATGTGTTATGGATAAGGTCTGGAAAGGAATTTTTTCATCTTGAGAGAAAGGAACAGAGGCCTCAAAAGTAAAGACTCCAAGTAAAGCAAAATTCAATCCATGTGTGGAATATTCCTGTAAGCTCTTTTAGAAAGAGATGCTGGAAGCACTAGAACATTTGGTGAAAGATGACATAGGTTAAGGAAAAAAAAAAGCAAATGTGTATAAGCAAATAGACATAGAAATGATTTACTCTAATAAAAGTGAAGAAAGATGTATTATTCATACTGCACTACTTGGCAAAGCAGTGAAAAAATATTTGATTAGAAAATTTACACAAAACATACACATTAAAGATTCACCTCTCCAGTTGAAGCATCATCTTTTGTTTATATGCTAAGTGATCCTGTTTCTTTTAACAAATGTATATTAATTTATTACTTTCATCAGTTTTTCAAGTCTAGAATAAATTAATAACATTTGTTATTATTTTCATGAAAATAAATAGGAATGCATATTTTCTTTCAGAAAGAAGTCTTGAGAATATAGATATGTTTCTACTCTTTAATGTTTTCAAGTTGTTTGCAGGCTCCAATAAGCTGTTCTAAAAGATAATCACCAGGCAAATGTCAGGTGTTTCCTTAAGAAATCATTCTCTAGATGGCTATAGAGAAGGTATAATTTCAATTGTCTTTGGCCATGTAAAATATCCCTTACCATGATCAATTAATGATGGTGATTTAAGAGTTATCAACCAGCCGGGCTCGGTGGCTCAGCCTGTAATCCCGCGCCTTTGGGAGGCTGAGGTGAGTGGATTGCCTGAGCCCGCGGGTTCGAGACCCGCCTGGGCAGCGAGACCTCATCTCTATAATAAAATCAAAAAATCAGCCGGGCATGGTAGCGCACGCCTGTAATTCCAGCTACTCGGAAGGCTGAGGCAGAAGGATCACCGGAGCCCAGCAGGCGAGGTTGCGGTGGCCGGGAGCGGCCACTGCACTCCAGTCTGGGTGAGCGAGTGAGACTCTGACTCAAAAAAAAAAAAAAAAAAAAAAAGAGTTATCAACCTAAGAGACATTTGCTTGAAAAGGTGATTTGCATTAAAGAAATGGTGATCTTGAAGTTTGTTGGGTTTTTTTTTTTCTGTAGCCAGATAACAGCAATTCTTTACAAAGCAAAAATTTTCATTGTCTGAAAACAAAACTGCATTCTTGTTTGCCATGCCTTTAACAATGAAGCAAAAGCAAGCCTTTGGTTTTAGGCAATTTTAAAGAGGTATTATGCAATTCTAATAATGTATTACTAGCATTTATTTGCCTTTCATTTAATAAGTCATTATGTTGATCAGATGGAGATAGAAATGATATTCTATTATCTGGATGACCCAGAACCAAAAAGGGAAAGGAAAAATCATAATAAATACTAGGCACTAAGCCTGCTTTTTAAAAAGTTTTGCAGCCATGACAATAACTGCCATAGAGATTTTGTATCTTTAATGAATATTATGATGTTTTTTAATTATTCATAAAAACAATGATTCTATATCATTCAAAAACACACACAATCATCAACAAAATTAAAATTGTTAAACGTAAAAGTTCGGGAAGCCACCTTGGGTCTCTTGTCCCTTCCCACTGTGGGAGTTTTTGAGTCCTCTCAATAAATCTTGCTTTCAATAAATAAAGGTAAAAGTTCACTTTTAGTTCTTCTATTAGATGTATGAATCTCTAAAGAAAACTATGTATCAAAAATGTTTAGAATAAGATTTTTTGTTAACAGTGTGTATGTGTGTGTGTGTGTGCGTGTGCGTGTGAGAGAGAGAGAGAGTTTGTATATATATGATGGCTTGAATGTCCCTCTAAAATTTTATGTACTGAAAGTTTGATCTTTAAATTTATATGTTGATTGGAGTAGGGTCTTTGGAAGATTATTAGGATCAGAGTGAGCTCTTATAATGGGACTAGTGGATTTATAAGTAGAGAAAGACAGACCTGAGCTGACATGTGTGCTCTTGCTCTCTTGCCTTGTGATGTCTTCCATCATCTTATGATACATTATGAAGGCCCTCTTCAGATACCAGCCCCTCAAACTTGTACTTTCCAGCAACAAGAACTGTAAAAAAATTAATCGTTTTATAAATTATCCTGTCTGCATTCTGTTATAGCAATGCAAAAGAACTAAGACAATATATAATAATAAAAATATATAATAATAATATGCATTAGTTATTTTGAGAAAGTGCTTATTAAAGATCCTGTTAATTAATGCTGTTCAAATCTCAACCTATGAGTTTGATGGCATCCCACTTGTCTATCTTACCTATTATGGCATGGGCACTTGGGGTTTTGATGAGAAATTGGTTGCTATATCCAATTTCCATAAAGATGTCTCCTGCATTTTCTAAGGTTCTTATGGTTTGAGGTTTTATGTTTAGCTCCTTGATCCATTTAGAGTTGATTTTTGTGTATGGGGATAGGTAGTGGTCTTGTTTTAATCTTCTGCATGTGGTCAGCCAGTTTTCCCAGAACCATTTACTGAATAGGTTCTCCTCTCCCCAGTGGTTGGTGGTGGAGGCTTTGTCGGAGACGAGTTGGTTGAGAAATTGAGGTGCTGCTTCCGGAATCTCTAACCTGTTCCATTGGTCTATATGACCATTCTTGTCCCAGATTTAAAATAAAGTTTAAAGTCTGGGAGTGTGATACCTTCCAAAGAAACCATCAAGAGAGCAGGGAGACAGTCCACAGACTGGGAAAAAATATTAGCCAACTGTATGTCTGACAAAGGCTAAAATCTAGAATCTACAAGGAACTCATATGTGCCTAAAGAAAAAAAAAACCCCATTACAAAGTGGGCAAAATATATGAATAGACACTTCTCAAAAGGAGGCATAAGAGCAGCCAACAGATACATGAAAAAATGCTCAACCTCACTAGTTATCAAAGAAATCCAAATTAAAACTATACTGAGACACTACCTAACTCCAGTCAGGATGGCCATCATCTAAAACTCATAAAACAACAGATGCTGGAGAGGTTGTGGTGAAAAGGAGACACTTCTACACTGTTGGTGGGAATGTAAACTAATATAACCTTGGTGGAAAACAATTTGGTGATTCCCAAAAGATGTAAAAATCAACCTTCCATACAACCCCACAATCCTCCTACTGAGAATATAGCCAGAGGAACTCAAATCACTAGATGAAAAAGATACCTGCACACGTATGTTTATTGCAGCATTGTTCACAATAGCAAAAACATGGAACCATCTTTGCTGCCCAAAAGAGGACTGGATTAAAAAAGTGGTATATATATGCAATGGAATATTGCACAGCCATAAAGCAGAACAAAATTATTAACTTCTTGGCAACTTTGGTGGACTTAGAGTCTAAAATACTGAGTGATCTATCACAGAGACAAAGAACTGAGTATCACATGTTTTCACACATAAGCAGACCTTGAACAATTATGATAATACTATAAGAAAAGGATTGGCAGTAGTGGGAAACTGCTGAGAGTAGAGGATGCAAGATTAGCAGCAGTGGGACTCTGCCAGGGGAGTGGGGGAGGACACCTCATCAACAAGGGTACCTGCATAATGAACATTTGTATACCTAACCCTGAATTGCATCCCACATCTTTAAAATAAAAAAATTTTTTTAAAGAAATCTCAATCTGATGGGGAAATTATTTGCTGACTGTGTAAAAAAGCCTAACATCCAGAATCTACAGGGAACCCAAATGAGCTGAAAGGACAAAAAAACAAACAACCCAATTAAAAAGTGGGCAAAAGACATGAATAGACACTTCTCAAAAGAAATATGAACAGCCGATGTCCAACGTCTAGGAGTTGGTCTTTTCATTTGTTGTCTTGCAGGGATTCTCTCAATATCTTGTGTTTGAATGGTTGTGTCACTGATGAAATGAGGAAAATTTTCCTGGATAATTTCATGGAATGTTTGTTCCAGGATGGTTACTGTCTCTCTATCTGCCTCAGGAATTCATATATCTTCATGCTGTTTTGTTAAATCCAAACACATTTGGAATTGCTATGCATTCTTGAAGTATTAGCCCCTTTATATAAATCATTGTGTAATGGCCCCCTTTGTCCCAGATAATTTTTCTTCTTATGAAGTTAGCTTTGCATGAATTAAAATATTACTAGAGCTTTCTTTCAATTAGTGTTAGTATGGTATAACTGCCTCCATTCATTTTCTTTTAACATATTTGACTCTTGCTATTTATATTTCTAGTCTCATTTTTGTAATCCCTTCTGACAATGTGAGACTTTTGTGCAATTAGAAGATTCACGTTTAAAAGATTATTGATACCATTGGAATAATTGATACCATTGGAATAATATCTACCATTCCTGTAAGTGTTTTCCATTCATTCCATTAGTTCTTTATTTTTTTCCTCCTCTTTTTCTGCCTTTTCTAGCTTTGTGTAAGCATGTTATATAATTCCACTTTATTATCTCTCTCAACATCTTTTTAAAAAATTGGTACTTTTTTGGAATTCATAATATGCATTTTAACAAATATAATTCTGCCTTCAACTAATACTTTAACATGTTATATGCAATAAAGGATATATTTCTACTTTCTCTCATGTGTATTCTTTGACATTGTTACCATGTGTGTCATTTACTCATATGCTATAATCACCTAAAAATTGTTACTGTTATTACTTTAATTAAACCGTTATGTTTTAGATTAATGAAAAACTAAAGAATTTTATTTTACTTCTATTTACTTCTTCTTCCAGTGATCTTTTTTCTTTATGTAAGTCCAAGATTCCGACCTATATAATTTTTCTTCTCATTGAAGAACTTTTAATATTTCTTGCAGGGCAGGTATGCTGGCAATGAATTTCATCAATTTTTGTTTGTCTGAGGAAGTCTTTATTTCTTCTCTAATTTTGAAGGAGAATTCACTACAGAATTCTAACATTATTTTCCCTTTAAAATTCAACATTTCACACCCCTACTCTTCCTTACATGGTTTCTGATGAAAAAAGTCACTATAATACTTCTTTGTCCATCTTTAGGTTTCTCCCTACATTTACTACTGAAGATTCATTCAGAATTTCCTCTTTGTCTTCATATTTCTGCAGTTTGAATGTGACATATCTAGATGTAGCATTTAAGTTGCTTATTTTTTGTTGTTTATTTCTTTTGTGATATTCATGCTGCTTGGTATTCCCTGAGCTACCCAGGTATGTGGTTTTATATACGTCATCAGTTTTGAAAAGTTCTCATTCACTCCTACTTCAAATATTTCCTCTGCTCTGTTTTCTCTTTTATCTACTTCTGGCATTGCAATTATATATATGTTACACATTTTGAAATTCTCTCACAGTTCTTGAATGTTCTCTTCTTGGTATTCTTCCCCATTGTTTTTTATCTTTGCATGTCATTTTGAGAAGTTTCTATTTACATATCTTCAAGTTTACTGATTTTTTTTTCCTTGGCCACATTCAGGAAATGAGCCCATCAAAGGCATTTTTTATTTCTGTTTCAGTATGGTTTTTATTTCTAGCATTTCCTTTGGATTCTTTCTTGGAGTTTCCATTACATTCTGCTTATACTAACCATCTGTTTTTACATGGTGTCTTTTTTTTCCATTTTAGCTCTTATTAAATTAATCATAGCTATTTTAATATCTGTTTAATAATTGCAATACTTGTGTTCTAGCCAAATCTGGTTCTTATTATTACTTATCTCTTCAGATGTATTTTAGCAGACCTTGTAATTTTGTTGTTGAAAATCAGACAAGAGATATTGGGTAACAGGAACAAGAAACAGTCCTGAGTGTGATGTTTTGCGTTAATCCATCTAGTAGTTTGTCTATGTATAATGTTTGTTGTGGATACACATGTCAGAGGCTTCAAATTTCTCTGTTTTTGTTTTTGTTTCCCTTCCCTTTGGACTTCGGTAAATTCTACTCAGAGAAAGTCTGAATCTTGAAGCTCCTTCAGCTGTAATCTACTGTCATTATACTGAAGCCCTGTTGGTGTGGTGGTAATATGTAGGGAGGGGGAGTGTTTTATAATCTTATTATTAACTCAGAGTCTTTCAGTGGGCCCATGTTCCCTGCACAGTGACCTTCAAAATGACCCCTCCAACAAGGCTAGAAAAAACTGGAGTGAAAAAAATGTCTTTCTCCCAGCTAGGGTAAGGTTCTGATAAAGCATTTTTTTTCCTGTAAAGTAGGCCTTTGGTATAGAAAAGCTAATATTCTCTGGGTATATTTCACATGATTACTTTTTCTCAACCCCTGACAAAATCACAAGAGGATCTTTCTTTGCTCTTTCTTCACCATAAGAACTTGGTAGGATTCTTAGAGGTAAAACACATTAGAGTGTGAGAGCCTCCCTAAAACTGAACCAGAGGAGTTTTTCACTTTCATGCCAGTCCACAATCACTGTTAGAAAAATTACCATCTGCGTATTTCTAACAGTTTGTGTCTCTAGTGACTTTTGTTCCAGATAAGCACATTTTGACTGTTACTCTGGATCTTCCTGTCTCCAGACTCATGGGTGGCAGTTTGTCCTATAACCTAACTTCTTTGAGGTGTCCAGAAAAAGTTATTGATTTTCAAACTGTTGAGCTTTTTCTTGTAAAGATGGAAGTAGAAACTCCCAAGCTTTTTAAGTGTGGGAGTATTTACATACAACTTAGTCCAAGAAGCCATGGCAGTGCTTTCCTTAGACGGTCAGGCCTGCTGTCAATGGGAGCTTTTTTTGATAATTAAAAAAAATACTTATAATAAGCCCATCATATATTCCAGTGAGTTCTAGATATGATTTACTCTTCCACAACCTTATATTTTGGGGTATACTCGAAAATTATTCCTGCACAAATTTAGACTAAATTTGTCATTGTATCAGAAAACCAAGTTTATCATCAGATATCCCCTGAAATCAACCTTGCTGTCACAAGTCTGATATGATACACTAGCCCTAGTTATCCATGTCTCACAAAATTGTCCCTCTTCTCTCTAATCTATTTTGGTTGACATTTTAGTAAATCTGGACATCTATTTCCTGAATAGCATGTTATTTTCCCTATAGATTTAGACACATGCCCTAAACACAAACTTGTTTTTAACTTGGACCCTAATAATAGGCCTAGTCTTTCCAATTTTATCTCTCTGTATTCCCCAAATTTAGTCATATTTAGCTCCATAATGTATGGAACTTCTTCAAATATTGTTATCCACTTGTTTATGAGTACTGTGAACATTTAGACATTTCTGAAATCAGGCTCTTCCCAATGCTGGTGTCATTTATAAAGACATTTTTATTGCAAACCCTTGAGCACAATGATATGAACTATTATTATTACCTCTCATAAGCGCCACTGCTTAACCCCGACACAATTTATTTTTCTTTGTTGAGAATCCATCATTGAAGTCTCATCATGCATTGTAGCTAAGACCATACAGGGTAAATTACCGTTTGTATCTATTTGAACAAAGTAGGTAAAAAATTAGCACACATACACACACAGACACATGCAGATGAGCAAATATGCCAGATGTACATTTTGATTGGAAGGACAGTACCTTGTGGTATAGTCATTAAAACCATATCAAATATTCACCAAATAAATATATTTTTTATTTCACACATGTTAGAAAAAAACAGAAGACTATTTACATATACTCCAAATTCCTTAAGATTTTTTAATATGTCTAGGTAGCAAGAACGTGATTTCTTAGTACAAAGAACTTAAAAAATAAACAAACAAGAAATTGAATAGTCTCGTAAAAATCAAAGATTCTAAATCTTTCCCTTCCATTTTCAGAGACTTATAAAAGCTAAAATAAAGCCTTTCTATACTTTATAAGATTCATAGGTATCTATGACAACACAATTTAATAGGAACTGACAAAATATAACTCAGCAAACCTATAAAAGGAAATTTTTTAGACATTGGTGGAAAAATTTTTCCACTTATTTTAGAGAACAAAGTTGCTGGGAGTCTTCACATTTTATCATGTACCAATTCTCTCTTTTCATTCCACTTTGCACAATATATTGGACAAATTTGTGACTGAATATCACCATTTGTAAATCAGACCATTTTAGAAATGGGATAAATAGAGATAAAAGGTGTATATTATTAACCTGTCTTCAGTGAAGATCCCTGAAATTCCTTAAATCTTTTCTTAGTTCCAGAGGTAATGTTCAAGTTAATTGATGTTCCACAAAAAAAATTCTGTCTGCTGAGAAAGGAACTCTGAGTTTGAAAACATGTTGATACAGCTCTAGCAGAAGAAAGTTTAATTTTATCTTAGCCCAACTGGCTTCAGTGAAGATGAGTAATGTTAATATTTCAGAAGCTGGGACCATATGCAACATAAGTCCATACTAGTTAAAGGAGTCTGGATGAATAAATATCATGTCTTCAGCAAGCATTTTGTACTAAAAAATTAATTTAGAAATAAGTTACTGATCGGTAGTAATATTGAGGCCTGAGGCCAGGAAAGTTTTAAGACCGATGGACATGGTGAATATTGTATAGTCCTGAGATTTAAAGCTGGGCTCATTGACAGGAAAACTTACAGAAAACAGGTAAGAACTAAAGATGTAGTTAGGTAGAGCTTGCCTCTTTAGGTGATGGAAAATATCATGGGAGATTATAACAGCAAAACAGCAAGGAGACCAGATATAAATTGGAAGAGGAGGTGGTTGGTTAGTCATGCATCTGAAGGTATTTTCCAAATCATAACACAGATTAATAGAGTCGAAAGAAAGTAGTGGAATCACTGAGTGGAAGAGACAAAAAAATTGGGGGCTGTAAAGGCAGCTGAGACTTGGTGGATAAAGAACTGGAGAAAACAGAAGTGTAGTCAGTGTTAAAAATCTATGGATAAATTCCGCCTTGTGTCCTTGACCAGCTCATAATCTGAGCATATGCAGTGTGAGAGTCTTTGAGGTCAAGTAGAGAACGGCATCAAGAAAGTGGATAGATGACCAGATTTCAAAGGTCACATAACGCTGAGAAGTCACCAGAGTCTGGGTTCATCAAAAGAGGAAAGACCATCATGAACATACCAAATTTTTGGTTGACACACCAGAAGGCCATGTCTTAGAACTAAGGATGATGCCTTAATAGAGACAAAACAAAAGTAGACCCTCTCTAACAGAGCTAAAAATTAAGTCTTGATAGGATTGTGGTGATCAACCAATAAGATACAGCATTCTTTTTTTTTTTGAGTTGGAGTCTCACTCTGTCACTCAGGCTGGAGTGCAGTGGCATGCTCCCCGCCACCGTAGCCTCGACCTGATGGGCTCCGGCGATCCTTCCGCCTCAACCTTTCAGGTAGCTGGAACTACAGGCGCGCGCTACCAGGCCCGGCTAACTTTTTGATTTATTGTAGAGATGAGATCTCGCCAAGTTGCCCAGGCGGGTCTTGAACCCGCGGGCTCAGGCCATCCACTCAGCTCAGCCTCCCAAGGCACGAGATTACAGGCTGAGCCACTGAGCCCAGCTAGATATAGCATTCTTTTTTTTTTTTTTTTGAGTTGGAGTCTCACTCTGTCACCCAGACTGGAGTGCAGTGGCCGCTCCGGCCACCGCAGCCTCGACCTGCTGGGCTCCGGCGATCCTTCCGCCTCAGCTTTCCGAGTAGCCAGAATTACAGACATGCGCTACCACGACCGGCTGATATTTTGATTTATTGTAGAGATGAGGTCTCACTGCCCAGGCAGGTCTCCAACCCGCGGGCTCAGGCAGTCCACTCACCTCAGCCTCCCAAAGGCGCCGATTACAGGCTGAGCCACCGAGCCCGGCAGATATAGCATTCTTAAGAGGAACATAGCGTAATTAAGTGCCTCCAAAATTCTTAACAGTACCTGACATTTTATTTTTAAAATGATTAGACATACAAAAAAGCAAGAGAAAGCAACCAAAAAAAGTACTAGTTGAATCAATTCCAGAGAGGAATCTACCAGACAGACTTAAAAATAATCACAATTAATATGCAAAATATTTATCACCAACGGTTGTGGTAAGGATCAAGTTAAATTATGTATGTAAACATGCTCAGTACTCGAATGTTTTCTTTCCACTTAGACATTGTGAGAAAAACCCTGCAATTTCTTAGAAACTATGATTTTTTATGTTATGCAGAACCCCAATCTTAAAATTGTTTCAACTCATAGATTATGTAATGGTTAATTTTAGGTGTCAACTTGACTGAATTAAGAAATACCTAAACCGGGCTCGGTGGCTCAGCCTCTATAATTGTGTGAGTCAATCCTCCTAATAAATCCTTTCTTGTATATCTATATCTCTTATTGTTTCTTTCTCTCTGGATTTTTTTGTGAATGTTTGCTCATTTCTGTATATAGTTTCCTTTACCTATCATTTATTGAATATAATATTTGAGGGAACATAAGGATTAGACTATCTCATTATAAAGCTAAAAATTGAAAAATTCTTATGAATTGTAAACAGTGTAGCAGTTCAAACTGGGAAAATGGAATATTACAAGTGGCAAAATTTAGCAAGAATAAAAGGGAACATTGTGTTGAAATTTTACAAGAAAAATACTATATATAAAATTTCAGTAAATTATCATCATCCTCATCAAAAAGCATTTAAGTGCCTACCTGTACCTGGAGCTCTTTAGAAAGTGAATAAAGGAAATTACATGATATGCTACATTTAGTATAAAAATATATGCTTATATGTTTTATGAGTAATTTTTTTAGAATGTACATTTAGTATATTTAGAGAAAATACATGCTCATACTGTTTGGGTTTTTAATATAACATATAATCATTACACAGATTTATTTTCCTCTGAAGCTTCAATAATAAAACTGTAGACTAACAGAAGTTTGAGCATCAATACAGAAATAATAATTTAATGTTGTAGCATTTGAAATGAAATGAAATGTCTTGTGCAAACTGCTGAAATCATCATTCTCAGGGCTTCTCCCTGGGCTATATCTCAATATCTTTTAAGGGGCAGAAGAAAAACACCACTCAATAATGGTTTCTTCTGCCTAATGTAGTTCCATAAAAACATTTCTTATTTAATCAATAGTCTTTAACTTCTATGCAATACATTTACTAACATACTCATTCGTTCACTCATTCATCTATACATTTATTCTTGTCTTAATTACTTACTGAGCATTTATCTACCTGTATAGTAGGGCTCTGGTCGATAAGAATATGGCAGAGGATGTTGTAGTCTAATGAGGAGAATAAAAAACTAAGTCATGAAATAAATAAAGTAATTTTAGATATGAGAATTATACTGAAGTAAAAAAAAATGCAGGCTTCTAATAAAAGTGATGGAACTGCTTTTGGGATTTCACAACTATAGACCTGAATGCCAATAAAAAGCAGATTTCAGAAAATAGTCTTCCAGGCAGAGGGAACTGCAAATGAAAAGGTATAAGAAGGAACTTGCTTCATTCTTTGTTCAAGGGAAGAGTAAAGAGGCCAGTGTGGCTAGAGCATAGAAAGCAAGTCAAGGAATGTAAAGATAAGAAGCTGTAGATAGTGATAAGGATTTAGGATTTGATTAGAAGTGCAGTAAGAAGCCATTGGAGAGTTTCAAGAACAACAGCATGATCTTATTTTTTAAATAAATATATTTGAAGTGTAGTATATATAGAAAAGTACATCAATCATAAATACACAGCTTGATGAATTTTAAAAAATAAACACACCTTTATAACAAGTAGTCAGATCAAAAAATAGAAAAACGCTAACATTCCAGAGGCTCACCACACCAACAAAAGTAACAAAAGACTCTGACCTCTATTTCCATGGCTTAGTTTTCATTCTTTTTGAACTTTTATCGTGGAATAATATTATTTGTGTTTAGCTTCTTTTGGTCAACATTATATCTGTGAGATTCATCCATGCTATTACATATCCGAGTAGTTTGTTCACAATTTAGTTTACTAGTTTTGCTATTGATTGACATTTAAATTGCTTCCATTTGGAGCATATTACAAATAACGCAGCTGTAAATGCCTTGCACATGTACACAGGTAAACAAATAGCTGCATTTATCTTGGGATTATGAGGGGACTCCCCCAAAAATGGAATTATCTTTTGGAAGACAGGCTCCATGTATTACAGGCTTCCCCCGCTAGGTAAGTGTTATAGGAATCCATTGACAAAGGCAGGAACAACAGCTAGTGTTCTTGTGAGAGGCTGTGTTCAGCTTCAGTTAATTTTTTTTTTTTGAGATTCTTTTAACAGGTTTGCCCATTTCATGATGGATGTGTTTACGAGCACACCAGCCTACACCGCGCTGAGTGTCCAGCAGCTTTTGAAAAACGTCATGACTCCCATACCCCACCTCCCTATTCATTCAGTCTCACCCTGGACAACTTTTTTATTGTTTCCCTGGATGAAAAAAGTTCTCAAGGGAAAACATTTTGCCAATATGGAAAATGTTAAACAAAAAATGGCAGAAGCAGTAAAAGGCATCAAAATTGACAATTTCAAAAACTGTTTTGTGCAGCGGAGAAAGCATCTCGATGGGTGTATTACTTCACATGGAGAGTAATTTGAAAGTTACTGAAGTTTAAGCATGTAAGAACAAATACACATGTTTTTAATATATAAATTCTGGTATACACACAGACACATTTATGAAAGAGATGGTGGACAGGTTCCATTCTTTCTTGAAGTGGTCATAATGTCTCTCAGAAAAGTGTGGATGCAAAGGCCTTACCCATGTACATGAGTTTCTCCAACCCAAATCTAGTCTAGGTGGGTTTTCTATCTTTATTCCCTCACCCAGAAGTTGCAGCAGAAATACTGACCTTATATAATCTTTTCTCCACTACCCTACAGACCAATTTAGCTAGTTAATTAGAAAAGAGGAATGTGACAAAGTGCATTAAATTCCCATCTTCTTATAATTCTACTTCATTCTGTGTCCACTGTATTCATGGTGGCTTTGATAGCACTTAAAATCTGAAGGTTTTGAATTTTATATCTCTAGTTAAGCTCTTTCTTCTGAGTTCCTGAACAAAGAATCACATGTCAACAGAGCATGTCTGTTTGACATTATCTGCCCTATTGACAGCTGAAAGTCAACAAAAATAGGATTATCAATTCACTTCAGTCAGGATGTTATCCAGTCTTTAACCTAAGATGGTCAATTCAATCTGGTCTAGTAGGAACAGTTCCAGTTTTAGGACCAAAAATCCCAAGCACACTGGATGGTTAGTCACTCGTTGTCAAAGTCATCAAAAATTTATATCATTCAAAGTGCAATAGTCAGCTCTCATCTTCAATTTATTCAAATCCTGAGCAGAATTGACTCTGTTTATTTCTTCTTGTCATATTTTTGTTTCATGGTTTTATTCCTACTTCAATGACACTACATATTACTCTAATTTTATATATTCTCTTCTTCCTCATATCTAAATTCTGGAATTTTGTCTTTGACCTTAATCTCTTTTATATCTATGGCCACTCTCTAAGCTAACTTGTGCAATTCTATAGTTTTAAATACTCTCTTATGATGATGATTTTCAAATTTATATTTCCAAACCTAAAAGTATCCTTGAACTCTAAATTCATTCATCTAATTACTGACTTATCTACTCATGTATTTAGTAGACAACTCAAAATTAATGTAGCAATCAGAGCTTTTGATTTTGCTAATTCTTCATTCAGTGTCTGCCATTTCATTAAGTTGTACCAAAGTTTTTCCAGTTCTTTAAGGAGCTAGAAGTTGTCTTTACTTTTTGTGGTACACAAAATATCAAGGTGCCAGCATTGTTAGTTTCTGGTGTAGGCTTTCTTCTTCCCTTGTAAATGACTGCTTTCTCACTGTGTCCTCACATATCAGGGAGAAAGGGGAAGAGGGGAGCACAAGAGTGCTCTAGTGTCTCTTCTTTTTGTTATTTGTATAAATTTAAGGAGTACAAGTGCAATTTTGTTACATGGATATATTGTGTACTGATGAAGTTTATGCTAGTGTATCCATCACCCAAATAATGTACATTGTACCCATTAAATAATTCTTATTCCTCATTCCCTCTTACCCTCCTACCCTTTTGAGTCTGCGATGTAGGTAGCATTCAACACTACCATTTAATTGCTTAATACCTACCCATCTATCCTACTAGAATGTGAGCTCCACAGGGGCTATATTTATTTCTACATTCCCAGTTGTTATATCACCTTTTGGCATAAGTGGATATTTGTTAAATATTTATAGAATAAAAGAATACCTGAAACTGATGAAAAATCTACTCTTTTCTTAATATTTAATATTGTGGCAATTGCTGTCTTCCAACCCACGCACCTAAGCTAAAAACTTTGGGTCATCCTTAATTCTTTCTTTTCCCTTTCCCACTACAGATAATTGGGGCTCACACTTATTGATTCTACTTCACTAATATATCTTAAGTTCATTTTTTCTTCCTATTGTTATTTTCACTAAAATTTAGGCAGGACATGAAGAATAAGTAAGCGTGTTTTTTCAAGCTAACTATGTACTCAGTGGGCATTCTCTATACTGAATACAGTGATTGAAGAAAAGAAATGTAGCCTTTGACTTCTGAAACAAATGTTATATTTCATTAATTAAAATAAAAACTTCAAACTTCAATGGCATTAAATTCTAGAGTAAATCTCCAATTTTATAAAATTGTTTTGGAATCATCTCATTCCATGATAATCAAACTATCTCCTGAAAAAAATGAAAGTAAAATTTTCTTCAGTATACATATATGTGTATACATATATATATCCAATAGAGGTTAAAACAAAAACAGATAAAATATTCATTTTTTTCATATATTGTAATTAAGACACCAGAACTCTATTTAAGGTGAGTTTTTCATAACATTATTTATTAATTATCAAGCATTTTAAAAAATATATTAAATGCTAAGTATACAATAAAGAAAGCTACTCTACTAGAGATTATTCTCCAAGCAGAAACAAAGAATAAAGTAAGACAGAGATATTTGATAAATTATTTGTTTAACAGCTTTATTGAGGTATAATTGATACACAAAGAACTGCATATATTTTAAATGTACAATTTGATGTATTTAGATATATGCAAACATTCACAATATCATTACTGTAATCAATGTGGAAGACACATCCAACACTTCCCAAAGTTTCTTTTTGTCTCTTTGTTCTTGTTTTTGTTTAATAAATGGCATATAATTTAGTATTTCTTGAAATCAAAGGCATTTCATTTGGTATTGGGAGAGAGAAAAGCTTTACAAGTAAGGAAAGATTTAAACAAGGCTCTTGAAGTTAGAGTCAAAAAATAGAGAACTAAGAAATAACACATTCAGGGAAAGAATATAGGCAAATGGATAAGCATGGGAAACTGTGTATTTTTTTAAAGTGAAAAGAGTGCCGGACTTGGTGGCTCAGCTTGTAATCCCAGCGCTTTGGGAGGCTGAAGTGAGTGGATTGCCTGAGCCCGCGGGTTCGAGACTCTCCTGGGCACCTTGGCGAGACTTCATCTCTACAATAAATCAAAAAAATCAGCCGGGCGTGGTAGCGCGCGCCTGTCGTTCCAGCTATTTGGAAGGCTGAGGCGGAAGGATCGCCGGAGCCCAGCAGGTCGAGGCTGCGGTGGCCGGGAGCGACAGAGTGACTCCAGTCTGGGTGACAGAGTGAGACTCCAACTCAAAAAGAAAAAAGTGAAAAGAGCAATGTTGTTGAAGTAGGTGGATAGAGGTGAATAAAGCAATAAAATTCAGTAAAGGACAGATTGTGAGGAATTTTGAATGCCCAGCTACTGAATCAGAAATTCTATTCTATGGACAAAAGGGAGTGAATGAACATGTGTTGTTATTGGAGATCAACATAGAGAGATTATTTTAGGAAGATAATGAGACTACAGTGTGTATTATGAAGTAGAGATTGAGGAAAGCAGCAGAAGATTAAGTAGCTGACTCATAGTTCAAAAGATCTATGATTGTATGATGTAAGAATGAATGGCGCATACGTTATTTAAGGAAGACTGATCTGCAAAGAAAAGACGTCCCCAAATATATGAGTATAACGCAATAAGTAGTTTTTTCCTACTCACCTAATGGTCTAATGCAAAAATTCCTGAGTGGTGGATGGGTCTTTTCCAAGCAGTGATTCAGGAACCAGGCTCCTCCCATCTTTGTGACTCTGCTAGAGCTTCCTTGACATGCACTCACCCAGCAGAAGAGTAAGGATAATGTAAATAAGCCTGAACCAAGTTAAAATCTGTGGCTAGAAATGACTAGAACTCAGTCTTATGGTCACAACCCCCTTTAAGGACTGCTCAAATATGCTATTTAGATTTGTACCATAGAATATGAGAAGAATGCTTATTTTTACAAATAGTTAGCAGGCATTGCCATAGTTGCCTACTTTTGTTATCCTTTTGATACAGCCTTCCTATATTTATAAAACTCAAACTCAAAGAACAAATTTCCAATGTGGATATAGCATCTATATCAAAGTGCAGGTGTGGGGAAACATCATCACCTCTTTCAAGTATAGATGTAATTCCCCATTGTCTGGATACATAAGAAATAAAAAGGCAAGATATAGTTCACTATACTCATACCTAATATACAATGCCAGGCAGTGAGAAGAAAAGCATGAAAGAATCTTCTTGCATGTGGAAAATAGAAGAGTGGGAAATATGCAAAGTCACTGGCGCATAGCAAGATGACAACTTGTGAGATAGGTATACAAAAAATCCATGTCATGGGAAAGTTTTTGATTAAATTCTGATTCTGATTTCTGCAAGAAACTTCATTTATCATTAGCTATCGTGGCCATATCTTCAATGGGCTTTGGATAGAGTGCCCTCCTTGAGTGATGCAGAGCTTTTGCAGGCCACTTCAATATGACAATTTGTAGTTGTAGTTACTTTGCCAATTACATTTTGCCAAAAGCTTAATAGAATTCTAATATATTTGCTCCATATATTTAAAAAACATAGATTTTTATATTTATGTAACTCGTATATTCCCTTCTATTTCTACTTGAAATATGATTCTTGAATAAGCTCATCTTTTATTTTTTTCTTTTTAAATAATGTTTTATTTTCCAATACTGTATTAAAAACTGCAAACAATAAAAAATACTGTAACACTCTAGCTATTTCCAACAATACTCTTTCCAGACTCAGTAGAACTAGAATCTATAATACTGAGTGACCTCTCACAAAAACAAAGGTCTGAGTATCACATGTTTTCACTCATATAATGGACCTTGAACATCCAATGTAATACTATAAGAAAATGACTGACAGTAGTGGGAAACTATGGGGGGGAGGGAGATGGGATTAACGGGCAAATATCTGTCTGGGGATGGGGAAGCACCTCTTATCAATAGGGTGCTTGAATGAAACGTATTTGTATACCTAACCCTTAACTGTACCCCACATCATAATAAAAAAATATTGATTATTAAAAAAAAGAAAAGCGTTAAACTCACTTAACAAGTTGCAAATTCTATATTTGCATTTTTTAATGAGGCATAGTCAATGTATATGTATGGGGCTTAAGTAGTTAATAATCCGAAATCTTTAATCATTTTAAATCTGAGATTCTTGAAAGAAGAAGATCTAAGAATGAACATGGAACCCCATATTAAGGAGGAGAAAAGTTTTCTTCTTTTACTTTAGCAAATTTATGAATAAAATAAATTCCAATATTAAATAGAGGAACCATATATATAACCAAAAGAATTGTCTCAGGATCACACGTGTGTCTTTTTGTCATCCAACAACAAAAAAAAACATTTGACCAATTATTAATTCAAGAGCTGAAAATCTTCATTAAAGCACTAACATCAATTTTAGAAAAGGTAGGATGAAATGAATAATATAACATAGAACAGAAGCAGGTGCATGCAAAAATAAAATGCAGTTTCATAACTGAATGAAAATCATATACTTAAGCATCAAGATGACAACCCTATTTTGTAGCCATAATTGTTAGTCTTGTACAAACAAAGGCAGTTGAAGCAACCCCTTCGGGTTCCCTCTCACTGTGGGAATGGTCCTGTCCTCTCAATAGATCCTGCTTTCTAAAATAAAACAAAACAAAACAAAAAAACAAAGGCAGTCTTTTTTCATTATGCTTTGTGCGAGTGTATGTGTGTTTATGTGTGAATATGTGCATGTGTGAGAGAGGTCATCAGAACTTCATTACACTTTTTTTTTTTTGAGTTGAAGTCTCACTCTGTCACCCAGAGTGGAGTGCAGCGGCACGCTCACGGCCACCCCAGCGTCAACCTGCTGGGCTCTAGCGATCCTTTCACCTCAGCGTTCCAAGTAGCTGGAACGACAGGCACGCACTACCACACCCAGCTAGTTTTTGATTTATTATAGAGACGAGGTCTCACCAAGTTGCCCAGGTGGGTCTCAAACCTGTGGGCTCAGCCAATCCACTCACCTCAGCCTCCCAAAGTGCTGGGATTACAGGCTGAGCCACCGAGCCCGGCCTATACTTTTTAATATATATTATCTTACATATACATATGTATTTTATATTATATTTTCTATATTATATATTTATAATGTATTAAAATATTACATACATATTGACCTTGGAAAAAATATCAATTCTGTTTTCATATAAGACTATATCACATCTATAAATCTTGTGGAAAGATGTGATTACTTGGACTTGACATAAATTTGTGTTGTTTTTTTGTTTGTTTGTTTGTTTGTTTGAGTTGGAGTCTCACTCTGTCGCCCAGACTGGAGTGCAGTGGCCGCTCCCGGCCACCGCAGCCTCGACCTGCTGGGCTCCGGCGATCCTTCTGCCTCAGCCTTCCAAGTAGCTGGAACGACAGACATGCGCTACCACGCCTGGCTAGCTTTTTGATTTATTGTAGAGATGAAGTCTCGCCAAGTTGCCCAGGCGGGTCTCGAACCCGTGGGCTCAGGCAATCCACTCACCTCGGCCTCCCAAAGTGCTGGAATTACAGGCTGAGCCACCAGCCCGGCCAAATTTGTGTTCTTTAGTTAAAAGTTTTAGTTCTCATTTTACTCCTATAAACAATGTTTACTTAATAACAGATTTACCAAAAAATCATTCTGTTAAACATAGAAATTCCCAGCGGGCTTCTGTGGGAGGAGGGATAATTATGTACTTAAAATGAATAACAGTTCAGGGCTTTTTATATCTCCATTTGATAAATAAAATTTAACTAAACAAAATCTTTAACCCAAAGTATAATGTTAGTGTTCAAAACAAAAAGTCAAAAAAAACATGATTTTTTACATATATATTGATTTTTAAATCAGTCCTTGGTTTATTCTGTCATACACACACATCATATAAATGCAAATAAGTATAAAGACATATACTTGTCAATATATTCAAGGCAAATTTTATTTTTTAAAAAAGTTTGAGTCCATTTTAAAATTTTTCTAGTTGACATGGCTAAGACATTGATAGAACTTCAGAACCAAATCTCTCTCTTTTTCCTAAAGACTTTTTTTGTGTTTTTCATTATTAAAATTATATTGGGCTTGAAAAAAATGATATTTTATCAGTTTAGAGTTAAGATATTAATTTAGAATTAAGATATTACTTGTAAATGTCATATTTTTAAACAGAATTATCTGTTGTCCTTGTACTTTTGTTTGTATTTGTTAAGTGCTTGATTTAAACCCCTTTGTATTTTTTTTAAAAAACAGACTTCTCTATTTGTTCTAATTTATAGTTATATAAAAAAATCTATTCGGATTCAGCAATATTTTACTGATAGATATCTTTATTTAACCAACTTTTTTATCATTATGTTTAATCATCCTAATATAAAAGCAAAGATCTCATGGCATTCAACACTTTTTAAAGAAAATCTAGAGCAAAAATTATTCATTAAACATTTAAGTAGCAACTAAACAGATACTCAGAAAAATTAAGATCAGAAGCAATTAGCTTGTTCTACTTGTGCAAAACATTTGTTTCCATCTATATAATTCAAACCTTAAACAGGAATTAATTATGTTAGAATATTACAGATGACTGTCTTATTTCTTGTTTAGCTTTCTTCTCCCTGACTGAAACAAGAAGGCATTTATCAAATACCTTGCATAATAGAAACTTTTGAATATTTCCATTACATTTCTCAAGAAGCATGAGTCACATGCTACCAACATCAAAAGGAACACTTCTAACTATATAATTGGTAGTATATAAACAGCTTAATAAAACAAATTACCAAGAATGAAAATAATGTAAACGTAGTATTTTTTAAGAAAAACAAAATTCTAAAGATCGTTTTCCACATAGAATTTTTACAGATAATATTTATTTCTCCATTGAAATATTGACTATAATAAAGCAAATTTGACGAATGTGTAGATATGCAAACATTTGCTTGCACAAAAGGCATAGGTGACTTATGCTATCTTAGAATTTAAGAAAATATTTTAAAAATTGAATATTTAGAACATGATACAGTATTTTTTAACCACAAAATTAGCATTTTAAAATTCCTCAAGCTATTTTCTATGATCAAATTAATAATATATTGGAATGAGTCCATTTGTTAAAGAAATTTCCGGAGCTCGGTCCGGCGCTGAGGATCCATTTCCATCGGTTCTTACAGCCACTCCCCAGACTCCAACAGCCAAAATGGTGAAACAGATCGAAAACAAGGCTTCTTTTCAGGATGCCTTGAAAGCTGCAGGTGATAAACTTGTTGTAGTTGACTTCTCAGCCACGTGGTGTGGACCTTGCAAAATGATCAAGCCTTTCTTTCATCCCCTCTCTGAAAAGTATTCCAGTGTGGTGTTCCTTGAAGTGGATGTGGATGACTGTCAGGATGTTGCTTCAGAGTGTGAAGTCAAATGTATGCCAACCTTCCAGTTTTTTAAAAAGGGACAAAAGGTGGGTAAATTTTCTGGAGCTAATAAGGAAAAGCTTGAAGCCACCATTAATGAATTACTCTAATTATGTTTTCTGAAAACATAACCAGCCATTGGCTATTTACAACTTGGAGTTTTTTTTATTTACAAAATGTATGAAGTATGAAGACTATATAACCAACTGCCATCTGATTATAAAATGACAATAAAACATTAATTCTGCCCTTTTTTAAAAAAAAAAGAAACTTCCAAAACAAATATATATATATATATATATATATATTTTTTTTTTTTTTTTTTTTTTTTTTGAATTGGAGTCTCGCTGTCGCCCAGGCTGGAGTGCAGTGGCACTCTCATGGCCACCGCAGCCTAGACCCCTATACCTGCTGGACTCGGCAACCCTTCCACCTCAGCCTTCCAAGTAGCTGGAACCACAAGTGCACATCACCACACCTGGCTAATTTTTTGATTTATTGTAGAGACAAGGTCTCGCTGAGTTGCCCAGCCTGGTCTCAAACCCCTGAACTTGGACAATCCTCTCGCCTCCACCTCCCAAAATGTTGGGATTACAGGCGTGAGCCACTACGCCCAGCTTCAAAACATATATTTTTATCCACTAATTTTTTAACAAATAAATTTAAATTTGGGGGAAATTTTTAAATGTCTTCATTATGCTCTTCATTTTAGAAACCAAAATCAACCTGTAAAGGGTATTACTTGTACCACTGAGGATTCATGTTGTAAGAAACAGGCAAAAAAAAAAGAGGCAAATTATTACTCAGCAACAGAAATATAACTATTGGAAGAACAACAACAAGGTCACAAAGCTGAGAGGAAGGCCACAGAATCAAAGTGGTAAAATATACTGACATGTGGTAAGATCAGCAGTTGGGTATTCAGGCAAATTCAAGACACATGAAAAGTCTGGTTAGGATGCCTCTGCTAGCACCACTGTTATCAGATCCAATAACACTGCTGGATGCTGGACTCCTGGTACTGCTACATCCACACTCAATAATTTCTCAATTTCCCCAGTTTTGTTTTGTTTTATTATGTCTTCATGTTTAAAAAATGTCAGGTCAGGACCCCCTAATTGCCAAGCCTATGTCATGTGCTTGTCTCACAGCTGCTTTAAGGAAAAGAGGAAATTTCTGCCATGATAGCTTTTTTTGTGGAAAACAGTGCCCTCTGTCTACAGAGATTTACTAAATTGGGAATTGCTACTCCTACTCTCAAGGAAAAAAAATAGATGTTCAAATGTTGAATACCAAAAATATTGACAAGTGCCCACTACAGACTTCCCCAACATCCGAAACCACCTTTCTTTTCATTTACTTCAAATAGTAACAAGTCACAATATCTAGGGAATGCCTCAGTATTGAGAAATGATTTCATATTGTATCAGTATTGCAAAGTGCACCATTATGCATTCCAGTTATAGTAGGAAGGAAAGAAGAACAGGAAAAAAGAAAGGGCAATTATTTAATATCTACCTACACGTGACACAAAAAACATGGTAGGAAATATGGTTAAGAGGGTGCATTCACTATCTTTAAAATTGTTCTCCAGTTTATAGGTATTTAGAATGTTTCTCTTTACCCATTCCATGTTCCCATTATTTCAGTCAATTCCTGAGCTGATAAGAAATTCCTTAGATCCAGGCCGGGCTCAGTGGCTCAGCCTGTAATTCTGCGCTTTGGGAGGCCAAAGTGAGTGGATTGCCTGAGCCCATGGGTTTGAGACCCGCCTGGGAAACTTGGCGTAGATCTCAGCTCTACAATAAAAAAATAAAAATAAAAAATTAGCCGGGCATGGTAGCATGTGCCTGTAGTTCCAGCTACTTGGAAGGCTGAGGCGGAAGGATCGCCAGGGCCCAGCATGTCGAGGCTGCGGTGGCCGGGAGCGGCCACTGCACTCCAGTCTGGGTGACAGAGTGAGACTCCAACTTAAAAAAAAAAAAACAAATAAAAAAAAGAAATTCCTTCGATCCATGTAAGTATTTACTTCTGAATGATCTGAGCCCTCAGTGACTTTCCTTTATGTAATTGCAATAGTTTTCCATTATCCCTTACCTCCAGGCAATATATGCATGAAGAATCACTCCAGGAGATCACATACATGCTGCTTTTGCCTCCACTGTATATCAGCAACCTTATTTCCCCTTCATAATTCAAATCAGTTACTCCAACTAACACTGTAACTTCTCCATTCTTTCTTTCTTTTTTTTTTAATTCTCTCTCTCTTTGCCTGTTTACCCAATGACATAAAAAGACTGAAATTGCTGGCTATCAATCATTTACAATTTGAAAGAAATATCATTATAGCTCACAGTAGAAACATTCATTTTAGGATTCTCAAATGAGCGCCTAGAAGTATGACAATATGAATTAAAAAGGAGAGAGTCACCAGCGTATGGTGACTCATGCCTGTAATCCTAGCACTTTGAAAGGCCAAAGCAAGAGGATTGTTTGAGCCCAGGAACTTGAGACCAGCCCAGGAAACATAGCAAGCCTTCATCTCTACAAAAAATCAAACAATTAGTTGGGCATGGTGGTGCACACCTGTACTCCCAGCTACTTGAGGGTCTGAGGCAGAAAGACTGCCTGAGCACAGGAGGTTGAGGCTGTGGTTAGTGGTGATTGTGCCACTGCCCTCTAAACTGGGTGACGGAGTGAGACACTGACTCAAAAAAAAAAAAATAGACTGAGTCATTAGATTTAATCATGAAAGCCTCCATCTCCACTTCCTCTTGTTTATTATTTATCTCATAAATGCTGGCTAGGGACAATTAGCGTCATATATTATACATTGATTTAGATCTTACATGGCATCGCGTAAGACAATGCAAGCTTATTCCTTTCAAGACCTTTATCATCCAGTAAACTAGAAAAATCCTTTGCTGTGAATTGCTGTTTAGAGTTACCTTAGGCCATCATTTCTTACAAGCAAGGTGAACTATTAAATGGGCCATTTGAAATTTTGCCCACTGGAAAGATTTTACCTTTGATAGCATCTTTCTGGACTATCTCTATCAAACATAATATGATCATCAACCTCTGACATGGGTTAGCAAATGATGCAGAACCATCTATAATCAAAGTTCAAATATTTTCCTCAGTTCATTGATTGCAAAAAACTCCCTTTAAAACCATAAGTATAGGTTAAGGAGGGATGGCAATGAGACAGAAGTAAGCATTACCAAAGTTTGAATCATACTGCTCATATGACTAGATATTGGAGCACTTCTGACTACATAACTAATTTTGGTGAATCTGAAACAAACATTCAGTTTATATTGGGCAGTTCTGTTTACATGGTCACCTACTGTCCCACTGTCAGTGGTACAGAATCCATCAAGGTTTCGTATCAAAAGGCCATACCCTCTTCATGATTATGTGTGTTTTATGTATATATACTGTATATATGTATATAATATATATAATCATAGAGAGAGTATGGCCTTTCTAGAGAAGTCTGTGATTTGCTTTTAAGTCCTTGCTATAGTTTCCATATATAGATATTTTAGGTAATATTGAATATTCTTGGACATAATGCCAAAGTGAAAGATCTTGTAGTACATCTGCTTTAACAGCAACTTCTGGATTTAACTCAAAGCACCCTTTGTATTAACTCAGTTTAATTTAGATTGAGTAGTACCCTCTTGTGTTTTTTCCTTAACATTGGAAGACGTAATCTGTGCTCTACTTTGGAGGAGACATTTTTTTTTTTTTGAGTTGGAGTCTCGCTCTGTCACCCAGACTGGAGTGCAGTGGCCGCTCCCGGCCACCGCAGCCTCAACCTGCTGGACTCCACCGATCCTTCCGCCTCAGCCTTCCACGTAGCTGGAATTACAGGCGCGCGCTACCATGCCCTGGAGGAGATATTTTAAATTGATCCAGGCAATTAGACTCTGAAGTGTTAAGACTGTTTTTTTTTTTCCATTGGGTTTATCTCCCTCTGTCTCCTACTCTGGCTAATATGTGTCTTACAAACGTGTAAGGTTTCTAATAACTCTCTGAGTTCTATCAGTATGATGGCATAATGTAGTTGAACTATGTGATACTGAAATGTTCAAGATTAAATCTGAGTTTAGATTCTGTAACCATGAGACAAGGTATCTGTCTTTTGCTCGCGATGACAAACATCTATTTTTTGACAAGCATCTATTTTTTGGTTTTGTTTTTTCAGCTCATTGACAGTGTTGCTTGTTTGTTTTCAGATCGATAGCCATGACAAGATGTCAGAACCATACAGATTGACTCCAGTAAGGAAACCCCTTGTGGAACAGCCACTTATTAAGTACATTTATGATAATCTGCTGCCCTTCTCTGTGACACATCTACCTTCTTCATTAGTCAAGCTAGGTTGACAAATGAAGATATGATAAGCATCTCAATTCCTGATTTTTTTTCACTTCTTTAAACTAATCTTCATGATTCTTTGAAGCATGCTGGATTCCTTTTTATTGACTTTTATAGCTTATAGGTATGATTTCAGAGACATCCACTTGCTCCAATGCAATAGAAAAGTCAATATTTCATAAGTCAGAGAACCAGTGTGGGATCCTGCTATTTATTGAGACTACTTATAAACACACAATCAGCTACTGGTGAAAGGAATGTAGGATGTGTTTTGCAATCACTGTGGTTTCACCATGAGGAGCACTTATGAAATAACTCAAGTTATAGCAGGACCCTTGTAGACCTACACTCTGAAAGGCAGAGGGAATTGATGTTCTCAGTCTGCATGAGGTAGTGCTAGTTCAGAGTTAGTTCAAAAGAGTCCCTTTAAAATCCTGACATTTTTTGTTCTCAGGTATAAATTTGCTGGTTAAGGACCATAAGTCCTAAAGTAGAAAGCTGGGGAAAATTGGCAACGTATTTGTGATGTTATTATAGTGTGCTTCTTCAAGAATTGGGTCTTTCAGAAACAGACCTAGTGACAAGGGATAATGTACAAGTGCTTTATTAAGAAAGAACTCTCAAGATAAATTATTTAAAAACCCACGAAAGCAGGACAGAAAAGAGGAAGAAACTGAACAAATGTGCAAGTTTTAGGTAACCAGCTTACTCCATCAGGGAATCTTTAAGTTGTATATTACACCTCAAAATGTTCAGTAGGTTGAGGCTGCAGTGGCCAGGAGCGTGCCACTGCACTCCAGTATGGGTGACGGAGTGACATTCCAACTCAAAAAAGAAAAAAAAGTTCTGACTAGAAATTAAGAAGCTGGGCTTTCATATTCTTCCTCAAACATTAGTTGTTTGCTAAGGGCTGCTTGAGGGGTATAAACATTCAGGAATTTCCAGGTCTCTGCTCATGTGGACATAGCAATTCCAGTAGCCCAAAGGCAATTCTGCAAAGAAGTAGAAAACACACCAAAGACGGAAGAGCAACAAGCAGAAACAAACAAACAAGCAAAAAGGATCAGGGAGATCCCAGTGGAGGAATTACAAGGTCTACAAGAGATACTCAATGTCTCCATAGTTCAAGAGCCATAGGAACTGCAAAGAACTGAGAAAAGTAACAGTGACTCGAGTTTAGAATCCACTGGTCAGAGCTGAGGCTTTAAATTTAGAACAATTAAGCCGGGCACGGTGGCTCATACCTATAATCCCAGCACTTTGGGAGGCTGAGGCGAGAAAATTGCCTGAGTCCAAAGGTTCAAGACCAGCCTGGGCAACATGGTGAGACTTCGTCTCTATAATAAATCAAAAAATTAGCTGGGCATGGTGGCACATGCCTGTAGTTCCAGTTACTTGGAAGACTGAGGCAGAAGGATCACCTGAGCCCAGCAGGTAGAGGCTGCTGTGGCCATGAGCAGTGTGCCACTGCACTCCAGCCTGGGGGACAGAGTAAGACTCTGATTCAGAAAAAGAAAAGAAAAGAAATATTTAGACCAATTAAACAGAACTGTAGTGGAATTTTAATATATTTTGGCACTAATGTTTTTATAATCATTTAACTATTGTCAAAGGCCATACCAGATCACTTGAAATACTACCACTAATCTTGTTGCTTATGTTTACTTTGCTTACTGTTTGCAATCTTTTCACACTGAATGCCAAAGGAATTTGTCATCTTTATGAAAATCAAGAGTTATTTTAACTTTAGAATGTCTAACCAATAATCCAAAATTAGTTAAAGCATCCACCAAAATATTTTCAGAGATTACATTCACTCTCTCATCAATATAATTCTTAAAGTCTATATAAAGGTAATATCTTTTTGGCCATTCTGAGGAGAAAATACAAATATGTTGTGGGTAGGTAAATCACACATGCTGAAAATATTTCAGCATTTCTAGAACCTGCAAAATTTGAATGTGTGAATTATTATCATCTAAATATTATTTATTGTGAGTGATAATAGAATTCAGGTCTTTATGTAGTGCCAACATTCCAACTGCTAGAGACCAAGGTATAGTGGACACCTTGACTGTTTCCCAGAGCCTATTCAAATCTTATTTCTTACAAAAGAACTACAGATTTGTTCAAACATCACCTTCTCCCACAGCCTTGCAACTCATTTAAAAATGAAACTAATTTTTTCAGCAAGGTTCAGATGACCTAAAAGATAAGGAAGTCTATTTGTGAGCTTATAAAATTTTTTTCTCTCCCCTAAGGGAGCAGACTAACCATCTCCTCTTCCTCTGAACATTGTGCTGTGCAGATTGGTGCAGCTATCAATCTCAAAATGTAGTCAACTTTGTGGAATGAAGATAAGAGAGTCTGAAAGAGCCGGGCTGGGTGGCTCAGCCTGTAGTCCCGCGCCTTTGGGAGGCCGAGGTGAGTGGATTGCCTGAGCCCGCGGGTTCGAGATTCGCCTGGACAACTTGGCGAGACCTCATCTCTACAATAAATCAAAAGTTAACCGGGTGTGGTAGTGCACGCCTGTAGTTCCAGCTACTTGGAAGGCTGAGGCAGAAGGATCGCCGGAGCCCATCAGGTCGAGGCTGCGGTGGCCGGGAGCAGCCACTGCACTCCAGTCTGGGCGACAGAGTGAGACTCCAACTGAAAAAAAAAAAGAAAGAAAGTCTGAAAAAAAGTGGGTCCATGAAGATATTGCTCAGCTATTCAAATGTCTAACCCTGAAACTCTCCTTTGCCTCTGAGCTTTGTGATATTTAAGATAATGCATTTGGCCGGACTCGGTGGCTCAGCCTGTAATCCCAGTGCTTTGAGAGGCCAAGGTGAGTGGATTGCCTGAGCCCGCGGGTTCGAGACCCGCCTGTACAACTTGGCAAAACCTTATCTCTACAATAAATCAAAAATTAACTGGGCGTGATATCGTGCACCTGTAGTACCAGCTACTTGGAAGGCTAATACGGAAGGATCACCAGAGCCCAGCAGGTCGAGGCTGCAGTGGCCCACAGCGGCCACTGCACTCCAGTCTGGGTGACAGAGTGAGACTCCAACTCAAAAAAAAGAAAAGATAATGCATTTATTTAACTTTTAATCCAGTATAAGGTAGAGATTCTGCCATTTGTGGATGAAAGCATATTACGTGCAGAAATAAAATATCTTGTCTCATTGGCTGCCATGAGTTGAAACTGATCTTGCCACTCAAGACTTACATTATTAGTCAAAGGAGATTATACATACATATTTATACATATATATATATTTCCTTGCAGTTCAGCACTTAAACTGCTATTGTACAGATGTCCTAGTGTTCTAGTGTTTTATGGGTACATTGAATTCCTGAGCAAAACAAGACAGCATTAATGTGGGCAGTACATCTTCTTAGTTCTATTTCTACAAAACATGGTAAAAGTCTCTCTATAGCTCTTGGTTCAAAATTAATTAGTCATAATTAGTTAATATTACGTAATATTAGTCTTAGGTAAGTAATAATTTGAAAATGGATTTTCAGGGAAAAATTATACTTAAAAATTAATGTGGCCGGGCTCTGTGGCTCAGCCTGTAATCCCATGCCTTTGGGAGGCTGAGGTGAGTGGATTGCCTGAGTCCGCGGGTTCGGGACCCGCCTGGGCAGCGAGACCTCATCTCTACAATAAATAAAAAAATCAGCTGGGCGTGGTAGCACATGCCTGTAATTCCGGCTACTGGGAAGGCTGAGGTGGAAGAATCGCCGGAGCCCAGCGGGTCGAGGCTGCGGTGGCCGGGAGCGGCCACTGCACTCCAGTCTGGGAGACAGAGTGAGACTCCAACTCAAAAAAAAAAAATTAATGTGGTACATTCTCCTTAGTTAAATGATCCATTTTAATTAATTAATAATCAGAAGACAGGATTGTCGAGGCTATACTGGCATTAGTCAGAAAATCATAGAAGTGTTTCTATTTGAAAAAAACATGCAAATAAAGCATAACCTAAACATATTTATTCAACAGGCCCACTTGATATCATTAAGGGAAACACTCATGTGATGAGTGTAGAAGTATAGGGAAAAAAAAGATAAGTATAAAATTATATAAGTATAGTATTGCTTTGGAAAATTGAAGACATGTTTTTGGCCTAAAAAATGTGCAAATTAGTAATAATTAAGTTTCAAAATACATTGTAAATTTGCAGTATACATCTAGTTTTATAAATCTATAATGCTTAGTATTTTGAAGACAAAAGTGTTTTAATTAAAATAAATTTTACAGCCGGGCTGGGTGGCTCAGCCTGTAATCCCGCGCTTTGGGAGGCCGAGGTGAGCCCGCGGGTTCGGACCGACCAGGGAACTTGGCGATACCTCATCTCTACGATAAATAAAAAAATTAGCCGGGCATGGTATCGCTCACCTGTAGTTCCAGCTACTCAGAAGGCTGAGGCGGAAGGGTCGCCGCCCAGCAGCTCGAAGCTGCGGTGGCCGGGAGCATGCCACTGCACTCCAGTCTGGGCGACAGAGTGAGACTCTGACTCAAAAAAATAAAATAAAATAGATTTTACAGCCGGGCTCGGTGGCTCAGCCTGTTATCCCGCGCCTTTGGGAGGCTGAGGTGAGTGGATTGCCTGACCCCGCGGGTTCGAGACCCGCCTGGGCGGCGAGACCTCATCTCTGCAATAAATCAAAAAATCAGCCGGGCATGGTAGCGCATGCCTGTAATTCCGGCTACTTGGAAGGCTGAGGCGGAAGGATCGCCGGAGCCCAGCAGTTCGAGGCTGCAGTGGCCAGGAGCGGCCACTGCACTCCAGTCTGGGCGACAGAGTGAGACTCCGACTCAAAAAAAAAAAAAAAGAATAGATTTTACAAAAGCGCTGATACTTGGTCTAAAATCTTACTCCAGAAAAAAATATGTAATAATAAGCAGTCTATAATTTTTAAAATTTTTATTTGCATTGTTCAATGAGTATTATCAGCAATTAAGAAGATGCAAGCTAGCCGGGCGTGGTGGCGTGCATCTGTAGTTTCAGCTACTTGGAAGGCTGAGGCGGAAGGATCACCTAAACCCAGCAGGTCGAGGCTGCAGTGGCTGTGAGCATGCGACTGCACTCCAGCCTGGGCAACAAGAGTGAGACTTCAACTCAAAAAAAAAAAAAAGAAGATGCAAGCACTATATAGTGACATTTATATATGTTTTCAGTCAAATGTGAGGAAATGGTACAAATGAAAGAGAGAATTTAGCACTTGCACCAGATATGTGAATCAAACAAAAGCAAACTAATGCCTTAGGTAAAATAATCTGCTTTACACCTATTGGTGGGAGAAAGAAACTAGAGCTGCGTAAGCATTGAAAGAGACCATTGTCGGAAACCAGGCAAAAAATTAAATGGGACATTAAAAGTAGATATTGATGAGAATTGCTAAGAAATCTGTTAAAAAGACTATTCCAATAGGAGAAAACTATTCTGGTATCTTTCTAAACCAGAAATATAGCATTGAATTTAGCACTCTAGTTTCAAAGAAATTTTAGTACACTTTATTATATTCAGGGCTAAGCATCACTTAACAAATTAAACCTTAAGAAAATAAAAACAGTCGTGCTCGGTGGCTCAGCCTGTAATCCCGCGCTTTGGAAGGCTGAGGTGAGTGGATAGCCTGAGCCCGCGGGTTCGAGACCCGCCTGGGCAACTTGGCAAGACCTCATCTCTACAATTAAAAAAAAAAAAAAAATTAGCCGGGCGTGGTAGCGCGCACCTGTAGTTCCAGCTACTTGGAAGGCTGAGGCAGAAGGATCGCCAGAACCCAGCAGGTCAAGGCTGCGGTGGCCGGGAGCGGTCACTGCACTCCAGTCCTGGTGACACAGTGAGACTCCAATTCAAAAAGAAAAAAAAGAAAAGAAAAGAAATGGAAAGAAAAACAGTAAACAAAATTAAAAACAAAAATGACAGGAGTACACCCACAATTGTGCATACAAATACTAAGGCAAAATTATTGTTCAAATAATTCCAAATGAAAGATTAATCATATTTATAATAGTTGCATTAACAGTACCAATTGCTCAAATGTTTGATAAGAATTTACATAATTTAGTGAAAATTCATATTTGTATTGTGAATGCAAAGCTAAACTCTCCCTTTTTTTCACCTTCATTTCGGCCTTTACAACACTTTTAGTTTTCCTTTTTTTCTTTTGAGTTCATAAAATAATACCAAAGAAAAACTATCAGATCCAGCTTAATTTGGAAGATGTATCTACTGGCTACTGGGACTGAAGAGCTTAGTTCATAAGCCAGGATTATCATGATAAGTGTTGGAATCATCTTTCCATCCATTCATTGCATCAGCAAACACCTCTTGAAATTTCTATGCAGCTAGAGGGATAACTAAAATAATGTATTCTCCTCTCTTTTTTGAATAATCAAAATTCCATTTATATGCCCACTACCCCCTTTTCCAGAGGATATTCTCTCTTTCTCTAGCCATAGTATTAGCATTAAGACACAGAAACATCTGTAGACATGTCGAAACAGTAAGATTCTGCCTATATTTTAAGCTTCTGTTCTGAACACTTCTCAATGTCATTTTATAAGCTAATCTGGTCCATGACATTTGAAGTATCAGGCTGATTGCTGTGGCCAGTATGACCTCAATAAGAGGCTTTACAGATTTTCAATGCTCAGTGCAATCTCTTATGAGCCCTTTTTTAGCCACCTAAAGCAAGTAGATCCTAGAGAGTCACTTATAATTTCAGATTTCCCAAGCACATTTAGATGCCCAAAGATTGCAGGCAACCCTTACTGCCCTTTACCATCTATACTATTTTCTCCAGTGTTTCAATATGCAGAAACCATACTCCACTAAGCTAGGAAAAAGTAAATCAAACTCAGAATTTTCCCCAAATATGTGTAAGAAAACACAAAATATTTGAAAGCTTTAATCTTTCAAAGAAAAATTATATTATCATAAAAATAAAAAATTCTCTATATCACAGAAACAAAGACCTGATTCAGTGAGTCACATTAGCACAAGGGAGGGATGGATTGGCAGTCCCTGGGCACTGCTAAAAGAGGAAGGGAGGGAAGAGGATGGGGACCACTTGACAACTCAAAAGTACTTGGTTCATTAATTACCAGGAGGAATGAGGGCCAGTTAGAAGCCCAAACTCCACCCGCATGCAGCCTACTTGTGTAGTTAATTCTCACTTTTGCCCCACATTCCTATAATAAAATAAAATTTTAAAACAAAAATAAAAAATAAACAACAAAAAAGTTCTCAAACAAACATCTTGCCTAGGCAGATCAATTTAAGTAAGTCGTCAGCTCCATTGAGGACAGGCATCATGTGTGTTTTATGACTGCTGCTTCTTTCTTGACATATAAAGAGCGCCTGGCACAAACGTGACAATAAATATTTGTTGAATGAATGGGTGAGAAAATAAACCTCAGTGTTTACTATTAACCCAGCACTTGAT
Source organism: Cephalopachus bancanus (assembly GCA_027257055.1). Classification (NCBI taxonomy): domain Eukaryota; kingdom Metazoa; phylum Chordata; class Mammalia; order Primates; family Tarsiidae; genus Cephalopachus; species Cephalopachus bancanus. The sequence goes on from JAPVLO010000948.1 coordinate 337,766, forward strand.
TTCTGCCTCAATCTGATCTGTCTTAGACTCAGTACAAACTTATCCACTTCTAAATTGTTAGTTACGACTTTCTAAAATTTTTTTAGAAAAATTTTCTATTTTTCACCTAAACTAACATGGATAGGTAATTTTTTTCTATCAGTATTTCCTGATTTTGCAATGATTTCCTGATTCTACACATAAAGGCAATTAAACATGATTATAATTTTTTCTAATTCCCTATTAATGTTATGAATACTGATTTTTCACAGCCTTAAAACTCAGCGTGACATATTTCATTTTGAAAGTGAATGAGAGCCGGCTCGGTGGCTCAGCCTGTAATCCCACGCCTTGGGTGGCCGAGGTGAGTGGATTGCCTGAGCCCGCGGGTTGGAGACCCGCCTGGGCAACTTGGCGAGGCCTCATCTCTACAATAAATCAAAAAATCAGCCGGGCGTGGTAGCGCACGCTTGTAATTCTGGCTACTCCGAAGGCTGAGGCGGAAGGATCGCCGGAGCTCAGCAGTTCGAGGCTGCGGTGGCCGGGAGCGGCCACTGCACTCCAGTCTGAGCGACAGAGTGAGACTCCAACTCCAAAAAAAAAAAAAGAAAGAAAGAAAGAAAGTGAATGTAAACCAACATGATGTATATGTTTCATATTTTTCACCTTAAAGCATTTAACATAATGTGCCATCACACTACACAATGAAGTTTGAAATAAATTATGTGCCAAAGGTAAACACCACTATATTAAATAAATAGATAAAAAGCATTATAAGTGTTCATATACAGCATGCATAAAAATAGTAAGCAGTATACGGAATAAGTATCATATCAAGCAGAACCACAGATATACAAATAAATCCTCAAGGTCATAGTGCAATTTCAAATGTGTCAAATAAATTAAGATGGATAAGACTGTCACACATAAACATGTAATTATAACAATGGTTTTTAAACTATAGCTGCATATATCATACAATGAAAAAACAAATGACAATGTGATGCATTTTGATGGGGCCAATGGAATCTCCAACGCTTTGCTCTACAAGTATTGTGAAATTATAATACCAATAAAATTCAATTTTTTAAAAAAACTAATTCCATTGAAGATGCAAGTAACATTTCTTAGTTTTTGTAGTTTAGGCCAGATTATATGTTTTAAAAAGTAGTGTGTCATAACACAGTATTTTTTAATTGGTTGCTTGCAATTCATTATAATTTTCCTACAATGTCTCTTTCTCTCTCTCTCACATAAATATACATACATACACATATAGCATGTGGTTAGTTTATTGTTCCATAAAGTAGTATGCTGTCAACATATGCATATATATACAATTTGTTTTCTCATTTGGAACAGATATACACAATTTTATTTTCAGACTCACTTTTTTTCTCAATTTTGGAAATGTTTATGTAATAAAGTATTGATGTGCCAGATTTGATAAAATATTAAAACACAGCCGGGCTCGGTGGCTCAGCCTGTAATACCGCGCCTTTGGGAGGCTGAGGTGAGTGGATTTCCTGAGCCTGCGGGTTCGAGACTCGCCTGGGCAATTTGGCAAGACCTCATCTCTACAATAAATCAAAATTAGCCGGGCATGGTAGCGCAGGCCTGTAGTTCCAGCTACTCAGAAAGCTGAGGCGGAAGGATCGCCGGAGCCCAGCAGGTCGAGGCTGCGATGGCCGGGAGCGGCCACTGCACTCCAGTCTGGGTGACAGAGTGAGACTCCAACTCAAAAAAAAAAAAAAATTAAAACACTATAAATTTTTACAACCCATAAAGTTTTATCCCATCTCATTTCTACTTACTATCTATTTGCTAAATCAATATCATTACCAATATATGGAAGAATTTCACCTTTTCTTTTAAGAAGTAGAGATTATTTGCATTAGATACTTAAGTAGTTATACTTTCTGATAACTTTCCATGTACCAAGTACTATACTAGATATTTTATGTGACATTTTCATTTATCAAAAAAGTTGGTGACATGATTTCATTTGTCTCAGGTTAGTTAGCTATTGTAGGGCATTAAATAGCAAGATCACATTGCTATAATTAGACAGATTCAAATTTTTGTTGGCCTGACTTCCCTGCCAGAGTTGCTTTGCAGCTCAGACCATGAGCCTCTGTAATCAGAGCATCTTGCTGTTAGTCCTAGTCTATTCTATTCGACTATTCGAGTCAAATACAAGTAGATATGCTCCAAAAGTCTTCTTTCTTTCTCAAAATAATTGAATTACATATGTATATACAGTCAACACTCCATATTTATGGATTTTACATGGGTGGATTCAATCAATCACAGATAAAAAATATTTGGACAAAAGTAATAAAAATAACAATACAATAATACAAAATACAAATTTAAGAACAAATACAGTATAACAACTGTTTATATAGTATTTATATCATATTAGATGTTGTAAGTATTCGAGAAATGATTTAAAGTGTACAGGAGGCTACACATATGTTATATGAAAATACTGTACCATTTTATATAAGAAACTCAAACATCTGTGGATTTTGGTATTTCCAGGGATCCTGGAACCAATCCCTACAGATACCAAGAGATGACTATATATTCAGTGATATCTTAGTATAGTTATCTGTCTGTTTATCTGAAAGAGAAAAGAAATCACTATATATACAACTAAAATATTTATGATTATAACCCTAGAAGTGAAATATTATATTTTCATTCCAGACTGTGAATAAGAAGGATCATATTTACATCTCTAATTCTTCCCAGGAAGAAAACAGCTTTCAGGTTAAGAACCATATGAAATCACTGCTACAATGCAAAATCATAATGTCAATGTTTTAGTTTCATGTTTTCAAACATCTTTCCCTAGGATGCAGAATTGAGGGGAGTTCAACTTTGTGACTTTCCTACACCATTTCTGTTGTATAATTAACTCAGAAGATATAACAGGATTAGTATGTTACAAGGTCAATAGCCTCCTCTCCACAAACCACAAATTGATTAAATGTCCATTGCTACATATGTATCTTTTACAGGACAAAAAAGTAGAAAGATCATTTAGAGAACTCATGCTAATATCCAGAATGAGGATGATGGTGAGTGGGGAACACTTAGAAAAATAAAACTAGGCAGTTAATAAATTGTTTCACACATCTTTGCTAATGCATGCTAACATGGGAAAAAAGACAACCTCTTGGTCACCATTATTTCAATTTGTTCTTGGCTGCACCTTATAAAGTTTGTTTCCTACACATTTCTACCAGTAAGAGTTAAAAGTTGGAATTCAAGCAGGGCCCGGTGGCTCAGCCTGTAATCCCAGCGCTTTGGGAGGCTGAGGTGAGTGGATTGCCTGTACCCGCGGGTTCGAGAACCTCCTGGGCAACTTGGCGAGACCTCATCTCTACAATAAAATCAAAAAAATTAGCCGGGCATGGTAGCGCGCGCCTGTAGTTCCAGCTGCTTGGAAGGCTGAGGCGGAAGGATCGCTGGAGCCTAGCAGGTCGAGGCTGCTGCGGCTGGGAGCGGCCATTGCACTCCAGTCTGGGCGACAGAGTGAGACTCCGACTCAAAAAAAAAAAAAAAACAGTTGGAATTCAAACTGAGAGACTAAAAACAGAGTAACATTGGACAATGAGGCCACAGACACTCTTGATGTCTCATTATCTCCTCTAATTGCAAGAAAGCCTTGCATGAATGTACCTTCAGGATGAATGAACACAGTTACTCACAGAAAGCTTTCCAGAGACAATCAGAAACTTATTAATGCCTGAGCCCATTTAAAACATTAAAGTTAAAGTTAACCCCAAGCAGTTAAAATTAACCATTCATCAATTTCAATAGCAAATGTAAAGACTGTCTGGCTTCCTTTATTTACTGCAGGGGGAAAAAAAAATCACTGCAAAAATCCATAGAGCATTTGTCTCTGCCCATAAACATCAAGTCAATGTGAGTGCTTGGAACCTACAAAGGTTGTTCTGTCACAACTTTCTCCTTAAACAGCTTTCTCAAAAGGAGTTATCAGAAACAGGATGAAGAAGTATATTATCAGAAATGAGGTGATTTCTTTAAAGGAATCAAGACTATCTTAAAATTTTCCTCTAATAAGTGTGTGGTGCAGCAATTAGGTAAGTCATGTGGCTTGGATGAAAATTTGAGGGTGGATGCTGTCATCCAAAAATCTAAAAATCTTGATTACATAGAACTGACAAGTGGAAGAAACAGCATATTATAATCCTAGAGAGGAATTCAGTGTAACTCATTTGGAAATCCATATACAAAATAAACGGATACTCACAACACTTTATCCGTCCACTAAACTTTACAGGATGATGCAGTCGATAAAGTGGCAAACAAAGGGAGGCTAATAGGAAAAAAAAAATCTCTCCTTCATATCTAAAAAAACTTTGCTATTTCTTACTACAGTATTTATGAATGAGAAAATGTATCAGAAACAAACTAAGCAAACATGGTATCTGCTCTATAGGCTCGATAGTTTTATTGGTCTGAGTTGCTGCAAAAAAATGCTTAACCCCTTGTTGCTATTCACAAAGACTACATTTTCCTAATCTGATGTGGAAAGAATCATACATTTGTTTCTCCTTCACCAATCTAGATATTGTCTTTACTGCTTGATCCCAAACGTTTTGATATTGGTTCTCAATATATTCATGCAATGTGCGCTTTACAAGAAAGCATAGGACCAAACCCTTAATCTCTCCAAACAAAAATATCTTCTAATGTTTTTTTCACTCTGCCACCCATATATCGTAAAAAACAAACATGCACACAAAACAAAATAAAAGGTGATAAATGACCACATGTTTTCAATGTTTTTTATGATAACTACCCACATTAGACATTTGACATTTCATCTCCCCTCTACTATTTATTAGACCTAAGAATCAATATTTATGTTACGTCAAATGATGTTTAACAAATCCTTAAAGAAATAACTACTTACAAAAATGCCGCTTGAAATAATGGGTCACCAGCCTGAATACAATTTTTTTTTTTGAGTTGGAGTCTCACTCTGTCCACTCTGTCACCCAGACTGGAGTGCAGTGGCCGCTCCCGGCCACCGCAGCCTCGACCTGCTGGGCTCCGGTGATCCTTCCGCCTCAACCTTCCAAGTAGCTGGAACTACAGGCACGTGCTACCACGCCCGGCTAGTTTTTTGATTTATTGTGAAGATGAGGTCTCCCTGCCCAGGTGGGTCTCGAACCCGCGGGCTCAGGCAATCCTCTCACCTCAACCTCCCAAAGGCGCGGGATTACAGGCTGAGTCACCGAGCCCGGCTAAATACAATTATTTACTCTTCGATTTTTGTATCTTCATAAACCGTAAGTTTAATATTCAAGATTTTAACATGTCCTTAGACACAGTTTTCTTTTTCATATGGATCAAATGAAGAAATTTAATGCAATTTACCATGTTTTTTTAACATTAATGAGTCTTCATTAAAACAAATATGAAGTGCTGTTTTTGTTCCGTATAATGAATTTTTGCAGTTGTTATTTCTCCTATGTCCACAGTGTTTTTATTTTTTTAAAATTCTCAATTCTGACATGCAATAACATTTTCTCAAAGTATCTAATTGCCCAATTATATATAAATCATTGGTCATGGTGGTCTTTTACGTGGCTGCATTTAAATAGTGTCACTTGGAAAACCAATATAAATGTGTGTGTCCGTATATTGTATCTTTATTTATCTTTATATAGAGATGTATAGACATAGATACAACTGGTACATAATTTCAAAAAAAGTTTAATGTATAAACCAAAATATGATGAAATCACCTATCAGAGAATTATCTATATCCCAAACAAATAGGGATTTTATTTTATCAGTCAACAATAAGTCTGGAGAAATTCAGTTCAGGGATGATATAGTTGTTTCAAAATGATATAAAGTCTCCAGAATTTTTCTTTCTTCTCTATTATTCTTATGACATGACCTTTTAAGTCATGGTTGCAAGATTTTTGCCCCACAATCAGGCATCTAAAGTTTACTCAAGGCAGGAAGAATACAAAGATACAAAGGGAACAGGCAAAACAAATTTAAGGGATGCTGATTCTGCCTCCTTTTATTAGAAAAATTTGGAAGTTCTGGAAAGACTAAAACACTTGATTTTTCTTTATATCTCATTGGCTGGAATTCACATGACCACCCCAGCTGCAAAGGACTTATAAGGGAGGGGAATAATTTTAACTAGACACATTTCTATTCCAAAGAGAATTATAGTTACTAAGAGAGAAGAATGAATGTTGGTTAGGCAATTGGATACGTTTGCAGAATGGATATAAAGCTCAGATAAAGATACTTAGAGATATCCCTAAATTTATCTGAGATATCTTAATTTTTACTAAATACATTTTAGTTTGTGGAAAATTTTTAATTTTATTAATTCATATCTATTTTTCCATTTCGACAATAAGCCATACAATTTGCAATTCATTCTGATTAGATACTGGATACATTGTGTAGGAGATCTTAGTTTCTTACATGAAAAATCTCACACTTTAGTAAAAGAGACAACTACGTACAGTGATTTAATATTATACTGAATTTAGTGTGTTTTCATACACATATGTGTATAGACATGTATGTATATATGCTGCTGATAAAAGATACAGGATTCTATAATATATTTTAAAAGGTGTATTTGGAGCCAAATGTGAGTGATCTGGGCCTGTGGCACCACCCCAAGAGGTCCTGAGAACATGTGCTCCAGGTGGTTGAATTTCAGATTGGTTATATACCTCGCAAGAAGACAAAAGTTATAAGAAAAAAAAATCATAAATCAACACGCGAGATTTACACTGATTTGGCCTACAAGTGGGGCCTCTCATCTTTAAGCAGGGGCTTGCAGGTCATCGGTGGAATAAAAAATTTGCTCTAAGGAATTTTGAAATCAGGAAAGGAAATAAGGGGACAGTTTGAGGAATGAAGAATAATGAGGAAATTAAGTTTTTTGATATGTAGATGAAGCCTCCTAGGTGGCAGCCCTGAGAGAGATTAGATAACAAACATCTAGCTCTCTGTGAATCTCTGGGAAGGAGATTCTACACAGATGCAAATTTCCCCAAGAGATGTCTTTGCAGGGTCATAACATACCTTTGATTTCCTTTTTTATTTGTTACATGATGTTATGACAGAATTGGGTTGGAGAGTAACCCACCTTATATAAGGTTAATAAAAACCCGCCACCCCAGATTCTTTAGTTAGGAATTTGGAAAGAGAGAGAAAAATATCAGAATTCAGTCCTCAACACATATGTGTGTGTATATATATATGTGTATGTGTATATGTGTGTGTACACATGGATGTGTGTGTGTGTGTGTGTGTGTGTGTGTGTGTGTGTGTGTGTGTGTGTGTGTGTATAAAGAGAGAGCGGAGAAAGTTAGAGAGTTCAACAGGATATGATTTTACATGCCTTAGAATAAGCTAATAGGTTCCACCTAACTCTCAGCTGGCACTCTTTGTTAAGGTTTCAAGCTATGCTAGTCAATTGGATTTCTTTATAAATATGAGAACTAAATTCTGACTTCTTTTTCTCTTGCAAAATTCCTGACTAAGGGACCTGGGGAGTCACACCCTACAAAGTCTCATCAGATGTATTTTCACTAACCCTATATAATGTGGCTCACATTCCAACTTGACTCTAGCATAACAACACATAGCAGATAAAGAAGGAAATTAAGCCGGGCTTGGTGGCTCAGCCTGTAATCCTGTGCCTTTGAGAGGCTGAGGTGAGTGGATTGCCTGAGCCCGCGGGTTCAAGACTGCCTGGGAAGCGAGACCTCATCTCTACAATAAATCAAAAAATCAGCCGGGCGTGGTAGCACATGCCTGTAATCCCGGCTACTCGGAAGGCTGAGGCGGATGGCCGGAGCCCAGCAGGTAGAGGCTGCAGTGGCCGGAAGCGGCCACTGCACTCCAGTCTGGGCGACCGAGTGAGACTCCAGCTCAAAAAAAGAAGGAAATTAAAAATGTTTTATGACCCTTGCAAATCCATCTCTTGAGATAGTTTACACCTGCATATAATCATCTTCCTGGGAATTCCTGGACTCTGGACACCTTTAAAAACACTTAACACCTATTATTTAAAGCCTGCTATTTAAAGCCTTCATCTGCATATCAAAAATCTTGGCTTCCCATATCCCCTTATCTTGAATCAGCATTTTGCTAATTTAAAAATTCTTTAGGCAGAGTCTAACTCCTCTACCAATTGTGAATCAGAAAATCTTTGAATCCACCTATGACCAGCAAGCCGCAGTTTGCAGAAGTCCTGCTTTTCCAGGTCAAACCAATGTGAATCTCATATATATTGATTTCTATTTTGCTTGTATCTGTTTCCTAAAAATGCATAAAGCCCAGCTATAACTCAACCATTTTGGGCACATGTTCTTGAGACTTCTTGAGGCCGTACCATGGGCCTAAATCACTCACATTTTGTTTATAATATACTTTTTTAAATATTTTACAGAATGTAGCATCTTTCATCAACACATATAAAGGAGAAACATGGAGGAATATTAGAATTTCTGAAATTATCTACAAATATTTTTTCTTGATTTCTACTTTTCCCTTAGCTTTTTTATTTCCCTTTATTATCCCCATTCTGTAGTCTTGACTTGACAGTAGCTACTTCCATGGATTCTATGCTTTAACTATATGATAGATTTTCTGATTTGGTTCTTCCATTCTGACCTGATGCTAATAATGAAAAACTGAGTCTGTAATCATCAACTGCTACCATCTCCTTGGCTGTACATTCTTTTATGGGTAGTGTAGCCTATTCATGGTTTTACTTTGGACATAGACAGTCAATGATAATGAATAATTGATTAACACAATTTTTTAAGCAAATATTACTATCAGACAACTTAAAAGTGAGTTATTAATAAAGTGCTCAACAGCAAAAGAATTCATTGCTATGGCAAATTTCTTTTGGCCTCAGCAGTAACCTTACCTCCAATCTTATGATCTATCTCACTCGTTCTTGGCTTCTTGTATAAATTGGACATTGATGATCATACCTTATTGAAATCTCATCCTTTATTAAGTGCCATAGTCATTATATACCTGGAATTTTGAACTACTTCTCCATTTGTATATTTTTATTGATATTGTTCTCCTTACCTTCAGGAAAGTATAAAGAAATGATCCTGCAAGTCTGTGCTTAGACTCTTTTGCTCAAGAGACTCTCCATGGGATATTTTTTTCACTTCTAGACTGTCAAGAAGCAATTCTCTGCCAGGGTGTCTTTCACTTGTGTCTGTGTGCATTCCTTTTTATGTACTAGACACATACTTGCAAACAGTATTCTATAGGAACTCTAGAGTTAACAGGGGTCCTGGGGCACTCTAAATCCCAAATCTTATGGTCCCTAAAGCAATCCTTGTGTAAAGGGCATTGAATTAAGTGGCTGAAAATTCCCATTTGTTTGAAGTGCTCTCCAGGGAGTCAGTTACATTGTAGCTTGAAAATGTGATCTGGCAGGTAGTTGCTGAGCAACAAAGTCTGGAATTAGCTATAGATGAAACACAACTTCCATATAACTTTATCAAAGACTCCTTGGAGTATATAGTGCATTTACCATGAGATTAATTTCTAATTTAAAATGTTAATAAGGACCGGGATCTGTGGCTCAGCCTGTAATCCCATCACTTTGGGAGGCTGAGGCGAGTGGATTGCCTGAGCCCACGGGTTGGAGACCCACCCAGGCAACTTGGTGAAACCTCGTCTTTACAATAAATCAAAAATAAGCCAGGCATGGTAGCACACGCCTGTAGATTCGGCTACTTGGAAGGCTGAGGCAGAAGGATCGCCGGAGTCCAGCAGGTCAAGGCTGCGGTGGCCTTGAGAATGCCACTGCACTCCAGTCTGAGTGACAGAGTGAGACTCCAACTCAAAAAAAACAAAAAGTTAATAACAACTTAGATTGAGGTATCTTTACTAGTAATTTTTTATATTGTAAAAAGGTATTATACATTGAAGTGTTTGTTCATTCATTCATTCATTGTCTCGACCCAGAAGGTTTAGATTTTGTGAACTATAAATTCAGCAAAATATAAATTAATAGGAACCAATATAAATTGAATTATTTGAACTCTATGGTATTATAGCTTAATTAAAGCTCTAAAACAGCCGGACTTGGTGGCTCAGCCTGTAATCCCGTGCCTTTGGGAGGCTGAGGTGAGTGGATTGCCTGAGCCCGTGGGTTCCAGACCCGCCTGGGCAGCGAGACCTCATCTCTACAATAAATAAAAAAAATCAGCCGGGCGTGGTAGCACATGCCTGTAATTCCGGCTACTTGGAAGGCTGAGGCTGAAGGATCGCCGGAGACCAGCGGGTCGAGGCTGTGGTGCCCGGGGAGCGGCCACTGCACTCAGTCTGGGCGACAGAGTGAGACTCCAACTCAAAAAAAAAAAGCTTTAAAACAAATTGACTTTTTACAATGGTTCAGAAAGTTTCTTGTTTTCTGATTTACCTCACAACGTCTTCTGAATAAATAATTAATAGCAAAAGTAATTTTTGATTACATGTGGTAAATGTTGCACACATTAATATTCGGTCAGAATTTAAGGGTGAAAAAATATAAAATTCTTGATCATTGAATTTTATTTCTCAAGATCCATAAAATTTTTCATTTCTTCAGTAATGCTCTGAAAGGGTCAAAATCCACTGGTTAGTCATTATATGCTCATAAATTTGTTAAAGCTAAAATGTATCAAAGAGCCATATAAAATTTACATGATCAATTAAAAATTAAAGAAACAGATACCTAAAAAAAAAAAAAAAAACAAGAAGCAATACTATTCAAGAGCCATGTCTGCAAACAACAAGAAACCTATCCTACCTATCTTAAACAGAAAAATAATTTACTCAAAGAAAATCTGATTGTTCATATACCTTCCTAGAATGCTGTCAGAGCAGTTGGAAACAGGAACTGAAGGACACAAGATATAGCTAATATTATGCCCCAGAAATGGTCCACTGAAGATAATTACTTATGCTCTCCACCAACAAAACTGATGTTGCCACCCCCTCTCCACATCTCCGCTGTGATGCCAGGTCCTCTAGCCTCGGAAACCTCATGCCTCATTGCACCACTACACTCTTAAATCCCGTCCAACTTCTCCATATAATCTCTGATTTACAATGTGCCTTATGTACCAATCTCAAGATATAAAATTAGTGATAGGGAACGTGAAACACAACAACAAAGTAATGCTATCAAGTACTATCCTCTAGAAATAACAAGAGGGGATATGCTGCAATATGCTGTTTGAGTTTCAATTATGCTGGAGGGGTACATTGATCCTGGATAATCCAAACGCTTAATGTTCTTTTAATTTTATTATCCATCAAACACAGTGTATTTTCTCACAAAATTAATTTTGTTTCATACACCTAAATAATTATTTTCTTTAAACCAGGCTCGGTGGCTCAGCCTGTAATCCCGCGCCTTTGGGAGGCTGAGGTGAGTGGATTGCCTGAGCCCGCGGGGTTTGAGACCCGCCTGGGCAACTTGGCGAACCCCATCTCTACAATAAATCAAAATGAGCTGGGCATGGTAGCGCGCCTGTAGTTCCAGCGACTTGGAAGGCTGAGGCGGAAGGATCGCCGGAGCCCAGCAGGTCAAGGCTGCAGTGGCCGGTAGCGGCCACTGCACTCCAGTCTGGGCGACAGAGTGAGACTCCAACTCAAAAAAAATTATTATTCTCTTTATAACAAATGGAGTGATGAAATAATTATGGTGAGATTTTCAAAGTGGCTTTGACTTTCATATTGTTTATGAGAAATATTTAATCTCTGTTGGTGCAAACAAAAGTCAAATTTGTCCAGTACATAGCCTCCCCTTTCCCATCATTGTGTTAGGGTTTAGAAACAAGATTTTAAAAATGGATTTCTCCAGGACATAGCTTCTACTTTCCCATCACTGTGTCAGGGTTTAAGAACAAGATAAAAAAATAATGGCTTCCCGCTCTTGGTCGGTCCTTTCAACAATATCTGTTTAGGTGTGGTGCCACCTTCTCATCTCCATCTAAATTGTTCCCAGGGAGGGGCTTTATGACAGTTATAGTTTTTCATCTTTTTTGTACACTCTGCTTTTAGACAGATAAGAGGTTTCAGAAACTCCAAATGCCTTCAGCTCAAAATAATTTTTTTAATGCCACAATGGCTTATTCTGGATCCCTTCAACTCCCATACTTCAACCTGTGTTGCCTAAGAACTTAGGTAAAACAGAATACTTCTCAAAATCAGTACATCCAAACTATTATCCTCGAGCTGAGCACCCTGTGCCTGTTCCTCCAGTTCCTGTCTGTTGGCAGTTTAATCTGGAAGCGGGGACACCATCTCACTCAGCAAAGATTGCAAAGTTGTCCGCTTTACTCTCTGCTAAACAGTGTTCTAGATCCATGTGAGGTTCTCCATCACACCCACAGCAAAGGCCTGCACCCAGATCGCCCCATCTTGGAAAGGACATCCCTCTTACCAAAGACTCTACTTGTGCTCTGGCTGCTATCTCCTCCCTCATTTATTTTATCTCAGGTCCTTTCCATCAATCCCCCAAATAGGTGCACACCTCTCCCATTGTGAAAACAATGATAACGACTTTTCCCAACATCCTTTACCAGGTCTCACACTCTTTCTCCTCTTCTTTTCCAGACTGAACTTCTTAATGGCATTTTCTATATTTGCAGTTTTGACCTGCACACACCCCATCTATGCCCCCATTGATTCTAGTCTGGTTCAATTTCCCCTGCCACGCTGGGGTTTCTCCCCCAAGAACACCTATAAACTTTTCTACCGGATCCCACAGGTATTTTTCAGTCCTCATCTTAGGTCACTTCTCTCTCGGCAGCAAGTCATATTATCGACATCCTCTTCTTGACACATTCTCTTCCCTTTCTCCAATACCAAACTCTCTTATGGGTTTCTTTCTGATTTTCTGAAGTTCCTTATCAGTTTCCTCTCCCAGTACTTTTATTTATTTATTTGAGTTGGAGCCTCTTTTTTTTTTTTTTGAGTTGGAGTCTCATTCTGTCACCCGGACTGGAGTGCAGTGGCTGCTCCCAGCCACCTCAGTCTCGACCTACGGGGCTCCGGTGATCCTTCCGCCTCAGCCTTCCAAGTAGCTGGAACTACAGGCGCTCACTACCATGGCCGGCTAATTTTTTGATTTATTGTAGAGATGAGGTCTCGCCTGCCCAGGCGGATCTCGAACCCGCGGGCTCAGGCAATCCACTCACCTCAGCCTCCCAAAGGCGCGGGATTACAGGCTGAGCCACCGAGCCCGGCTCAGTTCATTTTTTTAGTAATTTTTTTTTTTGAGTTAGAGTCTTACCCCGTTGCCCAGGCTGAAGTGCAGTGGCACACACACGGCCACCCCAGAGTCGACTTGCTGGGTTCCGGGATTCTTTCGCCTCAGCCTTCCAAGTAGCCGGAACTACAGGCATGTGCTACCGTGCCTGGCGTTTTAAAAATTTAATTGTAACCAGGCTCGGTGGCTCAGTCTGTAATCCCGCGCCTTTGGGGGGCTGAGGTGAGTGGATTGCCCGAGCCCGCGGGTTCGAGACCCGCCTGGGCAGTGAGACCTCATCTCTACTATAAATCAATAAATCAGCCGGGGATGGTAGCGCATGCCTGTAATTCCGGCTACTTGGAAGGCTGAGGCGGAAAGGGTCACCGGAGCCCCGCAGGTCGATGCTGCGGTGGCCGGGGGCAGCCACTGCACTCCAGTCTGGGGGACAGAGTGGGACTCCAACTCGAAAAAAAAAAAAAAATTTTAAATTGTAGAGACGAGGTCTCACCAATTTGTCTAGGCTGGTTTCGAACCACTGGGCTCAGGCAATCCTCTTACCTAGGCCTTCCAAAGGGCTAGGATTACAGGTTTGAGCTACCACGCCCGGCCACATCAGTTCATTTTTATCCTGAGTTTCAGATCTGTACATACAACTGCCTACTTGCCATCTCCACTTGGATGTCTCTCAGATATGCAAACTCAAGAGTTTTACATTGAACTGCTCTTTTTGTGGTGTTCTCCAGCTCTGTCAATGACAGTCATGATTTTATTGTCTTATTGACTCCTTCTTGAACTTATTCCACACATACGCATCGAATACAGTAATTCTACATTTGAATTTGTACTCTTCTCCCTTATGATATCTACTGCCACCACTGTATTCTAGATCACCATCATCTCTTGCTGAAGATTACTGAAAGTCTCCTAGGCAATTTCTTTGCTGCCAGACTTGTTTCCTTCTCATTCATGCTTTATCCCCAGCCAAGGCGATCCATTTGAGATGCAAATTTGATTGACAATTTTTAATTGATATTGTCAATGACTTCCCATTTGTGATGTGGCAAAGTCCACACTCTCCTTAACATATTTCTAAGATTTTGCCTATGCTAACCTTCTTTTTTTTTTTTTTTTTTTTTTTTTTGAGTTGGAGTCTCACTCTGTCGCCCAGACTGGAGTGCGTGGCCGCTCCTGGCCACCGCAGCCTCGACCTGCTGGGCTCCGGCGATCCTTCCGCCTCAGCCTTCCAAGTAGCCGGAATTACAGGCATGCGCTACCACGCCCGGCTGATTTTTTGATTTATTGTAGAGATGAGGTCTCGCTACCCCGGCGGGTCTCGAACCCGCGGGCTCAGGCAATCCACTCACCTCAGCCTCCCAAAGGCGCAGGATCACAGGCTGAGCCACCGAGCCCGGCTATGCTATCCTTCTTAGCATAATCTTTTGCCATGCTATGCTTGCACCATTTAGTAGTGCTCAGCATATATTATTGGTTTAAAATAAATGGCTTTTTTTTTCTTACAAAATATAAAAAAGCTCTTATTTACTGCTGTATCCTGAGCTTAGAAAAGTACCTAGAACTTAGTAGGCATGCAATAAATATTTGGTAAATGAATGAAAGACTATGAAAGTTTGAGTGATTTAAGAATGAGGATGAGCAAGAAAAATGGAAACTTTTACATCAAAAGGCATCTCTTAGTGTAAAATATTTGCAATAGTCAAATGGTAAAATATGCCAAGCTTAATAACCAACTACAGTGAACTCAGAAGAAGAGCATTTTTTTTTTTTTGAGTTGGAGTCTCACTCTGTCACCCAGACTGGAGTGCAATGGCCGCTCCCGGCCACCGCAGCCTCAACCTGCTGGGCTCCGGCGATCCTTCCACCTCAGCCTTTCGAGTAGCTGGAACTACACGTACACACTACCACACCCGGCTAATTTTTTTTATTTATTGTAGAGATGAGGTCTCGCCAAGTTGCCCAGGCGGGTCTCGAACCCGCGGGCTCAGGCAATCCACTCACCTCAGCCTCCCAAAGGCGCGGAATTACAGGCTGAGTCACTGAGCCCGGCCCAATAAACACATTTAAAAATGTTCAACCTTTTTTCTAACCAAAGAAATAAAAATTAAAATGAGATGCTTTTTCTGCATGCTCAATTAACAGATATTTTTTAAAGTAGGATTTATTGAGAGGACAGAAAAGCTCCCACAGTGGGAGGGGATCTGAAGGGGTTACTCAACAGAAAAAAATTAAATGCGATAGCAATAT